>SSNU01000071.1:674769-708821 GCA_012064415.1 Gyrodactylus bullatarudis
TCATTAGAATGTTAAAAAGTTCATGATTAAGTGAAAAAAAAATCTTTGTAAAAAATTGAAAAATAACGAAATTATGTAGGTTTAAAATAGATGGACATATATGTCCATCGGCACCGAAAGGGTTAAAGTTTATAAAAAAATTTCGATAAAATTATTGGAGACATCAGTTATAAGTCTTTAGGATTACCTTGGGTTATAATTTATAACTATAAAATTCTTTTGGAAAAAGATTATTTTGAGTGGTAACATTAAAATTTGTGATTTCAGCAACAATTTTAGGCTACTCGAGGACATTATTGACAGGTTTTTTCTTTTGCTCAAGCTGATAAAATTGACATCTTCGGATTCAGCATGAAATTAATTCTCTAATGATGGTCCAAGCTTTGTGATATTCTAATTTTTTGATTTTGATGATCTACTTCTAATGGGTGGGGTAAACAGAGTACATTCTGAGGTTTATATGAATAATAATGAGTTGCTAAAAGGATGTATGATATAAATAACATAGTGAAACATTAAGGGTTTTTACTACTAACTTAACTTGACACCACAAAGCTCACATGGGTGGCCAGTAGCGGTCTTTAGATTCAGAAATATTCCGAATCGCCACAATTTTACTTCTGATATAAACAATAAAAAATAACTATGAAATAAGTTTTGATTTGTTTTATTGTATAGAAATCCTACACATTTTCAATCAAATAAAAATTCTTCTCTAGAGTTAAATTTTAGAATGAATAATTTTTGAAAAAATATATATTTCACAAGATTATCGAAATTAATACTTGTTTTAATAATTTTATTTTCGGTACCTTTTCAGATTTTTTCAGACGGATCCGAATCTGAATTATCTGAAGAACTTGGCCAGAATTCTGAATTCATTTTTAATTCTAAATCGAAAGCAGTCAAACAGAGTAGAATTTGACTTGTAGTCTTTACCAGGCAATGTAATTCGAGGAGATTTTTTTCTTTTTCGAGAGTTTTTGGCATGATAAAATGTTCTAAGACAAGAATTTAATATTTTTGCGAAAAGCTCAATATTCAGAACGACAAATATTTTTCACCAAAGTCACAATAAAATGAGCCGAATGAGGTACATTCATTGTTTAAAAAAGTTTATATGAACGATTGAAATATATCAAAGTATTTCAATTATTCTAATTTTAGAAATCCTGTTATATCGAGAGTATAATAGAAATTCTGATTAATAACCATTGGTAATGTATTTAAAAAATGAAATAAAAATTTAAGAGTACTTGGTTACATATTGGAGAATTGTTGTTTAATTTTTTCAAAAACGAATGTCATATGAAATTGCTATACATACCAGGATTATGTTTTAGTGAATATTTAACATAATGGAACTAATGATTAAGTAGGATTTCTCAAGTGCTTGTAGATTCGAGATACATGAAATTTGAAGGAATTTCATTCTTAAAATCTCAAGATTACAACTAGATATAATGCGTGTGTCCTATCCAATTGAAATGAATTATGTTGGTGAATATTTTCCTTTGAAAAATAATGAAATATTTCAGAAAAGATTAAAGGAATTCTAGTTTTTCAATAAGAGTTTAAAATTTAAATTTATTGGATGTTCACTCGATGATAAACTTAGAGTTTGAGTAGCACAGGTTTAAAATTACGCTTTTACTGGCCTAGACAACAATCGTAGTCAAATTCAAACTTTACAGTTACCCTTTTTATTTGCCGTTATTAAAGCTAGTTAATATGAAGATGGGAATTTATGATCTTTACAAATTTATAAATATTTTTATCAGGAAATCGAATTTGATCAAGTTTTTTTGGAATCTAGATCGTAGGTTCCACTTTCAGGATCTGAAGAAAAAAAATTTGAAAAAAATCAAATTTTAAGAAAGTTATGGCATATTTCAAATCTAGCGATGGCGCTGGATTCCCACTTTTTTGAACTTTGAGTTAATAATTTTTGTTGATTTAAAAGTGAGAGAGTGATCAAAAATTGATTTTTAGGATCACGATTAGTCAAAGAAACCGATTTCAAATTTCAATGGACTCGCCAATTTCCAGGGATCTTGAATCATCAAAATTTCATCGATTTTCAAGCAGTGAAAATGTTCAAAAAATCAAAATTCGATTTTCACTAGAAGAGGGGCGGATTCTCAAAATCTGAATCAGCATATTTGATTTCTTTGACTATTCGTGATCCTGAAAATCAACTTTTGATCTCTCTCTCACTTTTAAATCAACAAAAATTATCAACTCAAAGTTCAAAAAATGGGAATCCGGCGCCATCGCTAGATTTGAAATATGCCATAACTTTCTTAAAATTTGATTTTTTCAAATTTTTTTTCTTCAGATCCTGAGAGTGGAACCTACGATCTAGATTCCAAAAAATCTTGATCAAATTCGATTTCTTGATGAAAAAATTCATAATTTTGTAAAAAGCATAAATTCTCATCTTCATATTAATTAGATGTAGAATTTATCGATGCTATTCAAATTTTATTCTTACAATAGGGGGTCGACAAAATAAAGATGTTTACTCGAAATTGATTTTTTTTAAATTTCCTTCTTCATGATGTAGATTCGATTTCTTGCAGGAAAAATTGAGAATTTTGTAAAAATCATAAACTCCCACCTTCATCTGGGCGAAGATGTACTAGCATACTAGAAAAATTAATATGGCCTGCAAGATTCTGATGAGAACAGGAAACAATATGAAAAAAATATTCAATTAATCGAGAAAACTTTAGTCGAGTAGAATTAGTCAAGAATCTGTACAAGAAAAGATTTTCGAATGTTTGCTTTTTGATCATAACGAAAAGAAAAGAAAAAGACTCAGAAAGAAGAACGAATTAGATCCCAATAATTTGAGTTACACAATAGATATTCAATGTAAAGATTAACCTATTGAAATTATTAGTAACATTGTGGAAATCAAAACTAAGACCTTTGAAATAGCAATGTTTTTATAATCGTAAAACAAACTGATTAAAATCATAAGCATTTATAGCAATTTTATTGCTTATTTGTAGTTTCTAAAATTATAATTGTTTAGATTTGAAGTGAGGAAGAAGTAAACCATCTTTCGAACTATTCTTGTCAGATTTGAATAAGACTAAAAGGAACAAACAGAAAATATTGATAAAAAATTATGAATTTTAAATATTTGATTAAAAATTATTTTCAAACGTAAATTCTTATCTACTTATTATTTATTTGATGGCATCATTTTTTCTCTCGATCTTCATCGATTAATGGTATGGATTCTAGGAGAGATCTATAAATTTTTTTCTGAATGAAATTTAAAATTGCTTTCCAGATATTAACCCTCGCTCTGGAAGTTGGTGATTTTACACATTTCAAAAGTGGGGTCCAGATGGACCCCATACTCATTCATATAGAAATATATATGAAAAATAATTAAATATTATTATTAGTTAAATATTCAAGTATACTTACATATACGTCCGAATGACCCATGGAGATATTCATCATTGGTTAATTTATAAAAAGAATTTTATAAGATAAATATATATTTCGCCAGGTCTTATCAATCTCTAATCCTGGTTTGATTAAATAATATTTACAAAGTTTTTTAATGAATAAATAGTTAATGAAAAATAGTAAAATCCATTTACAAATCTTCCAATTGATGAAAAACCAAAAAACTTCTCCATTCTTGATTTGTTTAAGTATAGAGAAGAAAAATTAAAAATCAATTGGGCCAAGGTAACTGCAAGTCATGAAGATGGTTCTTTTGGATACATAGACACCACAGGTAGCTTCGAAGCAGTAAATGAGATTTGATTGTTCTTTTGGTTCTAGCCTATCTTTAAGTTGAAATTTGATCAAACTTGTTGTTTTGAATACAACCTTCAATTGTATGCCATTATAATTCTCATTTACAAGTGTGTTCAGCTTTCTTCTTAAGTCATGGCTATGTCCATCTCCCTTGAATGTTAGTCTGACATGAATTTGGATATTCCATTCACTCTGTTCATTTTGAGTCTGTTGTTGGTTAGCTTCTTCTTCTAAAGCCTTCTCAATGTATTTTCGAACGAACTTATCTGGATATCCATTTTCCTTCAGTCTTTCTTTTATTCGGTTTATCACATTTAGTACCTCTTCCTCACTGATTATTCTCTTGGTTCTCTTGATTAGACCGATGATTAAATTAAATATTAGATCTGACATGATATTTCAAGACTTTTGTCATTCAAGAATTTTTTCTGCAAGAATTACAGTATGTTGAAGGAACATCTTCCACAAAATAACGTAGGTCTAAGAAGATACTTTTCATCAAGTTTCATCAAATACGAGGTGAAAGTTGCTTATTTGGAATAATACCCTAGTAGTTTGAAATGAAAAAGGCTTGTTTATTTTTTTAAATGTGTACATTGTTTAATTTTTCAAATCAAACTTCAGGAAAAAGGAGGAACATTTTTTTTACAATTTTAAAGATTATACAAGAGCTTCGAAGTTTTTGAGCATTTATATTAAATCAACCATTCTGAAAATTATGGTTATCGAATTTTCAGCTTAGGTTTTTCATAAATTAAAGATTTTTCAGATATTTCAAGTTGAAGCGTATAGAAAAAGGTCCAAATCTTGGTTTTATCTATGCAATAAATTATTAAATGTGCTATTCATTACTTCTCATATGTAAATGGCACTTATAAACCGATAAATAACTCTTTAATCACCATAATCCTGAATTTTCCTACCTTTACATGTTATTATATACATTTCAGTAGGAATAGACCAAGAATAGTTCATAAAAATATACATAATTTAATCGGAGTTTCTCAAAAGAGGGTGGCCATTGAGGTTCGGTTCCGGTAACTACTAAAATAAGATTAATTAGTTACTGGGAAATTAAATTCAAAAACCGTTAAATTGGAAAGAAGGAATAGAATATAAAGTTATAATTTTGAACTAAGTAGTTCTTCAAAGAGCTGTTCAGCATAGATTGATTATATATGAAAATTATTGTGATTTTTATAATTTTTATAATCCTTATTTTTTAAGAAATACTACTCCTCTTTCTTTTTCTACAGATAGACCAATACGAGCTAGAAGACAACATAGTCAGGTAGCAAGCGAAAAACGTTATAGTCTAGGGTTATTTAAGGAAATAATAGTGGTTGAAATGAGTATTTTGAAAAATGCCAGGACACACTGGAATATTTTTGAAAAAAACCATGAAATTTTTCAATTTTTTCTAAATCTCTATCTTGATGTAAGTTTGGTTAGTTTTTGTCTTGATATCGTGTTGCTAAGACTTTTCAATTCAAGGGATTACGAAAAAAACATAAGCATTGTGTGTAAATGCTTCCGAGCTTGTTCACGAGTTAATATAGGAAATTGAACGGGTGACAGCCTCTTATGTCTTTTAGAAAACTGTTAGTTGACTCTGCAATATTTGACGTGAGATTTCCATAGCGGCACTTAGGAAAAGCATGTTCTGCTCAATTTGAAGGATCGATTTCCTCTAAGTAATCAGCCACAGATGAGTTTTTGAGTTGAATTTGGGCCATTAAGATGTCGAATTCTCGAAAACTAAGCAAACTTACATCAAGATAGAGATTTAGGAAAAAATTGAAAAATTTCATGGCATTTTTCAAAAATATTCCGGTGTGTCCTGGCATTTTTCAAAATAGTGTCAGAAACTTATGGCATTTTTCAAAATACCCATGTCAACCACAATTATTCCCCTAAATAACCCTGTAGTCAATCTATGTCGAACAGCTCCCTGAAGAACTACTTGGTTCAAAATTATGTAAAAAGTGCATTAAAATCCAAAGAAAAATTCAGATGATTATTCTGATAGAAAAACAAAGTAGACATGGAAATTATCTTATTTCCAAAATCATTATGATTGTTTTCTTCTACTGAGAATTCGTAAAACGATGAAAATATAATTATAATATCGCTAAATTTGATCAATGTCAAAATCACCAAAATCAAAATGGATATTTATAAAATACCACGGGGTTTCAGGGATATTAGCACTTGATTTTTACTCGAAATAAATTGGTTTTTCAAGCAACTTTTGGATTGTAAAATCCTTAAAGAGAATCAATGTACTTTTTCCTAGATCAATTTGCAATTACTCACAGCTTTCATTCGTTTCCTTTGGTCATAAAAACGGCATAAAATCCTTGCTAAATATATCCAGTTTTCACCACTCAAAATCCATAGAAACTGATTGTAAAACTTAATTTTGTTTTTCAAGAAGAATCTATATGCTGGAAATTTTTAATACTGTGAAAAATAAATCTCAATCGTCTGTTGTTGCATGTATTTTTTGATATTTGAGGATAATTTTGAACCAAATAAATACATTGATTTCTAAGTACCAGAAGAATATTCAAACTATTTGATGTTCTGTTTCCTTCTGTATATAAATTTATGAATTAGACAGAATCAATATTTGTAATTATTTCCATGCATTACATTAGAATATCGTTAAAAGTCATGAATCAGCCTTTATCGTCACTTTTTTCTATTTCCTGTTCTATGCTCTGTGAAATCTACGGTCATGTTGCTAAATTTTCTCGAATGTAACTATTGCTCCAGATAATTACATTAAAAAATTCAAAATATTTTTCCATAAAATCAATTAGACTTAACTCCCGTTTAATAACTGTGCTCTCAGGAGGCAATAATGATTTCTCATTAAATGATCTCATTAAATAATTTAAAGCAATTTCTTGACAGAAAATTTTGAAATTCTCAAAGGGCTAAGTATTTCTTGTTTTTGTTCAAATCGATTTAAAATTTTAATCAATGAAGATTTCATTGCAATAGAATTTAATATCCTAGAAAAAATATTAATCTCCATGATCAGAACTTGATAGTTCATCTCAGCAATTTATTCATTCATCCGACATTTTTCACGACAGATACAGAACTGAGTATTAATTTAATTCTTCATTGATAAGTAGGGCCTCAAAAAAGTACTATTTGGTCTATTTTTACTCTTGACAAAGGACTGGCTGAGTTTTAATAATCTGAAGAAAAAATCTGTCTATCTAATCCTATTTGAAAGATAGCTGGTACTATTTCTGTACTATGTTCCTGCTATTGAGCTTTCATCATCTAAGAAAATAGCATTTAGATGGTAGCTTTTGGTTGGATAATATTCCTTCATGAATTTCAGATTTCAACTAAAAGGATATCCATGTATGTATTTTGTAAAATATGCACAAGATCAGTTGACTCGGTGTCTTAGTTTAGTTACAACGTTAATTGATTTTTCTTAATTTGGTTTACTTATAAGACTTTTTGGTAAATTCGCGATAAATTAGTAAAATATTTTTTCGATATTATAGAGTGCAAGATTCAGAATTTCTATAGTAAACTAGAAATTAAGGCCCTTGATTGAGATTATTCGTTATTGGAGCAAAATATTCTTGAATAACATTCAAATTTTTATTGGAAGTTCACTCAAGTAAAATATTTTTGCATAATCGTATGAAAAAACAATTCGATATAGAGTTGTTTGTTGAATATCAATATGAGTCTATCGTAGTATGCCTTAGAATTGATAACATGGATTAGCTGAAAAATCCAACTTTTTAATTATATTCATTTAATCCTATAATATATTCTGTGATCCATACATATATGGTTGAAAAAATGTAATTAATATTTATTTTTACGAATAAGTCACTAGATGGCATTGGATTTCACATGTTTTGCGAGTAGTTTTTCTCAATTTTCCCTAAGAACTGAATCTAAATTTCTAGATTTTGCCCCCATCTATAATGAATCATGATTAGAATAGATAAAAATCAGAAAAAATTAATTTCTAAAATAGCATTCAATGGATCAATTTTTAGCAGTTTTAACATAATTTAATTTGTTGCAAATGTAAAAATACCTCGTCCTTAGGTAATATATCCCACAGGAACGTCTTATTTGGTAATGGATTAGCCCGCATCGATGGGATCCATTAGTAAGCTGTAACATTAGGCTACATGGGCTAATCCATTACCAAATAAGACGTTCCTGTGGGATACATTACCTAAGCACCTAGAACGAAATATTTCTAGTAACCTTTTTAAGTATATGTGCTACACTATTCATTAGTAAAACTATCATCTACAGACTAAGTACTTTTATTTCTCATTTATATATGTCAAGAATGCAATACATTTTCGTCCTCAAATGGTTTAGTTATCGTCAAAAACATTGGAAAATTTAGTTAACCAAACATTAATTGATTCAATGTTCTTTTCTCTACCATCTCATATTTTACTTACTTGATTTCCTTGACTGATCCATGTTATTCTATTTTCAAATGCTGTTACAGTATTTTGAGGAAAACCTATTTTTTCATAAACGAACAACTGATCAAAACTTATCCATTTGAACATGGAATAATTGAAGATCGAAATAGTTATACGTAACTGAGGTGACATAACAAATTAATTCCAGACAATCTCCCCTAATTTCAAGAAAATTATGAAAAAGGCAAACAATCTTCACTCAAAATATTTGAAGCAAAACTCTCGCCGATGTGCAGAGCTAAGGCTTCTACCTAACTTAAGTTGACGCTGTCCAACTCGTTGACTATATGATTTAGACATAATTGAAATGGTCCTCTTCCCAGCGCTTTAGGAATTAAGGGAAGTCTGTGCAGCTGAATTTTTGCTCAGTCCAAAGGAGTTCAACACTGTTCATGAAATGTTGTGTTAACAAGCTATCGTGTGAAGCATTACATTTATATGCTCTATCTTCTCTTGTTACTTGGAAGGATCTAACTTTTTTTCCACTCTTGGGCCGCTAGAACCCTTTTATCCATCCCTGCTTCATACTTTTTCAATGATTCTTCAGCTCAAGCACTGGGCTTTGTTAAAAAAGAATTTTGTAAGTTTTTATGAAAGTTTAATAATAAATTGCGCAAAAGCCGAGCAACTTAAAAATTTTCCAGAAGCAGACCCGGAATATGCGTAAAATTCAGGGTTAACCCTTTTAGGACCAAAAATGGGGGATTTACACTAAAAATTTTACAATCAGTGCAAAAGAGTAAACCTTCCAAACACTCTTGATATAAATAATAACTTGTTATACAATTGTATTATGCATTGCAATGCATAATACACATAATATTAGATACTGTATTTCATGTTTAGTGATATGTACAAGATGAATAGTGTTGAATGATTTTGAATGTAAATCTCTCAATTTTAATAAAAACATTCTTTACATTTCCTAGAGAGGAAGTTGAAATGAATTTTAAACAAAGAAATTTTCAATTACCTAATTATTTCTCATTGGAATGTTTACATGATAAATAGAAAACAAATCAACGTTCCCATTGTCTTGTGAATAATACAAGTACAATTGATTAAGCTGTTTAAGTTATTAGGGGGAAAATATGTATCAAAAAATTCCATTTACACGCACATAACTCTCTTGGTTATGATAATCTCCAGACTTGATTAATCTTGATTTATTTATGAATGGAGAAATCCCATCTTGTGAGTAGAACATGTATGATTTTTCTACAAGCTAGAAACTCATTTTTTGGGATAGTATTTCAATAGTATAAAAATTATATGTTGAATCAATAAAAATATAATTACCACTAGTGTGATGATTTATGTGTGTAATGGAAGGAAGCTTATTCTGGTAAACTTGATGGACTCTACACTGTGCATTAATACGAACATGTCAGAGTATTACTTATCCTATTTCACCGGTTATTGTCAAGTTTAATTAATTAATCTTGATCTACATCCTAAAATCATATTTAGATTGATATTTAGACAACCCTCATACAGAAGAAATAAATCAGGAATAATATACAATGTGTAACATAAAGCTAGTTAATATGAAGATGGGAATTTATGATCTTTACAAATTTATAAATATTTTCATCAGGAAATCGAATTTGATCAAGTTTTTTTGGAATCTAGATCGTAGGTTCCACTTTCAGGATCTGAAGAAAAAAAATTTGAAAAAAATCAAATTTTAAGAAAGTTATGGCATATTTCAAATCTAGCGATGGCGCTGGATTCCCACTTTTTTGAACTTTGAGTTAATAATTTTTGTTGATTTAAAAGTGAGAGAGTGATCAAAAGTTGATTTTTAGGATCACGATTAGTCAAAGAAACCGATTATGACTATGAAAATTTCAATGGACTCGCCAATTTCCAGGGATCTTGAATCATCAAAATTTCATCGATTTTCAAGCAGTGATCTATATTCCAAAAAACCTTGATCAAATTCGATATCTTGATGAAAAAATTTATAATTTTGTAAAATTCATAAATTCCCATCTTCATATTAATTAGGTGTATTTAATAGTAATGCATATGGTCATATAATATACCGGTTTTTCGAAAATATTTGCCCTAAAATATGACTTCCATGACTAAAAATAACAATAAATCACAAGTAGTATGATTAACAATTAATTTTTATTAAATTTGATCATCATCAAAAATTCAATCTTTTTTAAGAATTTTTTTTGCGGTATTCTAGGACAATCAAAAGGAGAAATGATAAATTCTTATCGGTTATATGAAAATGGGGGGGGGGTCCAAAATGCATTTTTGAAGAATAAATTGAGTCATAGCATATGACTTGCAGTGTAAAAGCATATTATTATATAGGGTTAATTCCAAAAATCACCCCAAGAAAATTTTTTTTCCAAATACCACTCCGAAGTGTACTTTCTCCTTTTATAGAACCTTTGATGGAAAAAAACCTACGCGAATCTGTAGGTTTATACAAATTTTTGCTAGAGGAATAATTTTATGTTTTTCAATAAGGGTATTTGCAAAATTGGTGACTTGGACCTTTCCATTTGCAGATATGGTGACAGTGGTAGGCCAAAATACAATTTTGGTTACTTTTTACATTGGATTTGAGGAACCCTAAAATTTAATTCACTTTTGGTTCCTTTTTTTAATACAAAATTTTGAATATTACATTTATTAGGCTAGGGTGAAATTTTTAACTTCATATTAGGACCAACTTTTCTGATAGAACTATCAATGACAAGCATTATTTTGTATTGAAGCATGTGTCGAAAATTATTCTCCATTATGTCATTCGCTTCTAAAAATCCAAAATTTTTCAAATCGCCGCTCAATTTTCAATGAATTTTTAAATCACTAAAATCCCGAATATCTGAGTCATTTATTGAGTTTCTTAATTTTTATCTTCAAAAATAGTAATCTTGTCATCAAAAGGAGCTTCATGGTTAATTACTTAGTACTTAGGAATAAAAATACACATGAATAAACTTAAACAGCCATCAAAAAAAGATTTTACAAGATTGTGACCATAATTGCAAAATAAAAATCATTCAGTTTAGGGAGGACTAACCAATGACTGCAATTATTAAATTTGAACACAGGAAAAAGTAACCATAAATGCAATAAATGTATTCAAAATTTTGTATTAAAAAAAGGAACCAAATTAAATTTAAGGGGTCCAATGTAAAAAAAAGTAACCAAAATTGTATTTTGGCCTACCACTGTCACCATATCTGCAAATGGGAAGGTCCAAGTCACCAATTTTGCAAATACCGCTTTTCTATATCGAAATAGTGAAATAAGAAGAGTTATTAATTTCAATAAACTCCAATGCAAAAATTAATGGATATCCTTGTAAAAATCTGAGTGCCGTAGCTAACTAGTTGGAAGTTTCTCCTGAAAAGTATGTCCCAAATGAATACAAATTTATCTCCTTGAAAGCAGCTTACTCGGTGACGTCGAAAATCTGAAGGAGTCAGAACTTGAAGGTTACAAAATAAATAAAAAACGTGGATGACCATGCACATGCTGTAAAAAATCAAGAGCTGAAATAGAGTTTAATGAAATTTAGTGTTAAATAAAATTATTTCAACGTAGTTTCTTTTGAAAATTTTGGGGTTATTTTTGAAATTAACCCTATTATATGACTTCAAAAATTCCTTTAAATTTTTTTGTGATTGTTATGAGTAGATTCAGTATTTTTGTATATTAAAATATCATATCAAAATAGATTTTAAAATATTGGGTTATTTAGGGAAATAATAGTGGTTGACAGGGGTATTTTGAAAAATGCCGGGACACACTGGAATATTTTTGAAAAATGCCATGAAAATTTTCAATTTTTTCAAATTCTCTATCTTGATGTAAGTTTGCTTAGTTTTTGTCTTGATATCCAAGATTCATGTATAACTATAATTAATTTCATTTTAATCAGTTTTCCACTGTACATGTATGAAATTTCAACGTTGTTCTTTTTCAGAATGCCTTTAAAAGAGTTGCCAAGATTCTTCAATTCAAGGGATTACGAAAAAAACATAAGAAAAATGTAAATGGATCCAAATTTATTCAACGAATTTTTCACAAAATTTTTTCTGCCTCAGATCTGAATCTCATTTTCTTTGGCCGTCCTCGCTGAGAGATCTTGTCTCGGAATTCCGTTATGCTCGCCGAATTCACACGAGCATTTATTGTTACCAATGTCAACGTTCCTATATACCTTATTCGAAAGGTCTTGACCAACACGGAAATGTTTCTCGTTAACGGATGGGAAAACATCCAAGGTCCGTGCAATCCCAAGTATCTTATCAAAAATCTTTGTGAAATAATCTGTGTATGGCTCATTTTTTTGTGCATGAAGTCTTAAGCGTTGTGTGTAAATACTTCCGAGCTTGTTCACGAACTGATATAGGAAATTGAACGGGTGACAGCCTCTCATGTCTTTTAGAAAACTGTTAGTTGACTCTGCAATATTCGACGTGAGATTTCCATAGCGGCACTTAGGAAAAGCATGTTCTGCCCAATTTGAAGGATCGATTTCCTCTAAGTAATCAGCCACAGAGGAGTTTTTGAGTCGAATTTGGGCCATTAAGGTGTCGAATTCTCTTTTTTCTGTTGCCCTGGCGGTCTTGAAAAGAAATGAAATTGACTCTCCTGTTGAAGTTCAGTTGAAATTCGCAGTCATCTAAAGGTCCCTGGTTCGTTCCCGGGTCAAGGCATCTGCTTTATTCAGACCAAGATTTCTGTATTCAAATTAACAAATTCTTTATTAACTCATTCAATCATCATGAAACCATTGATCCTATTGTAACCGACTCGCCCCCTCCCTTCATCACTCCATCCTCCTTAAACAGTATGTTTTCTAACTGTAAAAATATCAACAGACTTGATATTCACCACAATTCATTTTATTTACTATCAAATCTCTCATCCTCTTTCCTGATATTGTTATGTAATTACCTCAATTTCTGTATATCCAAATGTTTTATTCCAAATGATTGGTTGATAGTTAAAATCACCCCCATCCCAAAAACTAAAAAATATTCGTCCCTCTATCACTTAAGGCCAATTTCATCCCTCAACATTTTCCTAACGATTTTAGATCGGTTCCTTACTGATGAGATTTCCAATAATCTACCTAAGCCGTTCCCGGACAATTCTCAACATGGTTTCCTACCAGGGAAAAACACATCTACAAATATGCTTGAATTCATGAATTATTCCTTCCCCCTATTAAAATCTGAGCACTATATTATTATCCACTATCTAGATATTTCTAAGGCTTTTGACAAGCTAAAATTTTCCTTTATTAAACAAAAATTGATTTTTTATAAAATTGACCCCCATATCATCAATTTAACCATGTATTTCCTGTGTAATAGATTACAGTATGTTGAATTTAATAACACCACCAGTAGTCTTGAACCCATTAATTCTGGGGTTCCTCAAGGTTCCACTATTGGTCCTCTTCTCTTCAATATTTGTTTCGCTGACATTCAGCTCCTGGAGGGTACTGAGGGTGCCCTCTTTAAATTCGCAGACGATTTGAAATTCGTCTTCAAGGTGAATAATTCCCTTGATATTATGAAAATCAACCAAAACTTCTCGCTCCTTAAAGATTCACTTGAGTCCATGGGGCTCCATATTAATAGAGATAAAAGCAAAATAATGCTCCCATCGGGTCTCCCTGCAACCCTCCTTGAATCGCTTCTACTTCCTGGAGAAATTGTCTCCTTTACTTCTGATCTAGGTTTCGGTATAAATCACAAGCTTAAATTAAATCCATTCTCAAATATACCTAAAATTAATTCCATGATTTTTGCTATCCTAAAATTCTCTAAATCGGTAATACTGAGAATTAAGGCCTATAAATCATTAGTGCTCCCACACTTTGATTATATTTCTCCCCTCCTTACAAATTTGACTAATGAACAATCTCGAAATATTGAGGGTATCCAAAATAGATTTTTATACGCACTTTACCCTGACCTCAATTCCTACAATGCTCGGATCGTGGCTTCCGGTCTTAATCCTCTTTGGATTCGCCGTTTTGCCTTCATCATTAAAAAGTTCACCGAAACATCCATTAAAATCGAACGAAATTATAATTTAAGAAACATTTCTTATCAAAATAATTTCCTACTTCCCACTTATAACATCCTCCATGAAAAATACGACTTGTCTAATTGTGATAACCTTTACTCCGTAACAACTATTATGGGACATATAAGATCAAAAATTGATTACTCTTATACGCTTCTCTATCCTGATCTTCATTAGTAATGGAAACCAGATTGATTTCGTTAAAATTTTTCAGATTTAGCAAACGCCAATTTAAAAGATTTTCATAGACAAGATTACTTTCTCAATTTTGAATATATTACAAACCACCAGATATCAGAATTTTATTATATATTGTACAAAAATTACCTTTCATTTCGATTTTTTCTATTATTATTCCTTTTTCAATAAAGAATCATTTTCTAACAAAAAAAAAATCTTTCTTGCATTTAACACTGTAGAACGAAGAAGTGGTTTTCGTAACTCTGTCTAGTGGTGAGAAGGAAGGTTTTTAGGGGGTTTGGTTGCTATAAGATTGATGGGGGATTATTTATGTAAAGAATCGTAGCCTCATAGGGATTGCTAATACCTTGGCAACAGGATATCAAGACAAAAACTGAGCAAACTTACATCAAGATAGAGAATTTGAAAAAATTGAAAATTTTCATGGCATTTTTCAAAAATATTCCGGTGTGTCCCATTTTTCAAAATACCCCTGTCAACCACTATTATTTCCCTAAATAACCCTCAAATATTACTTAAGTTGCCCAGCTAATGATCTAATTTCGGTGATAAAAGTAATAATTTGGGGCATTGAGGATTAATTACCCCTCCGCCCACTTTTGCAAACAAGAATGAATAACCTTGGTAACAGAATGAGAAAAATTCAAATCATTTAAAAATCAATTTAAAAATGATAAGAACCCTTTTAAGCGATTCACAAATCATCCAGTGATTCATTGTGACAATTCCATAGGAGAAAATTAAATCTATTCTATTTAAAAGGAGTATAAATATGATTTACTTTGATTGGTTTGTAAAAATTTAAAATTACTCTCAGTTTCAAGTCCATCTATAAGTTTAGCGGTAGCATGAACAAAATTACAGTAATTCCTCAATTCGAGGCAAATTTTTAGGTGAATAATTTATCTGAAGCAAAAAATTGACATTGATTTCATACCCAAGTTTTTGTCAATTTTACAAAAAAAACACTTAGACTAATTGGTTCAGGAGTGATTAAAAATCTTTGATCTCGATAAAGTTTCCAATAATTATTTTGCTGGCCAGCCCACAGGATGTATTCAGGATGTCTGATAGAAAAGAAATGTCAGCATAAATCTTTTGAGTAATTATTATTACTACATCGATTGCTCAAGAGTGAATGTCCAGGCGAGATAATTCCCCAAGGATATTTTAAATTGTTCTTTCTATGAAAAATGAAGAAAAATCTTTATCAAAAGATTTCGAATTTTAATAACTGTCAAAAATGTTTAAATTTCTTTTTGAAGTATTTTGTCATTCTTTCCTAGTTCATGTTGTAGGGCTATTCCTTCGGGATAGCTGATTTATAATCAACTCTTTTGGAAAAATTGAATAAATTTATAACTCAATGTTACCCAATTCCCTTAAACTTAAACAAATAGTTAACACCCCAACTCGCCTTAATAACATTCTTGATTTGGTCTTTACTAACTCTTTTTACACTATCGAAGTAAAACCGGTAAACTTTTCGGATCATAATCTTATTTATATTCACTCAACCCCTCTTTCACCCCAAGCAAAGTTCTACTCTAATAAAAAGAAAACTGTTGATTTCAAGAGACTTTCCTTTCTCTATTGGAGATATAAGGATTTCCTTTTTTTCAATAATGAATTCAATTCGTTCATATTCAACTATATGATCGCTAACTCAACCCGCGAAACAATTAACTTCCGTAAAAAATTAGACTGTCTTGAGGATGTGAACCTAGTTTGTCTTGAATCATTTGAAAATCTCATAGCCCGTGATTTGAAATTTTCTCATGGAAATGGCTGGTCCAAATTTAAGAAACTTCTCAACCTTAATCGAAATTCCTCTATAAGTAATTTCTCTGAGCTCAATGATAAAGCTTTTTGTGAAGCTCTCAATGATCACTTTGTATCACTTTTCAATCCCTTCGAAGTTCAAATTCGAAAACTCTTCTTTATTCGAATAATCATCTAGCTTAATAAGATCCCCTTTTTCTTACAGAGACCTTTTTTCTTTAAAATTTAACCTTGTATTCTATATGGACAATGGTTGAGTTGATGACTGACCTGACTGTCTAAGTTTGTGATTCATTTGTGGCAATTTAGATTTTGATCCGGAGCTATAATTTTTTCAGTGACCTGAAGCTCTTTTGATTGGGTCTGTGATTATATTGAAAACTTATATGAACTCATTTTATTATGTATATCAGATTTTATATGCTAAACTTAATCTCTTTAATAAATGTTATGATTTCAAAAAAATAAATAAATTATTGAAATTCAAAGTTAAACTTGCCATACCAGGTATATCTAGTAGACTCAGTAGAAGAAGTTTTCTAAAATGACTAAGATCCGTCTGTCCTGTTTAAGTATTTTTAACAAAATGTCTCTATTAATAAGTTATTACTAGGGTAACCAGAAAAAGGCAGTTTTTTGAATGAAAAAAGGCATATATTGGCTAAATGGCGTTAGGTCAGTTTGGATGTCTCGTCGGATACCCGCAATGATTTCTCTCGGAGTCTTCTGACTGATTTTGACGATTGCATTCAAAATCTCACTAGCTGCTTGACTTTCGTCGCACAAAGAGGTTACTTCGTCTCGGACCTGTTTGTCTACAGCCATCACAGCACGTCTTATAATGAGAGACTTCTCGTTTTCTTCATCGACCTTATTCGTCACGAAAAAATCTTCCATTAACGTAACCCAGAACTCCACCGCTTCTAGTGTATACTTTGGAACTTGACCACCGCCGGTCCTGGCGTGGTCACCATAAAATATAACACCTTTAAATTCCGCTAATTTTTGAATTATATCCGCTAATTTTGGAATTCGCCCTTTTTAGGTGTGATTCCAAAATTAGCGGATAATTTATTTATTTATTTCAAAATTAGCTGACTATAGAATATTAATATAAGATGATTGATCAATAGACAGATTTTAGAATGAAAATCTTTCATTTTTCACCTATAAAAATGTAAAAAAGTAATAATGTTTTATTTTAAATTATTCCTTGTAGTTTAATTGCAAACTGATTTGTATCTAAAATAATCTAATAATAATCTCCCAAACTAAACCCAATTTTCTAATTCTAAGACCAGATTTAGAATCAGCGTGAAATTTTGGACCAAAAACACATGGATCTTACGCAATTACCTTTTTGAAATTTTTTTGACACAGTGTAATTAATTTAAAATTTCAAACTTATCTTCGTTTTATAGAGTTATATTTAATATTTCAATCATTGCCAAAATAAAGATTTTTTTATTTTTCTTTAGAATCTGAACAATTTATCACGATGTTTCATCTAATAATTTTTAGTACTTTTTATAAAAAAATTTAATTCCCACGATAAATCCATGAGAATTCTTTCTCTAAAAGGAACTACTATTGAATTTTTTGTTTTAGTTTACTCCTGAACATTTTTAAAGATTAACCCATCAGTAAATTGGTACAGTTTAAAAAATCTAGAATCAATTCGGTTAATTTTTAGTTATTTAGAGTAAATTTATCTGCCGAAAAATCAAGGAATAATTAAAAACTAAATTGATATAGATGGTCTCATTAGTTTGTAGCAATGCTTGTAAGCTGAGGTACACGATTGGACGGGGCCCGATAAAACGGATCTGGAGTCAGACGCGCTACTCAGGCATCTTAGCTATTTTCCCACAGACTATCCAGCCATCATCAACCAATCTAGAGCATGCCAGAATCTAAAATCAATCGATCTCTAATCAAAAATACGGTTTATAAAAATATAAATAAAAATATACCAATACAGTTGTAGATTTTCAGGCAGCCTACACTGTAGAAATATTCTGCATGGGAAATATACTCAATCTAGGCGTAAATTATAATTTCGATAATTATCTACACAGGAATCTTCATAGAAGATGTAATTTTTAAAAAATCTATGAACTCAAGAACAATACTGTAATAATAATTTATTTAAAAATACATATATTTTAGGGTAATAAAAAATAATTTTTTCCTGACTGTGGAGGTTCATATATAGGACGTACGATTAGGAAATTGTCAATCAGGTCAAATGATCATCTAAAGAAGGATACAGCGGTGACAATACACATCAAACAGGAAAACCATGAGGCTTCAATTTCTAATTTCTCGATTTTGTATAAAATTGCGAGTGATGACAGCACAGATTTGTGGGTGAAGGAGAAATTATTCATCAATCAACTTGTGTGTTCAGAAAAATTACTTGTATAATCTTAAATTACCATGGCTCTATGAGAGCTTTTTCACCTTTCTTTTTTGCTATTTATTAAAGAGTTTTGGTGTTTTTTTCAGCTCACATTATATTCTAATTTTTAACTTTCAAAATTTGTAAAATATTATGTTCAATGAATTTTTATCATTATTTATGTGTCACTACTGATGAACCATGAAGAAATGTACATTTGGTGAATAAAAACTTTTTCTTCTATAACTAAAAATATATTAAGATATTAAGCGGATTTTTGGACGTTTTTGAAAAATTATGTGAATCATATCATCGCCAAAATAAAGATGGCATAAATGAAAATTTTAATTTGTCTGATCATTATGAAATGAAAAAGATCTCATAAAAATCTAGCCATGATTCCATGAGCTTTTTGATGTTTTTATAATGAAAAAATCCAGGAAAATATCAGATTGAAATTTAACGCCAGAATCTACTTTGATCTAAGATGAATCTCCCCTTTTTTGAGCAATTATCAAATCAATATATTGCAGATGAGAATTTATGATTTTTACAAAATTCTCAATGTTTTCATCAAGAAATTGAATTTGATGAAAACTTTTTGTAATTGAGCTCATGATGCCCACTTTAACGACAAGAAGAAAAAAACAATCTTAAGAAAATTATGGCATAGCTCGAATCTCAAGCACTATTTTTTTAAATTTGAGGTGAAAAATTTGGTTGATTTCATTGTGAGAGAGTGATCAAAAGTGGAATTTTAGGATCAGAATTAGACAAAAGATTGTTAAACAATGTGAAATGAACCAAGTTTTATGTAGATGCCATCCTTCTTTTCAAGAATTTAATTATTCATGCTGCAATATTTTGAATTCACTGACCTTCTCAGTGTTTTTGGGTAGTGAGGGCTAGATTAACTAAAGCCAAACTGATTACCACCATACAAAAGGGAATTAACATCACTCACTGATATTCCAGACTCATGGTAAAATACACTAAATATTATTATTATTGTTATAGTCAAAATGGAATCAAAAGCCTTTCTCCAGAACCTCATCCAGAAGCTTGTATCCTGAAATCTCTTGAATTTTATTTAAAAACCATAATATTCCTATTGATCTGAAAACACATCAAAATTAAATTCTTTAAGGTTTTAAGGTTTAATAAATTTCTAATGTTTTTTTAGATTTGGACCAATAGGTTTTTAGATAGAATTGAAGAGAGTTCAGGTTACAAGCGTCTCATCCCACTAAAGAAGGTACTTGACTATCTCAGTACCAAAACGTCTGAATAGGGCTTTGGAAAAAGGTTGGTTAAACTGTTCAGAAAGTACAGATTGGTTGAAAAATAAATAATGAAAAGAATCATTTATTTATTTCTAATTCAATAAATGGTAGAAAAAGCTATTGACTAAGCTGAGTGATAGAACTTTATAAAGCGCTATTAATGATAAAAGCTATGGGAAACATTACAAGTCTACTCGCTATTCTTCGTTTATTTTTACTACATGAAAATAATAATTAAGGTAGAATTGACGGTTCTTTTAAATATTCAATGGTGATAATTGGTTTCCTCGTCTAACGATGATTCTAATGAGTTCTTTCATACATTTGAAATAAATAAAATAGTACAATTCTAAAGTAGCTCTAGTCAAACCCAAAGATCATATATTTTGTTTTTTAAATTTTATTCTGAGTAGTTTATTTGATTGTAATTTAGGTTTAAGTACTCAAGTCTTTTATTATCTCTAATTCGATGCGGAGAAGTCAAATATCTTGTTTTGGAGTGTATCTAATTTATAATTTATTATTATTAATTTATTATTCTGGAAAACTTTAACTAATCTTTTTTGGGTCAGTAGAATCCTCCTTGGGCTTGATTTTAAGCATGTTTTTCTTTTCATCTTTGAAATTAGGGAAGTGTTCGCAGGCAGAGTTGAATTCAAACTTGCGAAATTCCTGTGCCAACTCAAGAGGTTCAATAACAACCCTATGTTGGTTTTCATCATATCTTATTTCGTTATAACCAGACAAGGAGAAATCTTTTCTCTGTGGATGTCCTTTAAATCCATAGTCAGTAAGAATTCTACGCAGATCAGGATGATTGGCAAAGAAAACACCGTACATATCCCAAATTTCTCCCAATTATAAGCTACAGTGAAGAAACAATCCAATCATGTATGGCAGGCATAGACGCGTTTCGTCTTTATTGAGACTCCAAAAGTTCAACCGAGATTGTGATTTGATTTCCTTGTTGATAATTCTTGTAAAAATCATAAATTTATCGAGCATTCTTGGAAGCTGTAAATTATCTCAATGTTTTTCTTGATTCAAGCGCGAAGATCAAACTTAATTTTGAATCAATGTGAGTTATTTATTTTTCAGACTTTCCCTAGGTACTAGAGAACTACTCAACTCCTTAATTCTAATAACTACTTCTTTCAATATTATTTAGTTTTTAAACTATCCCTAACTGGTCAATGACCAGTGGTCATTAATCAATAAAATACAAATAGAATTACAATTTAATTTTCATCTGAATTTTCCAAGTGTCTTTCAATCAGCAAGTTAGTCAAGCAGAAAAGATATTCTTTTGCAAATTGAATAATTTCATTACAAATTGATTTTGAATTTCTTGATTCTGAAATGAATTTTATTTCAAGAAAGAGTTCTCATTCTATCTATAGTTCTTTTGTTAAAGAAAATTTTCCATATTTCAAGAAAAACTCTTCCGTTTTTGTTCAGATTCCTTTGATTCGACATTATTCTAGCTATTATTTATCCATTCCACTCCCTTGGGTCATACATGATGATTCTAAACATTTAATCATTATTCCATTTTATTTTAATAATTCTTTCCGTCTAACGAAGTTGATTTAGTTCATTTTCTATTCAAAAATAGTTTTTTGTTACACAAACGAATTTTTATTTCAATCATCTCGTCCCCTCAAAATATGTGGCTTACCTTGAATTTTGAGAATCAAACTTTTGAACATTAACTCTTACTGACCAATAAGTAGGTCTCAAATATCTCAAACTATTCATTGACCCGGTTTACCTTTTGATTTCGATAAGATTCTCATTTAAGCTTGATAAAATTTTTGTGTTCTCATTTGGATGTAGAATTTTCATGTGATACTTAAATACAGATTAATGAATGATAATCTGGTAGTTTTGGAGTATGTCTTGTGTACAAAAATTGATTTCACATTTGTCATTTAACCACTAATGGGAAAACAAAATTCTAGAGTATTTATTTGATAAATAAAAGGATCCTTTTGAATTATTTTCAATATATGTTATGCCAATCTTCATATACGTATATTATTATACATCTTTATTTGAAAGTAGAATAACTTGAGAACAGTAATTCAGGACTGCTAAGTAAAAGTTTCTCTTTTCGAATTTCATGATAGACTCTCATAATAATGATCATTTCATGAGCAAATAATATTCCCAATAAGAGTACATGCGTGAATATGTCGTTATAATAGTAAATTGGAGTCTTTTCTCAATTTTCCATGAATTTCATAGATTCGTTTTCGTTATCGCCTAGTGACCTGAAATAAAAGGAAAATTTTCTTTTCATTGAAAATTAGAGAACTACTCTACATCTTGAGATATTTAATCAGATGAAGAAAAATTATCAGGACTTTAAGATAAGTTTGAAAATGCTTGAATATAAGTGGAAAACAAGTTAGATCAAATAGGAAGAATTTTGCTTAACTGGAAATTGCGTAACTCTGGTTTTGAGTTTATTTGAGATTATCAAAGTGTTTAAATAATTTTTTTTTCATTTAACAACCATGCAAATTCTGGTAGGACTGGAGCAATCAGCACAATTTCCCGTCCGGGTAGAGGGGAATATACCGTATATGCGGGTGTATATATGCGCGATAATTTATTATTTATTTTCGTCAACCATATATGAAAATACCTATAACTTCAAGCTTTAATAAAATAGCTTCTGAACATAGTAGAGGTTTGCTCCAGTCCTACCCAAATTATTTTTTGTGGTAAGACATAATTTTTTAACTTTCTGAGTTTATGCTTCCATGAATTTTACAGTAAAAATATTTCTATTGAAACCCCCTAAGTATTTATCTCGACCAATCAGAATGCAGCAAGTGATTTCTATACATTTAGATAGGAAAAAAGTGAGTTTTTGTGAAAATGTGAAAATTCACTGTCAATACTTAATTAGGGGGTAAATATTCGTGTTTCAATAAAAATAAGATGCTTCAATAGAAATATTTTTGCTGTACTACGAGAAATGATAAATTTTGAATTATTGGTTACACTATGATCTTTTTTAAACAGATTTTCACGTCAAATTAATACTAAATATATTCTGAATACACCCTGAAAAAATCCGGTTAATTTGTGAAAAATTAACGATTTTAGGGAGAATGGGAAACGGCATATCAGAACATTAAAATTTGGTTTCGAAAATGGCAAGCATAAAGAATTTTTTTAAAGCATGAATGTTTTCGGGAAAAAAATTCTTTCTCTATTATAGATAATTTTCAGTGTAGGGAAAAGTGTTTTTTATTTTCTCCGAAAAAAACTCACGAGAGTACATCTTTTAGTTCTTAACTAAGTAGTTTGCATATTATCGAAGAGAACAAGATCATCTCACATTATGGCTTCACCCATTCCTCCTACATTCTCTCAAGGGGATCGTAAAACAAAAAAATCACCATGATGCTCTTCTTCTATTCTAGATCTTGGATAGCTATTTTTAAATACCAATATTTTCTTGATTTTATAGATTACGTAGTTATATTTCATTAAAAATGTTTGCATTTTAAAGTCTAAACGCCATGATGGAGAAGTTAAGATCTTTCAAAATCAAAATAGCCCTTCATGTCCCAAATTAATTTTTATCATCAAAAAATTAGAAAATTAGTAACCTTGCCAAAATAATTACATTCTGACTTATCATTTAAAAGAGGCTAAAATTGGCATTTTTTGGGTATAAAACCAGATATCTTCTAAACTATGAGAGATTTCGAGCATATTTAAAATCTACAGCTATTTAAAAAAATAGGTTTTCAAAAATACGTTCTAAATATTATTAAAATAAAAAATCACCATCCTTCAAGTAACTTTGGTTAGCATCAGTGAAAAGCTACCTCTAGGAATTTTACATTTTACATTCTTGTAGCTTAATAAATTTTCTTTCTAAAGAGAGGCGAAAAAATTATTTTAACTAGCTTTCAGTTCAAATTATCGCTCGAGGAAGTGCTCTT
Organism: Gyrodactylus bullatarudis; assembly: GCA_012064415.1. Taxonomy (NCBI): domain Eukaryota; kingdom Metazoa; phylum Platyhelminthes; class Monogenea; order Gyrodactylidea; family Gyrodactylidae; genus Gyrodactylus; species Gyrodactylus bullatarudis. The sequence goes on from SSNU01000071.1 coordinate 698,759, forward strand.
ACTGTAATTGAGTTATAAATTATTGAAACTGGATTGAAAATATTGAGAACTATTCGGAAAATAAGAAGCCTGTAGGTCCCTACGTGAAGCACCCACATCGTATGCTTTATTTCCAAAAAGGCAGAAAAATCCTAATTGAGTAAAACTTTTTAAGGCGGTTCTAATGGCCTTTAAAAATTGTATCTAGGATCCTTCAGAATCAGAACCAAAATAAGTCTTGCGCGAATTTCATATTAAACTTAGGCAAAAGAAAATTAAATATTTCTATGAAAAAGCTGTATCTGGTTAATTGACTGCAGCTTGTTATAGATAATGACAAAATTGCTTTCTATGATTAATATATTGTGAAAAGCAAGGTAAAATTGATAGTAATTTATAATAAACTTTATCTATGAAAACAATAAATGCTGTTATTTTACTGAAATTAAGTTAAAATATTTTGGCGCAAGATTTAAATTTATGAGAACCATTCTGAAAATAAGAATTCTGCAGGATCTTACATGTATCTTCTGAAATAGTCCTAGGTGTGTCGTGAATAGACGAAAATATCTAGAATGTATCTAAATGTTAAAAAAACCAATAATTTTTATGTATTTTTAAAAGCTGTAAATTGTCAATAAATTCTTTTCCAAAATTTTGTCTATTTGCTCATGGCAATCAGGAAACAATTGAAAATATCTAGTAGAAAATGTACAGAATACTCAAAAGTATATTGAAGAATCATTATTTATGAAGGCATCTAACATCTGTATGGGGAAATAATCAGGCGTAATTTTATCGGGAAAAATCTTATTTTATTCATCAAACATTAAAAGTTTTAAAAACAATAAAAGTTTTCTCACTTTGAGTATCAATTCATAACAACTCTCTGGTATCGTATCGACATAAAGGAAACATTTAATAAATATTAGTGAAGGTAGATTTAAATTGGAATATAACCAACCTTTTTTCCAAAGCCTCCTAAAGACGTTTCGCTACTGAGATAGTCAAGTACCTTCTTCAGTAGGATGAGACGCTTGTAATCTGAGCTCTTTTTAATCTTATCTAAAAAGCTTGGTATTCCTATTAGTTCATATCTAAAAAAAACTTTCAAAATAAACCACTAAAGAGAGAATTTTGAAAAAGGTTGGCTATCAAAATCTACTTTTATTATTTATTGAAGATTTTAGATTCCTTTATGGATTAAAACAATTTTCCTGTTGTTGTTTAGAGAATCGAAAATCCACAATCCTTCGTTTGCTTTTAACATTAAGATTAGTAATCGCCCATACGTGAATAATAATTTTAGCAAATACATAATTGATTTGAAAGTATTCATAATCTCTTCCGGCTATTTACAATTCTAGTGATAGTAACTAAAACATTTTTTTAACATTTTGAACATTGGAAAAATAACATATTTGATCTTCGAAACATACTTGATTGACAACAGAAAATTGAACGTTAATTTCTAGTTGATCAAAAATTGGTTCAAAGAGTTAAGAGAAAATAATGATATTTACAGAGCCTTAAAACACCAGTTGAATGATTGACTACTTTGTATGAATATCTCAAATCACCTTGATAACATTATGAACATCTTATAAGAGTAACTTTTCGGAATTCTTAGAATAGAAATCTATTCTGTTTGTCTCGGCTAGGAAATGAAGACGCATCATTCCTAAAATCTACCCTTGTCTTTATCCGTATAATGATCTGATAATATCATCTGGTTTTTTGCCACTATAGTTCAGAAGGTTGCCTTTTGTAGTAAAGTTTATCTTAACAATTGTCTCTAATATAAAGAAGACTACAATCTCAAAAATTCCTGTTATGAAGACTACATTCTGGCTTCACACTTAAGACTTAATTACAGTTGCTCCCAGGTTTGGCATATGGAAAAGGGCACACCCTATTTTTTGTCTACTTACTTTGTAGAAGGTCTAATCGTTTGTTTAAACATATTTTTCCCGAAAAAACTTTGTGATTTTAATATCATTTTGTAGGAAATTTAATTCTGATCAGATTGAAATAGATTTTTGGTATCAAATTTTTTATGGTGATGGTATAAACTTCACTAGAAAAGCTTTTCATAGTTCTCGATTTAATCTTGAACATACGAGTTTTTTTTTTCAAGAAAGATAATTACAGGTTAAACGAATTGCTAATTATAATTAGAGACCATAATGTAGTACTCATGTTCTTCACATTGGACCATGTACATTGTACAACTCAAATTGTATGACTAATGTAGAAAATCGATAATGATTTCTTCCTGATTAATTTTAATTTCTTCATCCTTCCACTAATACAAATTTGAGGACCACTAACTTTAGTTAGCCATAACTTTCTTATAAATAAAGATAAAAACACAATTTTTTCACACAAATAATTCTGAAGAAGATTTTTACATTTGTTCAGAATATTTTCAGCTTAATTTATTTTTCGAAAAAATGCTTATCACCCTGATAGAAAAGTTTTATTTTTTTGGATCTTAAATAAATATTTTTTAATGAAAAGAAAATTGCTCTGGTTCTCATAATTTATCAAAGATAGCTTCATTCCATAAATTTATTATCAGAACAGAGCTTGAAGGTGGTAGATACTTGAGGAAATTTAGCTAAAAATATACTATGAACAAATGTATCTTCAGAATTATTTTGATGAAAAATTTGTGTTTTTATCTTCATTTATAAGCAAGTTATGGCTAACTTAACCCTTTCGGTGCCGATGTCCATTTCCCAATTTTTTTGAACCTTCATAACTCTACCAGTTTGATAGGTTTCTGGATCAATTGAAGTTTAAATTGTGAACTTGCATTAGTAATATTTTTGGCCAAACAACTTGGTATCTTCATAGCTAAATTTTGGTTTTTATAAAAATTGTGAAATAGTCTCGGCACCGAAAGGACTAGGTAAGTGGTCCTAATTAAGAAATCGGATCAACTATTTATATCAAAAGCCTACTCGAGAGTAATACAAAAAAATTTGAGAGATTTTCTACAAAAAATGGAACTTTGATACTGTCACTGCCACCTTGAAAAATTTACATAATTCGAAACAAAAATTCATTCTGATCCACTTTTTCACCCAGGGAAAATCAAATTGAAGAATGGAAAAATCCAGCTCTATACACACTAGACTTGGACGAAATTTTGCAAAATTACTTAAACCGCCCATCGATATGAAAAAACTAATCTTCAAGTATTAAAATATAATCCCACCAAATTTCGCTTCAAAATACCTTTTCATGCTCCTGGAATAAGATGAACAAAATTGTGAAAATTTTTAATTTAAAAAGTTTTTTGACCTATCAAAATTGTAATATTCATGAAAAATCTTGAAATGCTGAAATGATAAAAAATTTCTGAAAAAAATTGAATCCAGTCAGAATTAGGGCAATTTATGGATTTCAAAAATTTCAACCTTTGAGCTTTAATTTTTTTTATCGATTTCGAAGATTTAAACCTGATCTAATACTGATATTTCGGATCAAGATTAAACGAAGAATTTGAATTTAGTATTGACCTTTTCGAAATTCCTAAAGTGGTACTATTTTGGTCAGATTCAATTTATTTCATTTCAACAACTCATGAGTTCATTTCATCGTAAAGAATAGTAAATTCCCATCCTCAGGTCAATTAGGTTAAATAAAGATTTTATTCATCGTTATATAATAATGCCTAAAATTGTTTCAATCCATGTTCCTATGTTTAAAATCTTTTTCAGCAGTTTTTCTTAATTAGCAACTCCCTTTTCAATTAAAATTAATACAGACTGTGTCATAGTAATTCTTGTGGGAAAATTTTTAAAATCGATTTGCATTTACAGAAAACACATCCATATCATAAAGATAATTCCTACAGTATATCAGTTTGAATCAGTTGACACTATATACACGAGATCTTCATTTATTGCTTTAGGACACGAATTTATATCAACTTTAGAATTCTAAAAACGTAATTTAACTCTTTTAGCTTCAATCTTTTGCAAGTTAAACTTAAACTTTTTTGTCTAAATTAAATTTGATCAAGATTTTTTGGAATCTAGATCATGAAACCCACTTTCATGATATGGAAAAAAATTTGAAAAATCCCTTTTTAAGGAAATTATTTCAAATCTCGAAGTAGTGCCAAATTCCCAATTTTTCGAACTTTGAGTTGGAAATTTTTACTGATTTCAAAGTGAGAGACGGATCAAAAGTTGTTTTATAGGATCCCAAAAAGATAAGAAAACCGATTACCATCAAAACTTCTGATAAATCTGTCATTTGATGATTGGGTGATTCTCGAAATCTTATTCAGCATAGCTGATTTCTTTGTCTAATTGTGATCTAAAAAATAAACTTTTCACTTCAGTTTCTCACTTTGAAATCAACAAAATTTTTCAACTCAAAGTTCAAAATAATGGAAGTTACTTTGAGATTTGAGTTATGACATGATTTATTTCTTCAAAATTTTTTTCCATATCATAAAAGTGGGTCTCATGATTTCAAAATATCTTGATCAAATTCGGTTTTTTGATGAAAAATTTGAGAATTTTGTAAAAATCATAAATTTCAATCTTCATATTAACTAGCTTTAGAATTTCCAAGGGGTGTGCTTATTCAGAATTGGTATTTTTTTAATTCAAAAATCATGAACTGGTTCCAATAGAAACAATAATTTTGTATTAAAATTAACGTGATAAAAAATTTTGTTAGAAATAAATCTTGTATTGAATTAAAAAATATAGATGTTGTGCCTAAAGTGTGACGAAAATATTTTACCTCTCTGCCCCTTTTCGGTATATGTCTGATAGCATTATACGGTCTAAGCCAATTCAATATACCAGTGACTTGCCTAAAGTGTAAGGAATCATTTTCAATACAAAAAAATACAACAAAGAAATTAAACAAAGGTTTTAACATAAATTAAAAACTATAATTGAAAATCAAAACTGATTTTGCAGAATTAAGTCTGAGGCCAAAAAATGATTAATGCTACATTGAACATTTTTTTGGAATACCTAGAGACAAGTAAAATAAAAACCAAGATTTCATTCGAGATAGGTCAAATAAACAGACTAGGAAAGAAAAAAGGTACTGAATTGGCTAAAAAAAACGATTAAGTTTTCCAAAGACGAGGTCGATTTACGTAATGTGCAAGATTAAACAGGATTTGAAATACAAAATGCTATTGCTGAGCAAAATAAAATTCAAAATATTTCAAACTCATTATCTCATTATTTCTTCAGCTATTAAAATTTTAGTTAATTTTCCACTTTTGATTCGATGTACGATTACAGGCCTTGCAAAAAGGGTTAAATATTTTCATTACACTTTAGGCAAGTCACTGGTATATTGAATTGGCATAGACCGAAAAGGGACAGAGAGGTAAAATATTTTCGTTACACTTCCAAAGTCTTCCAAAGTGTGATTAATTACACTTTAGACACAACAGATACAAATTATAACGTAAATCTGATTGTACAAATAGTAAATAAATATTACAAAAATTAAATCGTGAAATTTATCTGTTTTATTATAAAATGATAAATCATAAGCTCTGGAGTTAGTTAGGGTCTGCAAGAAATTCGAAAATCATCTGGTTAGTGAAGATAAGAATGAAGCTAAGACTAAAATAATCAATTTTAAGTCTGATGTGAGACATGACCAGTTTAAGAATTCACATTTTCACCCAGAGAAAATTAAATGTAACATATTAGGATTAAAAAATCTATCCCTAGTACGAATCAATAACTGGTAGTCCATGGTTGAATGCTGCTGAACAATTATTTAAGTATATGAACAACGCTTCCAGCTGATCAGCCAATTTAGGAATATATTTAAAATTTTTCAATCTATACCAGATTTATATAATAATTATTATAATATTTTATGAAATGAAGGTCTATATATTCATGATGTGAATTGTCCTTGATCACAAAAAAAACACAAAAGCTAGATTCGAAAAAACTTCTGAAATGCAATATATTTTTTGTCCACTTGACGTAATGAAATTCAATATCTTCTGCCTTTATGAATCAGATAGATTTACAAAGATTTTGTAAGAAAATACGCCAAGATTTTTTCAGATTTTCTTCATCTATTTACAAACTTTAACAGTCTTGACAAACTGAGAACGAAATATAAATCTTAAAATTCGTATTATTTGAATAAACACTTGTAGAATTTTTTACTTGATTATTATAGAAAAATAGCGTAAGTGTCAAATAATAAAAAATCCGAACATTTTTCTCTCTAAAGACAAAATAAAAGTTAAATATCTTTTCTTATTATAAAGTTGATGATTTCTATTAGTATTTAAACCCTTTCAGTGCCGAGACTATTTCACAATTTTTATAAAAACCAAAATTTAGCTATGAAGATACCAAGTTATTAGGCCAAAAATATTACTAATGCAAGTTTACATTGTGGGCTTCAATTTAAACTTTAATTGATCCAGGAACCTATCAAACTGGTAGAATTATGAAGGCTTAAAAAATTTGGAAAATGGACATATATGTCCATCGGCACCGAAAGGGTTAAACCTAATGAACCTTTATGAATTTCGAAAATGCCCTAATTCCTCACTTTTTCAACCTTTGAGCTTTAAATTTTTATCGTTTCTGAAGATTCAAAGCATTTTGATTCTGATATTTTGGATTAAGATTAGACATGGACGTTGAGAGAAAGTCCTGAATTTCAAGAAAAAGTTAAACTTTTATATTTTCACCAAATTCAATTTTTCACACTATTTTTCTTTCATTTCAACAACTCGTATCATTTTTTCCAGCAAAAATATTCTTTTTATATCATGTACTTTTTAGATTAGAAGATCAAGTTTATTTCATAGAAAACTCAGTGAATTTTTTATCATAGAAAGGGTATTGAAGAAACCATGATGGATTGAGTTCAAAAAAACGAAATACAATGCAGGATCTTTCTCAATTCATTGAGCGAATTTTCATCAATATTGAAAGCGACAAGATGGCCAGTTGTGGTGAAATGAACGCCAGAGTACTTTATTATTGGAAAATTTTCACAATTTCTGGTCAAATTCCTCTTTTGCAGAGATGAACTCATCTTTGACTTGATGTCCCGCTGCAAAAAAAAAAAGTTTTTTTCACTCAAAATGTATTAGGACGGAGTTAAAGTGTGAAACTGACGTCATTCTGATTGACCCTTGTCCGTTCCAATAATGAAATGAGTTCGACCAAGGCCACCTCGAGGCATTATTTCGAATCTTTACAGAGGTCTGCACTCTTTGAGTTGAGGGTCTAATAAAATAAGAGGTGAGTAAGTGAAATATAAAACTTTCAAAAATGAGATCTACGATGGATTTTTACACACTTTTTAATTTTAGGATTTTTTGAGGATAAGAATTAAAAAAAAACTCAATATTTTTAACCGGAAAGTCATGAAAATTTATGATTATCATGAGGAAAAATGATTTAAAATCTAAAATTTTAGCTTTTTGAAAATTGTGACCCCCAAAACCCTAATGGCCATATGCTGGTCTCAAGTACTAACATTTCGTCCCTTCAATTCAATGAAAGCAGTAAACATTTTGAGCTAAAATATTGAAGAAGTTGAAATTGGCCCCAAAAAACGGCCAAATTTTATCAGATTTTGCTTGATAACCTAAAAGCTCAATTCAAAAAATCCTGACATTCCGGAGAATTCTATTGAGTTTTTTTTGTAAAAATAGTAAATTCTCATCTTCGTTTCAACTACAGTCATATTTTTATTGAAGTGAGCGAGTCTTGTGGAAATTATCCTTTTTTAACTCCTTTGAGAACCAGTGGAGCACTCAAGCCGAAAGTAATATTGTTTCGAATGGAGTATAATTTATTCAGCCACAAAAGATTATTGGGAAGTAGGGAAAATATGAAAAAAACGTGATCATCTTGAGATAGAAAGTTTAGCTATCTTGGGGCTCAAAAAAGGGTTCTAAACTAAACATTAAAGAAAACGGATATCCTCAAAATTTTGTTCGCAAATATATAGAAAAGGCTTTAGAAGATGAAGCAAACAACCAAGAAGATATTCAAGAGGAACAAAATGATGAAACCATCCGGATCTATTTCAAATTATCGTTCAAAGGAGATGGCTTTAGTCATCATTTAAGAAGGAAATTAACCAAACTTGTAAATGAAAATTATAATGATATACAATTGAAGGTTTTATTCAAAACCACAAGTCTATTCAAATTCCAGCTTAAAGATAAACTAGAACCATCTGAGCAATCAAATCTCATCTACAGTTTCCGAGCTACATGCGGAGCCAAATACATATGAAGAACCCAAAGACGTCTAGCTGTTAGGATAAAAGAACACCTCAACAGAAAGAATTCCTCAATTAAAAAGCACCTAAAGCAATGTGGTTTCTAATCATGAACGAAGATCCTAACTTATGCATCCAAAAGAACCATTTACATGATTTGCAGTTGCCTTGGCCCAATTGATTTTTCTTTTTTTTTTTCTACATCTAATAATAGAGAAGTTTTTTGGTTTTTCATCAATTGGAAGTGTTTCAAGAATTTTACAATTTCATTAACATAAATTTCATTGAACTAATAATTATAATCATTTAATTGAACCAGGATTAGAGATTGATAAGACCTGGCAAAATATATATTTCTCTAATTAAAGAATTCTTTTTATATACTGATAATGATGAAAAACTCTATGGGAATTTCGGACGTATATGTAAGTATAAGTGAATATATAATACATAATATTATTCAATTGTTTTGAAAAAACCCGTCATTTTGAACTGTGCATTTATCAATTTTCAAGCAGTGAAAAAGATCGAAAGTATAGACTTTCGCTCTAAAATGCTGTGTTTATTCGAAAAAATAAGAGTAATTATTCAAATTTACACTTATCAACGTAATGTTTTTTTTCAGTCAAGAGGTCATAAAATAAGCTTTGATTTGATATTTTTGTTTTGTTTTATTGTTCATAAAAGATCAAAACTGTTATCATATATCATAAAGCTAGTTGACATGAAGATAAGAATTCACAATTTTTACAAAAAAACTCAATATTTTTCTCCAGAATAGAATATATTGTTTGAATTCAATAAATTAGCGAACTATTTAGTGGTCATAACTCAAAAAAATTATTCATCATTCATTTCATCTATTCGTGAAAATTATTTATAAATTCCCAACAATATAACACTAAAGAAGAAAAAAGATGTAAAAATCTTAACCAATAAAAATTTCTTCTACTCTAATATAAAGACGAGAGGAAGTAGAATTGCGAATATTTTCTGTGGAAATGAATACCAAATCATTTTTGTTCAGTAAGTATATGAATTTGAAAACATGTGATTTTATCTCAATTTCAGATAAGAATATTGAAAGTATAATATTTTTAGGTCTCATCTTTATTATGGCAATAGTTGTAACGATGCAGGTGAGTGAAGCAATAAATAATTTTTCACAGGTTTCAGCAGCAAAGGATTATTATGAAGTAAACAAACGCCTACCACCTTTTCTCATCGGAGGAACAAGATGGAAAAGAGGTTATGTCGGATATGACATTGAAACAGAATAATTGTGGAAATATATTCTATCAATAAATTATTATTAGAAATGAGAAAAGGGAAAATCTAATAGAAAGAAATAGCCACATTCATCGACGAGTTCCGGCCGAATTGACCGAAATCAGTCGATTGGTTAATCTATCGCTCTGAAGGACATTAACAGACAGAACGGGATTTTGAGTCATGGTTGTAAGCGGGTAAGTGAAGAAAGGGAGGGGATTATGAAAGATGAATGGTTTAGAGGGGACAAAATGTCTTGATGCCCCCGGATAGAATCCAAATCTCGACCCCTGGTCTAAAAGACCAGTGCTTTAACCACTGAGCTACGAAGGCCCGGCTCGAATTAGCTACGATTGTCCGGGTCCCCTAATGAACACACACGACTTTCATGGAGCATCCTTCGCAGAAGGTCTCCCAATGCACCGCCTGCTCTTCCTACTCCCCTCATCAGAAGAGACAGATTCTCCCGGGTTTCCTCTCCCAGCATTTTACCCTAACACAGTATGTGTGCATTTTCTTCGTCATGTAGAAGACGACTCATTTCTAGCTG
>SSNU01000169.1:0-45598 GCA_012064415.1 Gyrodactylus bullatarudis
TGAAATTCACCATGGAAGTAGAAAAGGACAACAGTCTCAGTTTTCTTGACGCCAAAATTCAAAAATGCACAACCACGAAAACCTTTAGCTCAAGTTTACACCGTAAACCAGGGATCCCTACCCAGTATATGCCCTTCACCAGCATCAACCCCACAGCGACAAAAAGATCCCTAGTGAGATCCGAGTTCCTAAGGATCAAACGAGTTGTGTCAACCCAATTACAAGACGACGAAAGGAAACACACAACTGAATTATTCCAGCCCAGCGGATTCCAAAAAGAATTCATCCGAAAACATGCAAGGATCAAAGAAAAATTTAGCAGTTTGTTCAACATTATCTCTCAAAATGACATGCAAAAGGTAAAGAATCAAGTTAAAAATAAAGTGTGAAAATTTTCCTGAGAAGAAGAAAAGATAATAAGACAAAAAGGATAAGTTTAATCTCTGGTTGTCTCTTCTTTGAACAAACATCTAAATAAGAAGGAGGATTCCCCACACCTCTGATGTTGCTAAGGAGGTTGATATTTCTATGCTGCAAAAGTGTTACTTTTTACAAGAAGAAAAAAATTATTAAATATTAACGATATTTGAATGATTCAGGTTTGAAAATGGTAATCTTAAATTTACATTTTTTATTGCTCCATCACAAGAGTCAACTCCGTGCTCAGACAATTCAGGCTAAAAATTTTAACTTCCGGAATACCAATATACCTGGTTTTTCTCTTGATTATTTTCTCTAGAGCATCCATTTGCATCTTCTTGATTCTAAAAGTAAATGCGTACATAATTTTTTTCGAAATTTATCATGCTGGCGTTAAATTATTCATACCAATTTCTATAATCAACGAAATTCTACATAATCTAGTACATTCAATTACACACATGATGACACGAGATAGGTTGGTGTGGCTTTTGTACCCAGACAGATTTTCTAGGGCCCGCCTCTACTGACTTGTGAGTGATAGGTGTTATTCAATACATTAAGCAGTCAGTCTATCCTTCCATGCTATTGGCCAATCAATATCGACTTAATTTTATGCTTACTTTGATATCCTTTACATATTCCTTCAATCCCTAACCATGACACGATTAACCGAACTTTAAAAACAAGAGATTATAATTGCTAGTTGTACAGTATCAAATGGTCATCTTGCCAAGTTGTATAATGTCAATGTTCAGACCATCAGCAGGATATTAAAAACTCAAGAGGAAAGTAGAGAACGATTTGGTTCCAAGCTTCCATCCAAGTTGCAACGACTCAGATATTTAATCACCGAGTCCATTGATGAAAAATTAAAACTTGAAAATGAGTTGCATAAAAGCTCTTTGCAAGGATTGATCATACAATGTGCAAACAAAATTATAATCACTAATTTTAAAGCATGCTTTAATTATGTCAACAAAATCTTTAAAAGAGGAAAATATTTTTCCCCGAAATGTAAAATATCTTTTTCGATTTCATTCTAGAATCAAACTCGAGTCAATAATCTTGATTTGCGAATATCTCTTCATCATCTTATCGATGATCATATCAGCACATCCCTTCAATGTTTCATTTTTAAAGACGAAATTCTTGCCTGTAACCGGATCTTTATTGCTAAACTGAGTCTTATCAATATTGGAAATCTTTCGGAAGAAAACCTTGTCATCAAGGAGAATAACTTAGAATTGCAAACTGGTTTTCCAACAGTTAATATAAGAGCAAAGAAATCAATTATTCTTCACAGCCTCAATTATCTTATCGGACTTTTTATAGAAATTCTCTTATTCTTGATTTTATTCAACATACTATACATCTATTGGATAAAATTGATGTCTTTATTTTTGAAGGAAAACAAAAATGTAGCTTCGAAATATCATGCAAGAAGAAATCTTCCTTCATAAATATCTTGAATAATACTCTTCAGAACTCTATTGAAAGGAATAAATCATTCTCAAAATGCATTGATTTCAATAAATTAAAACCTTTATATAGAAAGTTATTTTTGATAGCAAAGAATTCTTGTGATGAACTTTTCAGAAATTTAGTTGAATGTGGAAAGTTTTCAGATGCCAAGGTCATAAAGAGAATCTCTTCAATTTTGTTTCCAACTGTTATTGATGAAAACATAACAAATCTCGGATTTCCATATGTAAGTAATTATGATTATTTCCAGATAAAAACAAAAAATCTCTGTGTTACTGGACGTATGCAAATTAATCGAAGACAGCCTAATTTCATTAGCTAAAGCCTGTCGAAAGTCAGTTCGGACAGTTCGAAGATATTTGAGTAACGAGGAAATCGATAAGTCTATCGATTTGAATAAATCACGGCTTGAAAGTCAAAAAACTCTCTTTGAAGACATCCTTATCGAAAGAATTGAGGAAGCCCTTGATAATGAAGAGAACCTAAGTTTTTTAGAATTTTAGGAGCTAGCCATGAGAGTTGGTGAATCTTTAGGAATGATGGATTATAAGGCATCTTACGGACACCTTCAAATACTTTGCAAGCGAAATGCCCTATGCTTTAGAAAGGTAAATTATTTTTGATAATTTCATAGCCTTCTGGAGAACTTAATAGTGCTCCTAGTGACTCTTTAGAGAAATTTTATTTTGAATATCCATTCCTGATTAGAGGATATGCCAAGTCTGAAATTTACAATTTAGGTGAAGCAGTTTTATTCCTTTATGTTATAAATCGAAAAGTTCTCATAAGAAAAAATGCTAACGCTCATGGCTTCAAGCAACTGAAGGATAGGGTTACATTACTTTTCTGTACGAATGATCTCGGGCAAAAAAGACCTCTATTAATCATTAATAATGTTAAAAAGCCACGGTGTTTTGAAGATAATGATGTAGAATTTCTAAATTACAAATCGTTCAAAAAGGGATGGATGACCCGAGATTTATTCATCCATTATCTAACCCAATGAACTAACCAAGAACTAACCCAGGAAAGAAGAAAAATAATACTTTTCATGGATAATGCATCGTCTCATGTACTCAGAGAAGAAGATCCAACTTTTTCCAATATTAAAGTAAGGATTTAATTTCATTTTTAAGATTCATTATCTTCCTTCGAATTGTACCTCGGCGTGTCAACCTCTAGACGCAGGAATCATCAGGTCTTTCAAATGTAATTATAGAAGATTGATGAATATGAAAATTATGATGAATCGAATTCAGATCAAAGATATAAAAGGGAGGATTAATTTACGCGAATGTTTATTTATTGCCAAGCAGGCATGGGAAGATGTCGACGAAAGAGTAATTTTTAACTGCTTTGCCAACGTGAAATATACCGACAAAGAAGCCCAAGAAATAGAAAATATAAATCTTATTTATTCTAATTTAGAAACATTAATTAACTTTTTAAGATTGAATGGAAAGTTAGGGATGCTGGACGAAATACAGCAACTGACGTTTTTTAAAGAATTTGAAAACAGAATAAGAGATGTTTATAATTTTGAATAAAATTTTCTTAATTTCTTCTCATGAATCGTGTCATAGTTAGAAAATGTAGGAACGGCCTAATATATTGAATAACACCTATCACTCACAAGTCAGTAAGGGTGGACCCTAGAAAATCTGTCTGGGTACAAAAGCCACACCACCCTATGTAAGGCTTGTAATGTGGTAAAAAAGCATTTGAAAATAAACTGGTGGATCTGATATCCTTGCATTGTTTATTTAACTCTAGTCTATCACACATTTATGTGGGGAGGGGTCTTCCTTTCCATTCTTTTTTTTCGATTTGAATGTGGCATGGGTTGAATCATTATTGATTTTATTTAAAATCTTGGATGATTTTCCTTTTCGAATAACTCAATAAGATTTACTGATAAAAAATTAAAAACCTGACAAGGTACATAAAATTTTCTCCTCTATTCAACGGTGCTAGTTTTATTTGACAACTAGTTCAACTAACGGAGATACAGTATCTTCACTATAGAAAGTGATACAAGAATAATGTTTATTGCATTCTAAAATAGAAAAAATATTAAATCTAATGATGTAAAAATATTATATGGAGTTCATTTTGGAGTATAAATAATGGCTAAATTTTATGTTTAATACCCAAATTTTACCATCACCTTCCACTTGAATATTGGTTGGACCTTTCTACACCCTCATTGGTTAATATTATTGGGGCAGAGAGGTGTAAAAGACATTCGTTCATGAAATGAATCCCTATCTCGAGTCATCATGTGTGTAATTGACTGGATCACTATTTTTAAATCGGATGTTAAAGAATGTGAATATAACTTTTTTTTTTAATTATTAATAACAAGATAATACAATTTTCAAAATCAACGAAACTCTACATAATCTAAAATCACTATTTTTAAATCGGATTTATTATCGGTTTTTACTCGTGATGACTCAAGTTTTAATCAAGGCTTTAGTAAAGCTATGAACCACAGCACTCTTAAGTTATACATTAACAGAAATTTCAATTAAAAAAATCTCAATGAAAAATTCTTATCGAATCACAGTTCTATTAGTTTCAATTTTCATCAATTTCGAAAATTAATTATTGATTACTTAAAAAATATATAAAAACAGGATCGCTCTTTCAGGTATAACGATACTCTTGTAAAATGTATGATGATCTAAATAGAATCCAACATACTTTATGATATTCAAAATCCGCTTCGTACAGCATAACAACTGGGTTTTCAAACTTATATCTTAAAATTAGAATATGCGTACATAATTCTGGTTAGCAGAGCCTACCAAAAAATTTTTGCCGGAGAATGTTTTTTTGTTTTCATCAAATATTTCTGTCAAGTCTGAATTTATAATATATTCATGTACATTCTTCTCCTCTAAGTCTCTAATTAAATAGATTGCATATATAGTTTGATATGTCATATATGTCATATATGATATGTATGTAAAATAAACAATAATAAAAATGTATTATTTTAACCTTGTAGCAAAGTGCGATCACTGGTACAGTCAATTTCACACATGATGTCTCGAGATAAATTAAATCTGGAATGAACATCTTTATACCTCTCTGCCCCAAAATATTCGACCAATGAGCATTGGTTTTTCATTGACCAATCAGAATCAAGTATCAGAAACCAAATTATTTTTATCTGAAACACTTCAATACTCTCTAAAGATAACCGGTTTTTGAATAATATCAAGTGTGATACATCATTGAAAAGAGTATTTTTTCCTTTTTCGAATGAGCTAAAAATTAATTTTGTACCTTTGCTGAGAAAAAATATCTCTTAAACCATGAGGAATTTTTAAAAACGAATAGAACCATCTGAAAATAATCTTGATTGAATTGATAAACCGTGTTCATTGAACATAAAAATTTGAATCGTAATCGAAACATATTACACCATCTGCAATATTACACCAAGGTTAGGAATGAAAAAATGGGGGACATTGGATTGGCTGGACAGATATTAATGACGTCAATCGGTGTGATTGTTTATTCACACATTTGTATGTTTTTTAACCTTTGGTTTTCTCTCATGTTAGAGGGGGACTGTCTAGATCCTTCTTACTTTATGCTTTCAATTTAGATTTGTTCGAATTTATCATCGATTTCTAATACTAATTTATTTCAATAATTAATAGTGACGATTTTGAAATTCTTAAATGAAACTTGGCAAACACCCGTTAAATTTAACGCTCTTTCAGATGGTGCTATTCGTTTTTAAAAATTCCTCATGGTTTAAGAGATATTTTTTCCCAGCAAAGGTACAAAATTAATTTTTAGCTCATTCGAAAAAGGAAAAAATACTCTTTTCAATGATGTATCACACTTGATATTATTCAAAAACCGGTTATCTTTAGAGAGTATTGAAGTGTTTCAGATAAAAATAATTTGGTTTCTGATACTTGATTCTGATTGGTCAATGAAAAACCAATGCTCATTGGTCGAATATTTTGGGGCAGAGAGGTATAAAGATGTTCATTCCAGATTTAATTTATCTCGAGACATCATGTGTGAAATTGACTGTAATTACTATATTCATATGAAATCCAATCGATGGAGATTGTTTTATAACAAACACCTAGATGTCGGAAATCGGATAAGCAATTGTCAATTCCGAAATAGAGTCAAATAATACTCAACTCACGGCGCCAGATGTAGAAGCGTTTTTACTGGCCTTTTAGGTGAGAGACAACAATCAATTTGGATTTCATATGAATATATAATTACGAGTAATCAAAGATGCTTTTCTCTTATTTTCGATTAGCTAGAAATAAATGATTTAGAAATGATGCAAAAATATTTTATTTGGGGTTACTTTTGGAATTAAAACATCATTGTTCATACTATAAATAAATAAATTATTGCAATATACTATGTCTGCACGTTAATACTTCACCATATTAGAAAATACCATAGTCCTGTTATACCATTTGAGTAAAGTGGAGGGGGACTATACCATTTTTGAATGTTATATTTAAGACACGTATATAATTTATGAAAAATAAAAATCTCACTATTAATCCAACGAGCCGATAACACTTATGCTTATTTCCGTAAAAAAAAGACAGATGCTCCGTCTTAAACTTCAATAAACCTTCAAGCTTGTATTTTTTCAATGTTGATTCAATCAAAATAAATAAAACATGAGAAAAACAAAAAACTTCAGTTTCAGTTTTCTGGAAATGGTAATTTAATGCATCAACCTATGGAGATTGTTATTATTATAGATCGTTACTCACAAGTAGCATTTCATCATTTTTCAAGCAAATTTCGACATATGAAGTCTTTTTATGACTACTGGTTTCAAACTGAAATTTTTTTTTTCAATTAATATTATATCGTTGATAAAATACTATATCAAATAAAATCTTACTTTTATTAAATTCGATAATTCTTTGTTGTTTAATACAAGCTAAGAATTTATAATATAAATATGCTTACTATTTGGTCGCAGAAATATTGAACGAATTTTTTTTGGTAGTTCGCATTTTGATGTTTGAACACTTCCTTCTTTATCTTAGAAGCTAATTCATTCTGATTTTTATTATCAATATTTTTTAATCGCCAGAAAAAAGAATCAGTAGGTTGATATTTATATAATAAACTCTTCTAATTTAATTAATTTATTTTACATTTATTTTTAAGCATTTTACAATTTGTATTAATCCTAATTCAAGATTTGGATCCATGAAATCCATCAAATCACAATTCACGATTTCCGAACTATAATTTTTTTCATTGAAAACAAAAGAAGTTAGATCATCCGAAGGATTCTTGAAATAGTTACTTATATTTAGCTCACAGATACATGAACAAGATTCTGAGAAGGATCGTATAACTCCATTGCAGATTTTCCTCCATCCTAAAATGGAGAGTTCATTTATGCTCTATTCAGATGAACTAATATGTAATTTTTTTCAATTTTCAAAATTAAATAATCAAAATTACTAGTTATTATCTCTGACTAACTAGACATGTTGAATAAATGTCGAAAAAAATTATGTATGTGTGAGTAAGTTTTTATTAAAGCACCCTTATTAGAACTCATTAGTACAAAAGTGAATTTTAATATTATTTTCAATGTACCTGCAAACTTCAGCTAGGTTATCTAAGATCATACTTCGCCTAATTCTTATATGGAATTTAGCTGATTGACTATTTATGTGATGCTCTATTGTATGGAACTTTTTTAGAATGATAACCCTAGATTGTCTTTGAAATTAAAAGTATTGGAATGAGAATGAAAAGAAGTTAATGCAGAAAAACTGCGATGGCTGTAGCGTTCTAAAGTTAAGATGAGTCTGATTTCAAGCTGAAAGAATATTTTTCAAAGTAGTTTATTTTCTTGAAACTGAGTGACCTTATATGACTAAATCAAGTAATAAATGATGCAATGCTTATTTATATATCTTTATGTTCATTTCAAAATTGTAAGATAATTCTTGTGATAACTCTTGATATAAATATCCCAAGACATAGTACAACGTAAATACTACATGAATGATTTTCTGCTTGATTGATTTTAAACATTTTGTTTATTGATCTTTGAATTTTTGTCAAGATAACACTTGAACCTAAACAGAAGTCAAATTTTAGCTCTAGTGTTTTGTACTTGAGAACCCAGTCAATCAGAAATCAGACCTATAATGAGGTCTATCGTCTATTGTAGAATCAATATTATTAACCAATAAGATTTCTTCTAAAAGTATTGTAGTCAAGACCTTTTTTTGTACGGCATAATTCCTAAACATACAAGAAAGATTCAACGCTTTCCTCTCAGCACTCCCTAAGAGATTCAATTCTTTACATTTCAATGATACAAGATACGAAGAATTTGTTAACAAAGTGAATCCAAAAATCCCGATGCTTGCCAAATCGACAAAAATCTGTACAATATCTCTAGAAATTATGATATTGAAGGTATTGAAAATGAAAAAACTTAATTTCTACCCCTCAAAAATCTCTTTCGTAAATCGTGACTACTTGTAAGCAGACATATTTACCCAAAAATAGGCTAAAAATTAATTTTCAACTAAATTAATACCTTTCGAAAGAGATTTTTCCGCTGATCATTTCCATACCATGTTTAGTAGGGCTATTTCTAAATAGAATTTGCAGAAAGCAACTTTAAAAATCTTCTTGAAATTGAAAATCAGAATTAAATATTGAGAAAATCTTTCTGACTATTTTTCTCACATGGGGTGGGGTTATTATCCACATCACTTTTGCAATGAGCCATTAATGACTAATGTTCGTAATGTTATACAATGCATTCACAGGACCCCGTAAGTTCCCCAAAACATTTGGATAAACATGCTTTCATTTTTGGGTAAATATGTCTGCTTACATGTAGTCACGATTTACGAAAGAGATTTTTGAGGGGTAGAAATTAGGGGGATAACTTTTACACAGTTATTAAAGAGGGAGTACTGTAACTTTAGACAAAATTAATTATTGAGTTCTTAGTAATTCACGTAGTTTTGCAAAAACGTCCGAAATCCACTTAAATTAATAATTTAGAAAATTGAAACAAGATATATTTAAACTAAATATATATTTCTCAAAGCATCATCAGTGGTAATTATTTAAAAATAATATACATTCAATACAATACATAATAGTATTTAATTCCAAACCTCAAACTATCACATTGATTAACCGATAGAATTCGAGTAGATGAAATGAATTTTTTTTCTTCCTCTGCCCTAAAATTAAACAAAATAAGAATAGTGAATAGCAGACCCCCTTTCTCCTATTTCACGTTGTGAGAATTAACACGAGAGTCCAAATCGATGGGTTCATAATATGGACGACCCATCGTCAAAAACTTGAGTTCCTATTGATAGGATTTGAATTTCATTCACGGAAAACCGAGATATGGCCAAAGTCAAGGATCTGTAGAACGTGCTAATCAAGACGTTGAAAGAATTTTGCTTTAAGAGAATGACGATAATCATGGAATAGGATGGTCAAAGGGTCTAAGATTTGTTCAATACATGAAGAATTTAAGTTATTATTTTACTATCAAGAATAATTTATTGTGTATCTCCAGATGCCACAATCGTTTATCATGCACAAATATATATTTTATTTTATATTGCAATTATACTTAATTTGCTTTACTTATTATTTGCTTGTCTTCAAACCTTCCTTATGAGTCTAGAATCGAGTAATAATATACTTAATTTGTTCACCACGAAAATAAAAAATAAAAATTATTTAGAGAAGAAATTTAAAATTTCCATGATTCATTAGTGATTCGTACGAATCCCTGCTTTCACACGATTATTTGGCTTGATAAATAGAGGGGTCTCTCAATTGTGAAAACACTATTCTTATTTTGTTTAATTTTAGGGCAGAGGAAGAAAAAAAATTCATTTCATCTACTCGAATTCTATCAATGTGATAGTTTAAGGTTTGGCATTAAATACTATCTCTGGTCATCATGTATTGAATTGACTGTAGGTTAAGAGTTAACTTGACATAATTATTTACAAGTTGATGAAAGAAATAGTAAAAGTCTGAAATAAGAAAAAGCTGTCCTAAGAACACAGTATCCAAAATCTTCAGAAATTAAGTGAGTAGATTAAATTCAACGGATGCCACATTAAAACCTGTCTCTGTGATCAACTCAAATAAAATTTTTTGTGTTGAAATGATATTCAAAAGCTAAAATATCACTCACTTCATTATTGCAAGGATAATCTTCATCTGCAGTCTAAATAAAAGTTATTATTAATTAGGGCTAACAATTGTACTTTTTTATTGTATCGTAATAAATCAAAGCTTATCTTGTTGTCAATAATGTAAACCGAGTTAAAAGCATAAACATGGTTCATGAAGCTTTAGTGAGTGAAGTGAAAACTTTTAATTTATTTTGTGGATGAAACGTACCATTCAAAGTATGAAAAATTATCTCTCTCAGTATTTTCAAACTAACCTTGGCTTATAATAATCATACTTGGACATAATTATTAAACCTTTCCACTTAAAATAATGCTTTCATTATATTTTAGTTCCTTAAGTACTCCAAAACTTTTCTTTAAACTAGAAGTAAACTAGATTTAGAAAAATTATGATGTATTATTTTTTTTAAAGATCAAGTTTGAACTTCTCTATGTTAGAGCCATTCTTGTAATTGTAACAGAGTTTTGGTGTTTTTTCGCACTTCACAACACCTGCATAGAGAGCCAGAAGTTCAGTCGTGTACTTTGAGATAATATCAAATCAATCAAAATCAAGGAAACGAATGAAAATGCGATAAAGATCACAACGGATCGGATCGAAGAATTACGGAAAAATATAGGAGAAAATAAGCTGCGGAAATCCAAATTAATCAAGGTAATCGAAATACTACCACAGAATTAACCTACTAGCAAAGTGTGGTCACTGGTAATTACTATATCCATATGAACTCTAACTTGATGGAAATTGTCTTTTCATACCTAGATGTTAGAAATTCTTATAAGCAAGTGTCAATTCCATAAGAAAGTCAAATAATATTCAACTTACGTTGTAGACGCGTTTCGTCCTTATTAGGGCTCGTCAGAACACCATAGCCAGGATTCGAACAATCCCATGGTATTGACACCACCTACACACTGGTTTTTTGTAAATAAGCAATCTGTAGAAATTACAGTGTTTTTAGACAATTAAACTACTAGCAAAGTGTTGTAGTAATTACCAGTGACCACACTTTGCTAGTAGGTTAATTGTCTAAAAACACTGTAATTTCTAGGGTTGCTTATTTACAAAAGACCAGTGTGTAGGTGGTGTCAATACCATCGGATTGTTGAGTAATAGGAGACGAACGGGGGTTCTGGCCTAGTGGTTAGAAGCGTTGCCTCACAACGTTCGAATCCTGGCTATGGTGTTCTGACGAGTCCTAATAAGGACGAAACGCGTCTACATCTGCCAACGTGAGTTGAATATTATTTGACTTTCTTATGGAATTGACACTTGCTTATACGAATTTCTAACATCTAGGTGTGAAGAGACAATGTCCATCAAGTTAGAGTTCATATGGAATTACCAGTGACCACACTTTTCTAGTAGGTTAATTGTCTAAAAACACTGTAATTTCTACATGCTGCTTATCTACCACAAAATCTACCACAGAATCTTCATGAGAGACTGTTTGTCAAGCTCAATCAGATATCAAAATTCCAAGGAGACAAGAAGAGGCAGGAGATGGAGAAATCGGTCGTTGATTCCTATGTTGATTCTCTATTCCCGAAAAAGAGTCTAATGTTTTTGATTTCACTAATTTAATTTTAGTCAACCTCACAAGTTCTGAGTCTTAGAACAAAGTTTTGTATGCCATAAACTAAACTTGATCTCTAAACGTATATTGGCTTCGAAAGCTTCATCAGCAGGACAAAAAAACTAACAGCCTCCTCCAGTCAAGACAGAGAGCGTTTCAATTCAGTTGTGAAAGACGCTTGGACACAATTCAAGCAGAGAAATCCTGACGCGCCAAAGCTGAAAAATACCACTACGACGCTAAACTGAGGGAAAATCCCAACGTTCTACTATGCAATCTTGACAAAGGAACCCCATATCTACTCGTGAAGGGGTTAAATTCAAAACTTTTGCCCTTATTTGTTTTTAATATTCAGTGTCCAATTCAAGAGATGTCGTTTCCAAGCTCAGAGACACCAACATTTATGACGGCCAAATGATCTCTTTGTGTCCTCTCTGTTTACAAACGTCCCAATCAAGGAGACGATTAAGTTTATAATGAACCAAATATCTAAGTAAACCTTTTTATGTAGTGTTCCACAGGAAACAGTCAAAGATCTCATATACATGGCGGTCATCAACATCGATTTCAAATTTAGAGGGCTATACTAAAAGCAGATTGATGGAGTCGCAATGGGAAGTCCAATCGGTTCACTCTTCGCGAATATGTTTCTGACATCCCTTGAACAGGAACCAATGCAACAGATAATCAGTAGCTCCAGATTATACATCAGATACCTTATTGACACATTCCTAGTGGTTGAAAGAGACGCTGATGTCGGAGAAATGAGCCAAAAAATGAATCCATTCTAATGTAAACTTCACCAATGAAATAAAGATTGAAGGGAAACTAAGTTTTCTTGATCTTGAAATTTCGCGAAAAAATACTCTCCAATAAATAGCAACAGTGGAGAGAAAAGTGAAAAATCTTACATGGGACAAGCTAGTTGAAGGTTATAGGAATAATTCTTCTGAACACATGAGTCTGGTTTATATAAACTTCTGAAATTAATGAGACGTTAGCTGAAGCTTGTAATCTTCTCTCTCCAATCCAGTTTATAGCCCCAGCAGCTATTACAGAATTGGCAAAATCTGAAAACGATGAGAAGTCAACAATAGTTGATAATCAAATTACCTAACCTAGAATTAGTGATCAGAGAGAAAGGAAAAATCTGCTCAACAAACAAAAGAAAACGAAAAAGGAACAGTGAGCAGTTACAAATCAACAACTTTCTCGAAAGGCAAAAGTAATTAGTTGATTAAGAAATGAATTTCACAACCATTTCCTTACCCTTCCGAAAAAGCTACGATGTCAAAATAAACCAATGGAAGGTCCCAAATGGAGAAGAATTTATATGATAACCGGGGTAGAGTCTGAAGAGACCCGGAGAAATTTAACGTTTATCACTTGAATATACGCTTGTTGTTCTCTAACCTTCCATATAAGTTTAGAATCTAATAATATTCTTGATGAGGTTCGACAATACTACGTACAAATAAAATCAGCTAGTTACTTTATCTTCAGTGAAACAATCAGTTCATCCTCATCTATAGTAAAATTTAACATTGAAGTGTGGTTTCTTTCTTTTATTCAGATTTATGTAAATAAAAATTCAGTGAAAAATCACTTTTAAATAAAGCTTAATAACTTAGAGACATGAAATCGCGTAAATTCATACAAAACATCAGTGAATGAGCGTTAGATTCAGCATCAGATTTGTTCCAAAAACCTGAACATTTCATCTTAGAATATATCTTTATCGATCTATTCATCCTGAAAATTGATAAGGATAAACCTGTTTCTCTCTTTTAAAATTCAACTTATGTGATGCCTGTTTTTACAAATTTTTGCTTTTCACATTTTCCCAATTTATTCCCTGAAAGATACAAGATTTTTTTACACAAGATCTTCTATAATTCGATAAAAGTTTGTAAATAAATTATTTTACCACTACTGTTATAAAAGAATCAATTTGGATATTATTATCATTTCGCCTATTTTTCACTTACATCAATTATTGCTTGAACTCTTTGTTCTCTCTTGTACAGTAGAACATCTATTACATGAGGCTATTTAATTGAAAAAATCATAGCGTACCGATTTACAATTCTCTTCATAAAATCCAATATTCGATTTCATATTTCGTATAGTTCTGATTTCTTTAACTTCAAAAACTTCCATGTAGTCTAAAACTTTCAAAGTAAAGCACATACATTTTAAATCAAATCCGTGCTTCTAAAATATATTTTTATATTGTAAGAATTTCAACAAATATAGGCAAATAAATTTATATAAATTTGTATCAGAAAGTTAAGTTGAATAGAATGCATAAATATGCAACTTGAATGCGAAAAGTTATAGATAAGTGTGGTCACTAATAAATATATCCATATGAACTCTAACTTGATGGAGATTTTCCTCTCACACCTGGACGTTAGAAATCGGATGAGCAATTCCATAAGAGAGTCAAATATTTTTCGACTCCTGTTGTTTGAATAATTACAATGTAGAAGTTTAAAATTTTTTTAGACAATTAACCTACTAATTAAGTGTGGTCACTGGTAATAGGAAATGAACGAGGGCTCTGGCCTAATGGTCAGAAACGTCGCGTTGAAAACTCGGGTTCGAATCCAGGCTATGTTGTACATACGTAATTACCAGCGACCACACTTATCAAGTAGACTAATAGTAATAATCTTCCCCAAGTGAATAATAAATAAAGTAGTTTCGTTAGCATTAACATTGGGATTAGATAGTTTTTGTATAAATTGATAGAATCAATGAGAGGATATTATTGATCGTTGAATTTATTATATATGTTCTGCCTAAAGTGACGAATGGTGAAAAAATAATTAATTACACTTTCAAATTTACCTCTCAACCCCTTTTCGGTATATGCCTGTTAGCATATAAAGTCTATGCTTATGCAATATACAAGTGACTTGCCTA
The DNA here is from genome assembly GCA_012064415.1 of Gyrodactylus bullatarudis. NCBI lineage: Eukaryota > Metazoa > Platyhelminthes > Monogenea > Gyrodactylidea > Gyrodactylidae > Gyrodactylus > Gyrodactylus bullatarudis. Next base: position 14,633 of record SSNU01000169.1, read on the forward strand.
AAGTATAACGAAAACATTTAACCCCTCTGTACCTTTTGATTGGTGGTTGAGATGGTTAGTTTTCCTTATCTAACATACTTTAGGAACCTTCTTCAGCAAATCCCATTTCAAGATATGGGAAATTCTTACGATTATCATCGCTGTATTCTATAAGACCGATGCACGAGAGGCTCAAAATGCGGACCTTTATATATCCATGATTATCAAGATTATCAAGAATAAAATATTACCTGGTTCAACGATAGTCTCTGATGAATTCAAGTCGTATGCCCGCCTTTCTCAAAAAGGATATAGACATGAAACTGTATGTCACGAGTACAGATTTGTCAACTCATCAGGTTTTGACACGAACCGAATAGAGTCAATATAAAAAATAAAATATAACTCTTATTAAGGAATTCTCGAATCTACTTGTAAGCATTTACAGGATTAACTACAATAAAAAACCTGCGTTACTAAACTGGACATTAGCCTGTAATGTTATCGGTTTAAATTCATTACTATTGAGCTTAGGCATAGGAATAACTTTTGCTAGTAGTAGTAGGCTTGGTGTAAGAAGAAAATAAGGTTTGAAAAAGTTTATAAATACTATAAATAAAATTTACATGACTACTCTTAAGTATAATCATGCTTATTTTGTGAACATCTTTAGTATTTTTCTTTCTTGATATATTCAGTAATTTATTAAATTCAGCGAAACTCATAAATGTTGTATTATGATAGTGAAGGCAAGATTCATTATGAATTAGAAGTTCAAGATTAAGGGGATATAGTTGGTTAAACACAGACTTGAAAGTTTGTTGTAAAAATTCAGATGTCATGTTATCTTTCTTTTAGACAAAAATATCCTTGTTTAGGCTTTCTTTTAATTTGCTCTAGGATTATTTTACAACTCTATCGTATTCTTACTTATATAATATTTCGATTTGTTTTTGTGTTTCCATAATTAGTTCAGAAGATCTTGTAAGTGTTAGGCATTTTTTGAGTTTATTTTTTAATTTTATGTTGGTTCTTTAGACTAATTGCTCAAAATTCATTTTCTCTTTGGTTGTTGTAGCTAGCGAGTAGATGTAAGAATAATGTAAAAAAAATTATCGGCAGTTACGAGGTTTACATTAACATTTTTTAATATTAAAATCAGTGAACTCAAAGTATTTATCTATTTTAGTTACATCATTTAAGTTCAGCCCCAGCAACCAATTTAGAGTTGGCAATCAATGAACAATCCAAGAAGTCAACTGTAAAACGGGAGCCCATAACTAAAGTCAGTTAAAGAATTTTATCGACTTTCATTCGAAAACCAAAATTATTTTTCGGATAATACATTTTCTAGGAAGTTTTGTGTACTTATAGGTCATATTTATACATAATGTATACTTTGCATAGAATATTCCCATACCAACTCTAATTGACCAATCATATTCATTCTTTGATTTCCCATGATTGACATTTTGATTACGTCATGCAGCATGCTTTTTAAATTCTTTAAACCATGCCAAAAGCTGCAGTCCCAAGTAGCGTGAAAATACTAAATTTTATCAAATCCTGGCCCAATTTCAAGAATCAAAACCGGAGATCTTTATTGCTTTGCTGTTTTATTCTCAACCATCGCAAATCATTCTTTGTACTGCGGCACAGGAAAACCGATCGTCACAAACGAAAAATCCTGAGTTATTCAGCTTCAAGAACACAAATCGTGATGATAAAATTCATGAGGAATTAGCAGAACTATTCTATGAATCTCAAATAAACGGACAGAAGTATCTAAATTTCTTGGGTGGATATTTAACGAAGCCACAAATTTCCACAATACTAAGGTCCTCTCGTTTATCCGAATCCCTGACTACTGCGAAACTTATTCAATACATAAACAAAACAGTTGTTGCTCTTGATATATCACCTCAAAACTTTCATTTGCTGATAACAGATGCAGCAAAATATAATACTGCTGCTACTACTCATCTCAAAATGAGTTTTCCAAATTTATTTCATATCACTTGTCTTGCCCATTTACTACATAATTTGGCTATTTAAATAAAGGTGAATGAGTTAATATCCACGGTGATAGCTCTAGTAGTTAAAAATCGACATCATCAAGTTATGTTTGATGAAATTGGTCAACCTCCTGCACCAATAGTCACAAGATGGGGAATCTGGCATACTACAGCCAGAATTTTCCTAAAATTAAACAAATTGTTACAAGAATGACAGAAAAAATTGAGACCATAATAAAAGCTTAACAAGCAATGGGAAAAGATAGTCTGATAGTTGATTTGTCAGAGATTCATATGAACTATGGATCAATTTTACCACTCATAAATAAGTTTGAGTCTAAATCCCTGACAATCCATGAAGGTTTTAATATTCTTCAGAATCTCAATTTTTCTGAAGATCCTATTTGGTTGCAAGATCTCCAAAAGTGGCTTAAGAAGAATCTTATTTCGGAAATAATTTACCAGAGTAATCCGAGTATTTCTCCTCATCAGTATTGCATTATGTTAACTGCACAATGTACTTCTTGTGATGTTGAGAGATCTTTCTCAAGAATGAAATATTTTTTAAACAATAGACGCCAATTCAAAGATGATAGATTTGAGAATTATGTATTTTTATATCTAACAAAATAAAAATATTTATTTCATATTAAATATTCTTTATATTACTTGAAAGTAGCAGGAAAAGTCATATAATATGACTCAAAATAATAAGTGTCTTTTTATAAATAAGCGCCTATAAATGAGTTTTTTAGGTCATAATTTTGATGCTCTTATCATCACCAAAGTATCCAAACTGACAAATAATGCTGAAAACCTCTACAATCCAGGCTCAACTTTGGTACATTATCCTAAACTGCATATTGACTGAACAAAATTCATCAATAAACTTTGATGTTCAAAAGATATTTTCAACAAAAGATCATCTTGGAGTGTATGCTATGCTAATTTTTCCAAACATTGAAATCTTAAATGATGTTATTATTACTGGAGTCAACACTCATAAGGAAGATAGGAGAACGAACGAATAATAAGTGATAAACGTTTTATTTCGCCGGGTCTCTTCAGACTTAATCCCGGGCTCTGATTATATACTATTACATTGCAAATTTTTCTGCTCTTCCATTGGATAAAAAGGAACTCAGGGAGGGGGAAAGTGTTAATTTTTTGATGATCCTGTTTCCAGGCTGCTTCATTTTTGTCGCTTTAGAAATCCATCCATTAGTAACTGACCGCTGTGTCTTTTTCGCTTACGTTTAATTGATGGATTCTTTTTCATCTCGTTATTTGCACTAATTGTAGGTTGGCTCATAATTTGATTATCGGTTGACAGTTGACTTCTTGGATTGTTCATTGATTGCCAACTCTAAATTGGTTGCTGGGGCTGAACTTAAATGATGTAACTAAAATAGATAAATACTTTGAGTTCACTGATTTTAATATTAAAAAATGTTAATGTAAACCTCGTAACTGCCGATAATTTTTTTTACATTATTCTTACATCTACTCGCTAGCTACAACAACCAAAGAGAAAATGAATTTTGAGCAATTAGTCTAAAGAACCAACATAAAATTAAAAAATAAACTCAAAAAATGCCTAACACTTACAAGATCTTCTGAACTAATTATGGAAACACAAAAACAAATCGAAATATTATATAAGTAAGAATACGATAGAGTTGTAAAATAATCCTAGAGCAAATTAAAAGAAAGCCTAAACAAGGATATTTTTGTCTAAAAGAAAGATAACATGACATCTGAATTTTTACAACAAACTTTCAAGTCTGTGTTTAACCAACTATATCCCCTTAATCTTGAACTTCTAATTCATAATGAATCTTGCCTTCACTATCATAATACAACATTTATGAGTTTCGCTGAATTTAATAAATTACTGAATATATCAAGAAAGAAAAATACTAAAGATGTTCACAAAATAAGCATGATTATACTTAAGAGTAGTCATGTAAATTTTATTTATAGTATTTATAAACTTTTTCAAACCTTATTTTCTTCTTACACCAAGCCTACTACTACTAGCAAAAGTTATTCCTATGCCTAAGCTCAATAGTAATGAATTTAAACCGATAACATTACAGGCTAATGTCCAGTTTAGTAACGCAGGTTTTTTATTGTAGTTAATCCTGTAAATGCTTACAAGTAGATTCGAGAATTCCTTAATAAGAGTTATATTTTATTTTTTATATTGACTCTATTCGGTTCGTGTCAAAACCTGATGAGTTGACAAATCTGTACTCGTGACATACAGTTTCATGTCTATATCCTTTTTGAGAAAGGCGGGCATANTTGAGCCTCTCGTGCATCGGTCTTATAGAATACAGCGATGATAATCGTAAGAATTTCCCATATCTTGAAATGGGATTTGCTGAAGAAGGTTCCTAAAGTATGTTAGATAAGGAAAACTAACCATCTCTAATCGAAATTTTAGACCGATAAGGTGAGCCAAGCCATATCTTCTTATTAACTGACTTGGCTGATTTGATGATATTCATCATTCTTCCACTTATATGTTTTTTTTAGACTGGGTTCAATCCAAAACGTTGACACAGTTCAACAATAACAACTAGATCTTGCCAAAAGATCAATCCAGTTGATAAATGTTTATCACAATTTTCATGATTAACATATTTTATATTCATGAATAAATTTCTCAAAAATATGCTGATAAAAACAAACTAAGTATCCGAAATGAGAACTTGTTTTAAATAAAGATTCTATTTTGAACAATTATTATATCGTTTAACTCTTATTAATTAGTTCTCGAAGCTACTTGTAAGTAATTAAAGGATAAAGTACAATAAAAAACTTGCATTCCTAAACTGAACATTAGCCACATTACAAAATACTTTTATGAAGATGATTGACTCAATTCTATTTGTGAAGATTCTCAGCATAATTAAAATAAATTAAATTGATCGAAATCGAGGAAAATCATGCGAAACAAACATCTTTTATTTTCTAAACTATGTCTCCCTAGTCGATAAAGAGAAAAAGTAATCCACAGTCATTTATATTGATTTATCTGAAGCATTCGATAAAATATACATTCATAAAATCATTGAAATATGTCATGAATATGGCATATGTATCTATCTTCTTGAAATGTTAATACAATACTAAACGTAGGCAATTTGTTCCGCAAGGACCTCTACTGTTCTATATTGTATTCTCAAAAATCAATGTTAACGGAGCTAAGATTTTTAAATATGCTGGTGATATGAAAATAGTTTTCAGTTTTGATGATTCTATCGAATTTTATAAACTCATTCCTTACCAATGATCTGCTAACTCTATGGCTTATTATAAATGAAAGCAAAACATTCTAGATGACTCCTTTCACAACAACTCCTATAAACAATGATGTATGTATTAATGGTAAAATAATCAACCCTAAATTCACGGCTCCAGCTCCTAAATATTATATTTCGAATTCACTAATTAAAGTAAACATTGTGTATGTCAAATTATTTTCATATATCGACTACTATGTTCTGAAGAAGAATTCCAGAAGAAGTTTTTTTTCCGTAGTAGTTTTCAGGGGTTATTCGATACCAATCATGATATTCTACCTATCTAAATTCCTTAACCTGACTCAATCAATGTTTATAAACTTTAGTCATAATTTCTTCTGCTTTTTTCACAAACTTAGATAAAGATCTTTCAAAAATTCTTTCTTTAAATATGTTGATAAATCATTTGATGGTATCAGAACTTACAATAGCTCCTATCAATTTATACACATATGAAAGATTCTTTTTTTCATGATGAAATATATCCATATCATCAAAATACATGTATTTTATTAATTTATAGTGAATATTTTTGTAACATGTTACAATAATCACATATTCATCCAAATAAACATTTTTTATCTTTTCCATTTCGATGTAACGAATAATTCCTTCGACCTTAACTTTCAATATATTTAAGACTAACTAGAGTTGTTTTTTGCTTATATACGATTGCCAATATATATAGAGTTTTTTTATCTTCAATTTGAGTCTGAGAAATAATATTTTAAATATTAATAAATGACTCCGAGGAGCTATACAGTATATATTGACTATAACGTTGTTCGCTACCTGAAAATTTTGTAATCTGACTTTGTCTTCATTTAAACGAAAGAAAAGAAGGATCTGTTGTAGTATTTCTTAGCAGCTATTCTGATTATTCGAGAACCAAAGATATTCAAAATTTTTTGAAATAAATTAAATTAAATTAGTCAAAATCTGTAGAGCCCTGATTTGTATGAATAATTGAAATTTTAATTTTTCCTATAGATAATGTATATTGAAACTCCGCTGTAAATGCCTATTTTTAATTTTCTAGATAAAATTCGATTCTCGACGAAGCTTCAGAAAGCTGTAATTATAAAAATTTTCATAATAATAATATTTCTCTTAAATCACCAGAAATTTTTTCTCGAAGCTTGAGCGAACCTATGATATTAAAATATTTATAAATTACAAATCCATTGTTGAGTTCATCCAGAATTCCAATGTGGTATGGTTTTTTCAACGAAGGTTCAAGATAGAAGTGGATATGATAAGCATCTGATGCATTGTTCTCAAAGGCATCTAATATCGCGAAAAATTTATTTTTTCCTTTTTTCAACAACTTTTCTTTTGCAAAAATGCTTACTACATCTTCGATTAAACGCAAAAGATGAAGTAAACATAACAGAATTTCTTCAAAAACATAAAGTCCATATGTGTTTTTCTTTATTATCATCGTTTCAAGAAATTTATTTTCCTGAAAAAAATCCAATTAATAAAGTAAAAAGCTCTGGCAAATGACACAACTTGTTTAAATATAGCTATTTATACCGTTAATATAAAAACTCAAGCCCGAAGAAAAGAAGACTCTATTAGTTTATCAATTCCAGTGTGATTGTGAAGCTTCGTACATAGGCAAAACTTTAAGGAGATTCATAAAGAAAAGCAATTCCAAGATTCTTAAAAGAATAGCGCTTTATTTTGTGGCAAGAAAACTACAGAGAAGTACTTAAACAAGCACACACGTACTCACCTCTTGGAGTTGGTATTATGCGAGTACATTTGATGGTTGGAAAGTTACCATGTGCGTGTGTATACTAGTTCTTTGTACATTTGTATATGGTCTTTCAATGGAATAGATCATGCTAAACAGGATTTTGAAAAATACTGTTTGAGTTTGTTTTGTGTAAATGGATTATCTGAATTCAATTAGTATTAATTTTGAGAAAAATATCTGGTTATCTTTTTCAGATCTTGGTTTCCTTTCGCCATATTCCTTTTTCTTGGCCTGGATCTGGTTGAAGGTTGGGAATTAGCTAATTTCTCTCTGATTTCTTCATTCGTGTCTATTGTTTTCAAAGTTCCTCAAGGTAGGACTAGTGGGTTGACTCCTAAAAAATTTAAAGTGATACCACTGATGATCCTCTAAGAAATGTGCATTTGGTGTTAATATAGAATAATAATAATAATTTATTAACAATTCATGTGTTAAGTTAGGTTTTTACAATAATTGTTCATCATTATAAATCTTATTTTTAAGTTCTTTTTTAAATTCATTTAATCTCATATTTTTTATTGTTCTGTTTAGTTTTTTGAAAATATTTATACATTTATTAAAAATGGCAAAAATGCTGTCCGAATTCAGGAATATTTGATCTGAGTCCTGAGCGGTTTGTGTTATATAATATTGGCGATGATTTGATCAAACATATGCTTTTGAGTTCTCGTCTTAATCTTAAGTTATCTCTCGAAAAACCCAATTCGTCTTGGAAAAAAGGAGAAAGCCTTCTCCTGAATTTCTTGAATGCTGTATTTATCTTTTTAGACCAGTTTTCTCCTTCTGGATTCCATACGGCTGAGCAATATTCTATTGTCGGTCTATCTTTTACTTATATTATGATATGATTTTAAGTGAATTTTCGGACGTATTTGAAAATTTACGTGATTTTTTTATTCAGAAAGATATTGGTTATTTAATTCCTAATGTATCTATAGAAGATGCCCTTACGATTATAAAATATTTCATTGATGAACATGACGGTTTTGACATGAGTAGTTACGAAATAACAGATCTTATTAGGATTTGCTGCACCAATGTTCCTCTATCATTTCAAACAAGTTGTTCTTTCACATAGATAAAACAGCGATAGGATCTCCTTTAAGTTTTTGTGTTCAACTATTTTATTCAAGATTTCAGCTAACTTCGACTCAAAATGAGAAAGAACTACCTAAAGCGTTCGGAAAATTATGAGCCTATTTTTTAACATTTCATTGTTGAAATGAAGTTTTTCCTGGTGATATAAATCTGTTTAAATTGTCCTATCATTTATTTCCTTCTTGATTAAAATATATTAATTATGAGTTTTTTGCTGCAACTGATAGCTTTATTCAAAATAAAAAATGGGTTATTCTGAATCAATATCAGCTTCATGAAGACCAAGAATCAGTAGAAAAATTGCAACTAAAGAAGATGTTTATGATGATTATAAATTTTATAATAGGATAATCTTTAATATTCTGGAGGATCTCATAGTTTCATTGAACGATATCTTAATCAATTCATGTCAGAAACTTCTAAGCGAGACACTTCAGTACTGAAAGACGCAGAATGTGAAAATTGCTTGAATACTTATTACAGGTTGATTTGATTTTTAATTTTTTAAATATGTGAAAGAAATATATTTATAAGCGAATGCGCATTTCTCAAGGGATCATCAGTGGTCTCTCTTTGAAAATGATAAAAGTTAAATTTGAATGAAAAATAATAATTTACAATTTACAAGGAAATAGTCAAAGTTGAAGATTATAAGAGTCATGAATGAAAATAAGAATATTATCTAAACTGAAAAAACACCAAAAAATCTTCAATAAATAGCAACAGTGAAAAGAAAAAGGTGAAAAAGCTCACATGGCCATGGTAGTTGAAGATTAAACGAATAATTCTTAGGTTTTTACATGTTGATGAAAAATTTCTTCTTCACCCACACATCTGTGCTGTCATCCCCTGAGTTATGGATACGATGGAAAAATTAGAAATTGAAGCAACATGGTTTTCCTGTTTTAGATGTCTGGTAACCGAAGTATCTTTATTGAGGTGATCATGCGACCACTGATGATCCTTTGATTTTTAATGTCAAATTTTAGTCTTACGCTCCTAAATCGTGCACTCGATTTTTCATTTCTGAATAAAAATGATGTATGCAGCCTTGTTATAACATAGGAGGAAAAATAACGTTGGTGAGTGTGGTTTTCCTATTTTGATAAAATAATACATCGTAATGCACAATGTTCACTAAACATACGAGTTCCCCTGTGCTTTGAATAAATATTGATACCCCTGCTACTGTCGGGTCTTTACACATAAACATGTTATGCATGAATTGCGTGAAATACGAAAAATGTCCAATCAGATTAAAATGTTCAAGACTACAGATTCTCTTAGTTGTAAACACATATTTAATTATTTTAATGATGATAAATATCGTGAAATATTGTAAGAATATGATTTCAATTGAATAAAATCATGCTTTTTTTTTACAAAAAAAGAGACCCCCTTTTTTTTCTAAATGACCTTTCAAGTTGATTTGGTGTTTTTTATGTACACGTATTTGAAGTTCCATAATGATTCTTTGATATTGCTTAAATTCATTCTAAACCAGAAGAGTGTTTTTATAGAAATGGGGTCTATACTCTAAAGATCTGCGACTACATTTCTTCCTTCATAAAAATGTTTTCCACCCAAAGAGAGTACGTAATTCATCTTGTCAAAGAAGGTTACAGTAAAGATCAGATCATGTAATTGACCGATGTGAAACCCAAAATTTTTAAAGATCTAAATAGAGTACCAAGATCCCTAGGAAAAAATACTGGAAGGCAAAAAAGGACCTATGACTAAATCAGAGATCACTCTTAAATTAAACGAATTCGCAAAGCAATTGCATTTCGACTTTATTGGTAGTCGTAGATATATAGACAAGTTCATTGTTGATTCTACCCCTCAAAGAAGAGCCAGAACTGATGGAAGATTCGATATGTGACCTCACAGGAAAATACTTTTTGGAAACTCTCAATCTTAAAATTCATCGAGAGATTATAAATTTTAAATTGGATGGATTAGACAGAAAGGAAAAACAAACTATGATACAGTTTGATTGTAATCTTGTACAGAAGAAAATGTTCATTTTTGGTCCCAACAATATTTATATCCGTAAATTTGAAATTTACAATTCTTAGAAATACAAGTTAACTTTTTTGAATTTTCTTTCAGAAAATAATGAAATTGAATATTTTTCAAATGATTCTAACAAGCAATCGAAATTATTTGGATTATTTGTTAAAGGTTTACCAATTGAAGCAGAGCTTAACATCAATGAATGTCCTCATAACCAAAAGCAGTTGGGGAAGAACTTCAATTTTATTAATTCTGATGTTTACATATGAAAGAAAGAATTACAGTAGAATTCTCACCAAGAGGATTTACAATCTCAAAAATGCAACGATCAAGAGAAAGACAAAAATAGAGAATGGCTTAGAGTAATATGATATGATATTCTTATTCGTCTTGAAATGAAATGAAATTTATTGAACAATTCAAAAGTTCTGCTTTACATTCATCATTTTCATGTTGAAAATAGTTATCATGTACAAAAATAATAATAATAAGTTAAAGGAAAATAGAAAAAAAGAAGAAAAATATTTTTATGTGTGTACAATAATAATTAAAATATTTTGCAAAAATCTGATATAATCTAAATCTTATCTATGAAAAAAAATATATAGTTATCAGTATTTATTCTTCAAATATTTTTCAATCACAATAGAATTATTACTTTCTTCTGTATTATTAATTTTTTATCTAAAGGTACACTTTGATGGACGCTATTAACAACATAATAAGTGTATGGAATTGCTTCAATCTCAAAGATGCTTACGAAACGTATCGACAAATCGATGCCAAGAAGATTCCAAGAATCGAGAAGCAAACTGTGATAAGAGATCTTTTTAAAAATGTTTTCAATAATATCGAAAATACCGAGAAAGAACTTTATGATGAATGTAAACAACTGAAGAATCTTTTTAAAATGTTTATGGAATAAATAAATTTTAATCTGATTGGACATTTTTCGTATTTCACGCAATTCATGCATAACATGTTTATGTGTAAAGACCCGACAGTAGCAGGGGTATCAATATTTATTCAAAGCACAGGGGAACTCGTATGTTTAGTGAACATTGTGCATTACGATGTATTATTTTATCAAAATAGGAAAACCACACTCACCAACGTTATTTTTCCTCCTATGTTATAACAAGGCTGCATACATCATTTTTATTCAGAAATGAAAAATCGAGTGCACGATTTAGGAGCGTAAGACTAAAATTTGACATTAAAAATCAAATCAACCTGTAATATAATGAAGATTATAAATTATCGGTTCACAACTTCTATTCAACACTATAGGCCCTCTTCATTCTGATGTTTTTTCTAAAATAACTCAACATCTGGTTGTTAGCCTATTTTAAAGTCATACATATATGATTTATTTGTTTGTTTTAAAGGTAAGACAGGCCCTTAATCCTTTTGGGGGTTGGAATTTAGTTTTCTAAATCTTAAAATAAATTTCTTGAGATCTTTAAAGTTGATTCACGGGAAAACCATGAAAGAGTTAATATTTAAAAAGTTAGACTAGAATAAAGCTCTTTTTTATGTTATTTATTTTTTTAATAAAATTTAATTTTTGTGTATTTTACGGTTGAAGTAAGGACTTTCGGAAATTCAATTTAAAAATGTAATCAATATATGTTTTTGAACTTATACCTCTACTCCGCTTGTGTCAAAAAACGAGATTCGAGTATCAATAATTGATTTAACGAATAAAAAAATTTTTTGATTGACATTTATGGATTTTTTTGTAACTCTCTAAGCCAAAATCAAGGGAACAGTCAGTGAGAGTAAGAGGTATTATTAGGAATTGGAAAGAGGGATGGATAGAAATGAAGGAGGGTGTAAGTATAAAAAAATATTACTCCGTAGTTTAGGTTTATGTGTGACTAAATTCACAATTCCCCCATCCACTAGGTAGGTATGAAAATGACCAGAAAAAATGGTGGCTTGTATAGAATCTTCCTTTTTTGATATTTCATACAAAATTAAACCCATTTTGGATCTAATATTCGAACTTGAATTTCTCCAAAGTTTCGAATGATTTCATATCAAAAATATGTAGCATGGCACAACTTGATATCCTCTATCGAAAAGTACCAACATTATTTTTGTGAAAATTCAAAAATTTAAGTTTCTTATTAAGGCAGGTAGAAGTTTGATTTTCAATCCATGGTGTAAAGAAGAAAATTAGAATATTAAACATATATAATAATGTAGGTTTAAGACTTAATATGTTTTGATACTCGAATCTGATGGGTTGACACAAATGGAGTAGAGGTATAAGTTCGAAAACTTCCTTGGGATAGAGCTATCTCGAGGTATGATTTAGTCAATTCACTTTAATTGAGAGAAAAGGCTAATAGAAAGTGAACGGAATGCTTCTTCGTTTTCAATATCAATGAAAAATTTTGCTTGTAGATATATAAGTGTAATCATAAAAGCTCAATCACGATTCAATTGATAGAGAATTATTATCTTTCGAGCCATTTATGTTCCAAAAATTCATCATGAAAATTTTGCATATGTCTCATTAAGCAAATTAGAAGGACTTGAGGGCCTAGAGTATTCGATTTTCGCTTTAATAAAATTGGCCGACTATTCATACGTTGAATATTATAGTCTTGACCCAGATTCCATAATATAAAAGATTGATAATAACTTACTTCAGTTTGGTTTTTTTGGTTTTCTAGTTGAATATGACAAGATTCATACAGTAGAATATTTATCTGATCTCTCTAAAATTAGATCATCAGCACTGCCTTACTTCTTCCAAATTTTCGATATCAGCTAACTTTGTTATTGAATCATTAACTCTTATTATTTTCTGGTCATCAAAAACTTCCGTATAATCTCCAAAAATTTTATTCATCTGACTTACAATTACCATTTTCATCTTTCTTCTAAATTTGTCATAAATAATTTATTCAATTTAGAGAAATAAGATATTATGTTTTTTAAAAAGTATTAAAATAAAAAAATTCAATAATGATGAACAGAGGTCTGGAAGACCATCAAAATCCTCCTGGATGAATGAAAACTGAATGATCAAATAGGAAGAATTTAGTTCAAAATTCACAAGTCGGTTTTTAGATGAAAAATTCAGGAATGAAATAAGCACTTGTATAAAATCTATATATGGTGGTTGGTAAGGAAGATGATGAAGTTGGTAGAGTCATTTATTTGAATAGGACTGTATATTTTTTATGACAATGCAATATGACAGAAAAGGCTAATAAAAAGTACGTTATATAGGAAGAGGAGAGATTCATAGTTTTGATGACTTACCACGAGGTGTACACAGAGAAATATGAACTGTGTACCCACGTGATTAAACAAATTAACCTCCATTGATCTTATTGGTTAATCAGGGTCTTTTAATATGATTGGTCGATAGAAATCGTGTACAAAAGAAGTTATATTTTTTCCATTATTACTGATAAGTAGTCTGGTATAATAAATAAGGTTTTAAAGGATCTTTTAAAGGCTTAGGTAACTATGATGTCACATATACAAGGTCATAATTCTTGTCGAGCTTATTAATAATTTGTAAATTTCAGTTTTTCAAATAATTTCTGTGAATTATGGGTCATCAAAGTTTTGAAAATATCACTATTGATGATTCGCATACATACGCACGGTATTGCATGTTATACACACTGACTATTTTAACTTCTCCCTACTCTGTTCAGCAATTCTGCCTCTTATTGACCAATGAGAGTGGAGAATTTTTTTACATCCTCTAGTGAGTAAAACTAAAATCTAAAGTAAGTATAATAGATGCTGGACTATATATATTATTGATATAAGACAAAATGGTCAGGTAGCAAGAGAATAACGTCATAATCAAACTATGCCAAACTGCACCTTAGTAAATTATTTGGTTCAAAATTATTAAATTATTTTTCACTTACGACTAAGCTTATTAGCCTATACTCTGGAGGATTTTCAACTATTATGAAATTTTCACCAGTGAAATTCAATTTATCATAATTTTTCAACCTGAAATTTTCGTTCAAATTCTGCACCACTACAAAAAAATATAGTGGTAGATGATCTAGGTTAGAATTTATTTCTTGCATAAATCTCCTCAATCCATCCATCTAAAATTGAGAATAAATCAACTCACAAGTTCAGTTTCTTCTGATGTCAAATTTACTACAAAAGCTCTTTGGAAGGACCGTCCAAATTTTATCTTGAATAAAGTTTTGATTTAGAATGAAATTGTATTTGATTTTAATAAACTACACTTCGCAAATAATTTTTAAATAAAATACATTATTATGAATTACATATGTTAGATAAAATTTAGGAAGACTTCCTAAATTTCTCGATGAATTTAGGAAGAAATATTTCTGCCCCTCTACCCCATACACCCCAATACATCGAAAGATACATTGTACAAACGACCTTTTTTGATGGTTGGAATAGTGACATTAAACTTTTTCAGAATTCAATAAAAAACATAATTATTAGACATGCAGCTAAAAATACAAAACTCTTCATAAAAAGATGATAATTACAATATTAAATCATGTAAAGTCATGCATTTCATTATTAATTTATTTATAACTATAGATGCTGATAATTTTTCAAGGAATTTTTGGTATAAAATCAAATTTCAAAAATATAATCGGGGTATCCATAAACACTTGAGACCTATAAATGATATACCATTCGGAAGCTGATTAAGTACTCTGTCGAACTAACTTTAGAGATCTAAATTGGAGTGTTCGTATTGAACGCAATCAAGCGTAAAAGAGGAAATTTTCTCCTCAAAAATCATGAAAATTTTCAAAGAGCCCTCCTGATTTAAAAAATGTCCGATCAGATTCAAATTTTGAAGGTGAGTGGAGAATTTATCTGTTAATATTTTTTGTGAGGATCAAGTTCTCAACTGTAATCCTTGAGTCACTTATTTGAGTTTAAGTACACTTAGTTGCTTTCGGAATAGTTAAATCAAGTAAACTCGTATAACTCTTTTATTCGATGGGAAAAAAATATATTTTTTGGCATATTTGGAATCAGCGTGAAATTCTAAACGTTGATCAGAAAAATATAGATTTTTTGACTTTCCCCAATGTTATATTTTGCCGTGTCTCTTCGGACAATTCACCGGCTTGATATATATACAAAAAAACTATTCTTATAACCTTCAACTCCTCTGGCCTATGTGAGCTTTTTAACTTTTCTCTCCGCTGTTGCTATTTATTGGAGAGTTTTGGTGTTTTTTCAGCTTACATATTATTCTAATTTTATTCATCTTTTACTATTTCTTTCATTATTTGTAAAATATTATCTTGGATGAATCTTTTAATTTTTATTGTTAGATTCTAAACTCCATTGGTTCATTTTGGCTTCGCAACTTCCTTCAGAAGGGTGGAGAGCTTGCTGTGAAATTCATCTCTTGATCTGCTAATTACTTTTGCCTTTTGAGAAAGTTGTCAATTTGTAACTAACCACTGTACCTTTTTCGTTTTCTTTTGGTTGTTGAGCAGTTTTTCCTTTCTCTTTTATCACTAATTACAGGTTGACTGGTAATTTGCAGAGCAACCCAAAATATGCGGTTAAAATTTTTTAGTAAGCGCTTTTAATAAGTTATTAAAATAATAGAATAAGCCGTTAAATAAGCGATAATAAATAATGTCGATTTAAAGTAGTAAGATTGAAAAAAATATATATTTAGAGAGAATTAAATTTTGTAACTGTGTAAAACTTCATATTATCATTGCTAAAATGTCTTTTGTCTCCAAGAATATTCTTAGTGAGAGAAAAAGATCGTTCCACGTCACATGTTGTAGGCTGAGCTTTTCGAAGAAGAGTATTCAACAGGGGTTAGATTTGAATTTTTTGCCGTCATAATATTGTAGATTTCATTCTTTAAAAGCCTTTTGTTCACGTAACTTTTTAAATTCACAGGATCTTCTCCAAAGTCTATCTCTCTAATTTCAGTAAAGTATTCATGGATTGTTGAATTTTGAGATTGGATCCTTTTCAAAATTGGAATTATTTGAAGATAAAAACTGGAAATTTCGATTAATTCGATAAAAAGACCTTCATCATTTACAGCTTTCTTTGCCTTCTTTATCTTTTTGCCCTTGTCTGAGATCTTATTCACTATTTATTTTATTTCATAAAATTTTTCAGCATAGAACTCTGCTGCCTCTAACCAGCTACCCTACCGTGTAACTACTGGAGTCGGAGGTTGGCCTGTGTTCACAAATAATATCCTTCTCTTTTTATTGTTGACGATCAAACTTTTGATCCTAGCAATTAATTCATCTGTTTTCTTGTAATGATTTTTAATCCTTGAACTACAATTATGAAGTAAATGAGCCAAGCAAGTAACGTGAGTAACTTTGGGATAGAGTGTGTGTAGAACATTGGTAAGTTCAGCTGTTGTGAAATATGAAGCAGCATCAGTTAACAGGAGGAGAAAATTATTTCTGTTGATTTCAAATTTTTGAAGAAAGTCATGCAAAATCCTCAAAGCTTCTTGATTGTCTAGTATACCTTCAACAACTAAAGTATCAGCTAATATTGATATTGATGGATCTTGTAATCTTCCAACCATTATATTGACGATATTTTTATCTTGGATGTAGGACTCATCAATCGAAATAAATAACGGAGAATTTTTGATATACTCTTTGATTTTCGCAATTGTTTCTGCATAAATAATTTCCACATGTCTTCTACTAGTTGTTTCAGAAGGAAGAGAGACATTTAACTTCTTGAAGAGTCTCTTCACATAAGGATTTCTCAACTTATGGAGTTCGATATCAGCTTTTATGAATGTCTTCACAACATCTTTCGATAAATCTTCGAATTCATCTATTTTTAACTGAGTTAGATTTTTTTTGTGCGACATTTGTTTTATGCCGATTGGTTTTGAGATGCTGTTTCACATAGAATAAAGATGTAGTATTGACATCTGTGTTGCAGAGATAGCAGTATAAACTATCATTTCTGACTTCAAACTCATTTGGGTATTCCTTTGAGTACTTTTCTGCTTTTTCTTTGGATTTTAATGCTCTTTTAGGCATGTCGAGGATAAATGGAGTTTCAAAATAATTAGCTCTAAAGGTCGAGCACTTTTTTGAGGTTTACCCAATAAAAATCGAGAGCCTTCTCTAATTTGATTGGATAAGCCATATTTGATTGATATATGAATCACAAAATTGTAGACGATTAATCAAATAAATTACAGGTGAAAGCTCCGATTCGTTGATGCTATGAATAATTTTATGAATCGCATTTTGTTATATACCTTTTTGGAACCTCTGTTGAAGATAATCTTGTATTCTTATTGGTCTAATATGTATGATATATGAGTATGTATGCCTAGGTTTATTGTATCCTGAAATAATGTACATGAAATAATGAAGTAATGATTTAGTAGAAAATACAATACATTATTGATGTTAAATTCGTCTACTTGTGACACCTGAAAAGGAATAGAAAAACACGATTAAATTGAAAAAATGCATTAAAATGCCTGCAAGTCACCTTTAACTTCCCCCATGACCAGAGACATGTAATTCAGAAGTCTTGTTTTTATCATCCCTTGAAATTCATCTCTTGTTAAATAAACACAAATTAAGGGGGCCTATTTTTCATAGTAAATAACATCTTTTTTTCAGTGGACCAAAGGGGGCCGCAATAACAATATACTTGAGAAAAGAAAATGCTTTTTTATCAGAACATTGTTTTTTCAAGATCTTTTTTCAAGTTAACTCCATGAAGGGGTTCGATAGATAAGCAGAAATTTCCACTAAAATGTAAATATTTTCAGGATGGGGAGGAACATATCATTTGTGAATTTCATAGTCAGTACCTTTTTAATAAAGTCGGTGTTTGTTTCTGGTAAATAACCATTTATCACTTCTTGATCAAATGAGGCAATATGACGAGTTTCCACAAAAGGTCATTGGGTTGTCAGTCAGTTCTATCTAAATTTAAAGTTAGCTTCTACAGCCTTATCTTCAATTGATTCATTTTATAAAAGATTCAGATAATTGTTCTTCTATGTAGTCCTCAGTACTGCTAGCAGAAGAATCCTCCTCTAAATTTTGAGATAAATCCTGGTTTAGTGCTTGAGAGAAAAGGCTTTGAACGTCCTTACTGTAGCTCATGATGTGAATAAATGAACGGTCTAGTTATCTTGAACAAGCGCAGTGACAACAATAGGAAAAACAATAGAGAAAAAAAGTTTTAGCAGCATGGGGTCAAAAAGACCCCTATTTTCGTTCGTGTTTGTTTATAAAGAGATTTGTAGCTTTAATCCAAGACTTGTAATTGAGATAAAAAAATTATGTTACAGTTATGTTTGTTTTAGGAATACATAAAAGAATTTTAGAAAAATATTGAAAGGCGAAGAAATTGGATGAAGTTGAAATTGTTTTGGGGTCAAAAAGACCCCAAATTCCGTGCGAGGGTTAATCGTGTTTTTCTATTCCTTTTCAGGTGTCACAAGTAGACGAATTTAACATCAATAATGTATTGTATTTTCTACTAAATCATTACTTCATTATTTCATGTACATTATTTCAGGATACAATAAACCTAGGCATACATACTCATATATCATACATATTAGACCAATAAGAATACAAGATTATCTTCAACAGAGGTTCCAAAAAGGTATATAACAAAATGCGATTCAAAAAATTATTCATAGCATCAACCTGTAATCAAATAAGGCTTATCACGTTTCCATGAGTTTGATTTAAAAAAGGGCTTTCATAAATAATTCTAGTTATCGTGAGAACAATCCCAATAAAAAAAATTTTCATCAGATTAAAAATAAGCCTTGAAATTTTTTCAAAAGTCTCTAATATAAGCATTATAAGCATTTTAGGATTTATAAGCATTATAAGCGTTTTTAACTTTTGCAATTTTTTAATTTTTAAAAAATTTAATTGAATTTTGATTCTTAACCCTCACGCAAGCTTAATTTATCATTAAGCGAAATAAGCATTTGGGTTGCCCTGGTAATTTGATTATCAACTATTGTTGACATCTCACTGGTTTCACATTTTGCCAATTCTGTAATAGTTGCTGGGGCTGTACACTGGTTTTGAGAGAGAAGATTATCAGCTTTAGCTAACGTCTCATTAATTTCAGTTACTTTCTCTGTCTCAATTTGTGTAGAGCACTGAGTAGGAGTTCCAACATCTAGCCTTAGAATTCTTCCGATCTTGGCAATCTGCTTGCTCTTGATGTGGACATCACGAGCTTTGAATCCTAATTTATTTGCAAGTTCCTTGTGGACACATGGGTTTGGTTTGAGCTTGGTGATGAAATGGCTCTCAGCGCAGCCCAAATTTGCTTGTCTGGTCTTGCTCGATTCTGTTGGATTGACCTGGTATAAGATTTTGAAGTTCGACGCATCTACGGAGTGACCTGTTGCCTCTAGATGGTGTTGAACTGCACTGTTATGTTTTGGCCTGAGGTGTTCTCTTACTCTCTCTCCAAGTGATCGGGTCGTTTGTCCAACATATGAAGATCCACATGAGCATTTGAAATGGTAAATAACCCCTTTCTTTTTCAGCATTGGGATTTGATCTTTATTGCGGCCGTTGATTAGTTTGGACGTCCTTTGGATGAGTTTGAGCTTCCAACCTTAATTTTTAACATTTTTAAAGCAATGCCACTGATGATGCTTTAAGAAATACGTATATGGTTTTTAAATATATTTCTTTCTTACACATTTCCAAATTATGAATTTAAGTGGATACTCGGACGTTTTTTGATAAACAACGTGAATTACTCATTCATAATGATATATGTAGTAAAATTCAACAGATAAATGTTCTTTGTCATCCTCTAATTGGTTTAAATCAATATTATCCACTGATGAAGGGGAGGGAGAGGATCACACTGTTAGTTACCACAGTCATTGTTTCTATTCATTTCTCTCTATTAGGGGTTGTCCACTTAAACTTTTACATTTTTTACCTTTTTTCTTTATTGCAGGTGTAGAATTGATAGAAATTTTTGGTTCGCTCAGAGTGCTGATTACTGGCTGAGAGTTAATTTGATTATTTGTTGATAAATGCACCCATCTTTCATGAGAAGCTCCTTCAACAATTCTTTGTCAGACGCGTTATTTGAAACTTATTGAACTTTTTGGCAAAAATCCATAAGAGAAACTTTTCGAGAGTTCAATAATTCCAGTTTTCTGTGAATCAGTCAGACATGTCATGGTAAATAATATTGATAGAATTTGGAGTGCTATCCTAAGATAAGATTCCTATCAAAGATCGTGAGAGAGACATATATTGAGTTGTACATTCTCACATTGCTAGCATATGAGAGTAAGAAAGGCTTTTTGGGATTGTTATGATGACACACATTGTGTGTACATTGCAAAGTAAAGATAGTAAAATATCACGCCATCTACAATGGAATCTTCACTAGTTCCTCTAAGGGATTAAAAGGAGGGGTAGGTACTCCTTCTCTGACGTTGAATGTGATGGACAGATATGATGTAAGGTATTGTGATTGTTTATTCACACATTTGTATGTTTTTTAAACCTTTGACTTTCTCTCATAAGAGAGGGGGGGTTATACATCTATTTTTTAGTTAGATATCGATTTTAACCTTCTCTGGTATGAGCTTATTTCGACGATTTATATGGATTATTGCAGAATTCTTTACTGAAACTTGGCAGGTATACGTAGAATTTAATGCCCTTTCGAGGAAAAAATTCTCTTTTCAATGATGTACGAGATGTAATACGTATTAAGAATAAGAAAGTTAGGGATAGAAAGAATTTTGATTCCAGGATGCTTAATCCTGATTGGTCAATAAATACTCAACGCTCATTGGTTGAATATTTGGGACAGAGAGGTATAAATAAACATATTCATGAAAAAGTTAATTAATCACGAGACATTATTTGTGAAATTGACTGTACTGGCAACCCCACCCATTCTTCAACGCAGATCAAAACTGGTAATGATATTAGAATCTGAAACCTTGGCTACAGCTAATTACCACCAGTTCAATCTACAGCAACAATAACAGAGTAACAATAAAATTTGAAATTCGTTGTTTGCTAGTTTTGGCTATATATATACATATAAGGTTATATATATAACAAGGTTGGATAGATTTTTTTAAATACTATTTTTGGCTTGTAAACAAGTTACCTTACCATTCATGTAAATTTATTCTTATCTGTCTATCACTGGGGCTGAAGAGAGAGCAGTTATAAATAAATTAGTTTTTAAAAATATGACTGAGTCCCCTAAACTTCTCACACCTAGATATTAGAATTCTGATAAGCAGGTGTCAATTCCATAAGAGAGTCAAATAATATTCAACTCACGGTGTAGACGCGTTTCTTCCGTATTAGGACTCGTCAGTACACCATAGCCAGGATTCGGACCAGGGTCTTCAGCGTTGAGAGGCAACGCTTCTAACCACTAGGCCAGAACCCCCGTTCGTCTCCTAGACACCACCTACACACTGGTTGTTTTGAGTCCTAATAAGGACGAAACGCGTCTGCCACCGTGAGTTGAATATTATTTGACTCTCTTATGGAATTGACACCTGCTTATCCGAATTCTAATTTAAATTCTAAACTTAAATTTAAATTAAGTTTAAAAAAAAGACATCGCATTTCTACTGATGGATCCATCTCTGACAATCCATACCCAAAAAACATTACTGTTGAAGGATTACTCGAACTAATGGAAGATCTCACTTACGAAGTAAACATACTCAAACAGATCAATGCTCGCATTACAAACGAAAACACTTCAATGAAAACAGAAATAAACCAACTCAAGCAACAAATGAATATTTGTGAGTCCTTTTATAGTTTTCCCTTCGCTAATAAATAAGAGATCTCCAAATATTCGCTAAATGATCTTAAAATAGTTGATCAAAAAATAAATTCTATGGTCAATGAGATTAATCAACGGACTGAAAAATCAAAAAACCTCATTATCTATAACCTGCCTGAAACCGAAAATGATATTCCTAATGTTCATGGTTACTTAGATAAACTAGAAAATAAAATTGAGAATATTATAAAAATAACTCGAATTGGCAAAAAAACTCCAGGTAAATGCAGACCAATAAAAATACTTACTAACTCAAAAATTCATAGAAACTTTTTTATTCAAAACAAAAACTCATTCCAAAAGCTCAAAATAAGAACCTCTAGAGATAAAACTATCCTTCAGCAAACAATAGCTACCTCTGAATATATTGCTAAAAAGAATAGTTTAAATCACAATAAAGATTTCAATTTATATCCACCTCATAATGCTGAATCTCAGACAATAAGTCATAATAATAATTTTCTACCTCGATCAAGAAACTCTGTCATTTCTTCTAGTCAAAACCCACTGCGAGTACAAGCAACTAGAACTGGAATTATGAATAATAGTCCTTCTTTCTTTTTATCTAAAAATACTACTACAGTACTCCCTCTTTAATAACTTTGTAAAAGTTATCCCCCTAATCTCTGCCCCTCAAAATTTTCTTTTTTAAATCGTGACTACTTGTAAGCAGGCATATTTAACCGAAAATATACTAAAAATTAATTTTCAACCAAATTAATACCTTTCGAAAGAGATTTTTCTGCTGATCATTTCTATACCATGTTTAGTATTGCTATTTCGAAGAAAGTAACTTTTAAAATCCTAATTTGAAATTGAAAATCAGAATTAAAAATTGAAAAAAGACTTTCTGACTATCTTTCTCACATATGGGGTGGGGTTAATATCCACATCACTTGTGCAATGAGTCACTAATATTCGTATTGTTTTGTAATGCAGTCACATGACCCCGTAAGTCCCCAAAAAATTTCTCACTTTCATGTAAATGTATGTATATTTGTATGCATACATTTGTTTAGGTGTATTGAAGCGTTCACGCTAATGCGTTCGCGTTCATTTTATCATGAAGCACGATCTACGACTAGACGTTAACACCTTAGTGAATCAGGGCAAAACCTCCTCTGAAATCTCTGAAATTCTTGAGATATCGATTGACAGAGTTAAATACATTCGGAGATCAAAAGTCGTAAAATCAGGCAATCAAAAACTTTATGACGAAATCAAGATTTATTTGCTCGAAATCAACAAGCCAATTAAATACGAGATTCTTCAAAAAAATCTTCGTGAAAAGGCAGAGAACCTGAACGTGAAATTTACTCGGGAAGTTATCAGACAATTTCTCCAGCAGAATCCCCAATTCAAGCGTCAAATAATAAATTTGTTAATAAATCTTTCAGATATTTCATAGAAATGAATATTCAATAAAAGACAAGCTTGCTATACCGGAAGAAAAATTGTCTCTCACAAAACAGGTATCAGTCTTAATTGTATTAGACGTTGGGATTGCCAGAGAAGAAAACTAAGATCTTTTTCACAGGCCAACGGCAATGCACCGAATTTAAAGAGAGTACCTTCTCTGCGATATCAATACCTTGATGAATGTGCACGGGAAATGGTTGAAGAATGGCGCAGTCACAAACTCCCAATAAGTATTAGATGTCTCGATGAAGATATCAGAAGAATGTCCATCAATTTAAATCTTGGATGTAAAGTTAGTCATGGTTGGATCGAGAAGTTTAAACATAGAAACAATTTTAATCAGTATCGTTTCTATGGTGAAGGAGCTGGAGTAGACATGAATCTGGTTGAAAGTTGGATTTTAGACAACTGCGATTTAATTGAATCATATGATGAGAATGACAGATTAAATGTTGATGAAACTGCATTATTTTTTCAAGAAAAATCTCGAATCACTCTTGATACATCTTCAATAAATTATCGAGGAGATGGAAAGATTTCCAAAAACCGGGTTTCGGTTATTTTATGTTGTAGCATGACAGGCGAGAAATATCCATTCGTTATTGGTAAGCTTTATTTTTAATGTTGATTTAGGTAAATCAAAAGGACCTAGGTGTTTCAGAGGTGATACAGGTAAAAGCTCCGATTCGTTGATGCTATGAATTATTTTTTGAATCGCATTTTGTTATATACCTTTTTGGAACCTCTGTTGAAGATAATCTTGTATTCTGATTGGTCTAATATGTATGATAAACTCATTCCAAAAGCTCAAAATAAGAACCTCTAGAGATAAAACTATCCTTCAGCAAACAATAGCTACCTCTGAATATATTGCTAAAAAGAATAGTTTAAATCAAAATAAAGATTTCAATTTATATCCTCATAATGCTGAATCTCAGACAATAAATCATAATAATAATTTACTACCTCTATCAAGAAACTCTGTCATTTCTTCTAGTCAAAACCCAGCCCCAGATATCACTGCGAGTACGAGCAACTAGATCTGGAACTATGAATAATACTCCTTCTTTCTTGTTATCTAAAAATACTACTATTTCTCTTTTTCTACAAAATATAAGATCCTTATTTTCTGTATATTTTCTTTTAAAAACCTTTATATCAAACACTCAATATGATTCATACTGTTTTACTGAGACATGGCTGCACGACTCTCACTCCGATAATAGTCTCTACTTTGATGGTTATGATTTTATAAGATCTGACAGAGTTTGTGATAAACATAGAGGAGTTTTATTATTTTTTAAAGAAACTTTCAACCTTACATCATCTTGTACCATTTCAATCAACAAAATGAGCTACTAAACTGTGTTATTAAACTGTCCGACACAAAAACAATAAATATTATCCTAGTTTACAGGAGACCTAATAATACAACCACTGACGACTTCATCCTAATGAGTCATATTGATGATATAATTGATAGATATATGGAGACTGAACTTATCATACTTGGTGATCTCAATCTTCTACATGAAGACTGGAATCATCCCAAGACTCATTAAGAATCATATTTATTTAATTTAGGATTATCCAAAATAATCAATATACCCAGGAGACAAAACAACATCCTTGACTGTATATTAATTGAAACAAATAATATCTTATTTGAATTTGTATTATTATATATTCTCAAGTAAAGATCACTTAGGAGTTTTTGCCAAACTAACTTTTTCTGATGTCGAGATCTTTCAAAATAAAACAGACACAAACAAATATTTTGAATTTACTGATTTTAACATCTTCATGTCAACTTTCAGAAATTCTGCTCCAATAAACACCCAAGCATTCATCCATTGTGATTCATGCTCTAATTATCATAATAATACCTTTATGAGTTTTTCTGATTTTAAAAAATTATTAAGAAAACTCAAAAATAAAAACACCAAAGATTATTATTAGATTAGTGTCAATCTACTTACAAGTAGTCACATAAATTTTATTAATAGTTTTTACAAAAATTCAACACTAATTTTTAATAATATTATTCCTGATTATATGTTACTCGCTAAAGTTATCCTTATTCCTAAACCCAATAGTAATGACTTTAGACCAATAACTTTACAAAACACCCTCTTGAAAATTATTGCCTCAATTATTTTCATCAAAATTCTTGGGATAATTGACATAGAAAAAATAGATCCTGATCAACATGGATTCTGTAAAGGCAAATCGTGTGAGACCAATATTTTTAATTTCTTGAATTATGTATCGTTTCTTAACAAAAATTAAAAGAAATCTGTTGTAATATATATTGACTTGTCTAAAGCCTTTGACAAAGTCTATACTCACAAAATTATAGAAATCTGTCATCACCACGGAGTATGTTCACTTCTCCTAGAAATGCTTAAAATATATCTAACGAAACGCAAGCAATATGTGTCCTTCGAAAACAGAGATTCATTACCTCAATTAATTACATCTGGTGTCCCACAAGGCTCCAGAGTAGGTCCTCTACTATTCAATATTGTTTTTTCTCAAATAAATGTCACTGGAGCTAAGATCTTCAAATATGCTGATGATATGAAGATTGTCTATAGTTTTGATGACTTTATCGACATTGATTTAATTAACACGTCTCTAAAAATTCTTTCAAATGATTTAAAAGCCTAAGGCTTAAGCATCAATGAAAGTAAAACTTTCTTCATTACACCTTTAACAACAATTTACTAGGAAATTTACTTGTGAATGAAAAAAAAATCGATACCAAATTCACAATTCGATACCAAATTCACAATTCGATACCAATTATGGTTCGTAGAGATATCAAAAGCATTCTACTCATCAAAAAGGGCCTCACTCCTCAAAGTCTTCCTGGACTCCGTGATCGATACAGAATACAAGGAGAAATCAAAAATCTGGCAATCTTCACGAGAAGCAAAAATTATTTGAAAAGTTACCAAAATCATAAAAAGAACGAGTTTATTTGAATTCAAGAAAGAAATTAACTCGAGATTCCTTAACTAAAAACCAAAAAAAAATGTATTACTTATTTCCTTAACTATGAAAGATTTATATATATCTAGAAGTAATGAGTTAAACAAGTATATTAAATCACAATTTAACTATGTCTTTCGAAATTTTGAGACTTTACTAACTTGTTCGTATTCTATATTTATCTAGATCCCTTAAAGCCTGTTAACCCATATATGAAAATATGTCTCCTTTTTAGATAAAAAAATAAAATCTCAAGTCTAAGCTCACCTGTTGGATCTAATTCATCACAGCAGGAAGTGTAATCAATAATGATCACTGATCACATAATTGCTCTTTTGAATTTCAAAAAAAGATTTTACCGAATAAATATTGTATTCTAAGCTAAAAAAACTAGAAACTGTATCCCTACTAGGACTTAGTCCTTTTAAAAAAATTAAACATGAATGAATAGTGATCAACTGGTTGAAAAAAAATGACTTGAAGATAGTAGAATACTCTATAATAAGATTATAATCATCTGAATATGCAACATTGGTTACAGAAGCTTTTCTTTTTTATGGGTAATAATGGAAAAATCTAGAATTCTGAAGAAATTAAAAAAAGAACCTTAATTTCCCAAAGTAATAATTCTATTGTGATTGAAAAATACTTGAAGAATCAATACTGATAACTATATATATATTTTTCATAGATAAGATTTAGAATATAACTGATTTATAACAAACTATTTTAATTATTATTGTACACACATGGCAATATTTTTCTTCTTTTTTTTCTATTTTCCTTTAACTTATTATTATTATTTTTGTACATAATAACTATTTTTAACATTAAAATGATGAATGTAAAGCAGAACTTATGAATTTTTCAATAAATTTCATTTCATTTCATTGTTTTGAGTCCTAATAAGAACGAAACGCGTTTGCCACCGTGAGTTGAATATTATTTGACTCTCTTATGAAATTGACACCTGCTTATCCGAATTCTAATATCTAGGTGTGTGAAGACAATCTGCATCAGGTAAGAGATCATATGAATATCGTAATTACCAGTGACCACACTTTGCTAGTAGGTTAATTGTCTAAAAACATTGTATAAATTCTACTTTGTAATTATCCTAACTTTATATTCCAGGAGGGAATAGAGGGAAATTTAGTCCTCAGCTTATCGTTTGAAGAAGACAAACCAAATTTCTTCATGAGACCGAGTCAACGAATTAGAGCAGACTAACGTTGCTTATTTTAAATTTCAATGTCTTTCTTCAGATAATTTTACGTTCGTTTATATAATTCCCTTATTAAAGTCAATAATTCCAAAATAATTTATTTTGGCTTGATTTCTGGAAGCTCGTAATTTATCTGGCCAGCCGGGCTTTTTTTAAAAGTATTTCTAACTTCCAAAATTTGATTTTTGATCAACAATCACTTCGTTCCATTTTCTTGCCGTTTTTCTAATTCTTTAATCAGCGAATGAAATTGTAAAATGGATTTTCGCTTTCTATTTTTACTGTCCTTACTCTCTTCGTTACATTCAGAAATTATTTTTGGATATTGTACACGGTCAGCTGTTTGTTTAGAGAGTTGAAGGTCGACAAGGATGAATCACGAATACATAAGTTTTTATTGGTTAGAAATATTCGTATAGCTTCGTATACGTCCGGAAAACTCGTAAAAGTATTCATCATTATAAGGAGTAAATATTTATTGAAAAATACGTATTTAACCAGGTTTCTTCAGTTTCAATTCCTGGGTTAAGTCGTTAAATTTTTAAGTTAATAATAAATTTCATTGAATTATAAACAGAATGAATATTTGTACTCCAACTGATGAAAACTGAAATCTTTTTTCTCTCTCATTTAAGATCTTCTATATTCTATATTGATAAATTATATTAGTGTGAGATTAATTTGGCCATGGAAGTTGTAATGTGTGTATATGATTTTTCTGTATACACAAACTAGGATCCTCTTCCATTAGGAAATTTTTTTCTCTAATTTTGAGGTCTATTAAGCCATCCTCTGGGTTTTTGTAGATAATTTTGAAATTATTTTCATTTGCAAAACAACCACATATATTTAGATGTTTCTTTATTGATGAGCTGTTCCTGTTTAGGTGCTCATTGATTCTATATTTCAATTTTCTTTGAGTTCTTCTAACATATTTGGCTCCACATGATGCTTCAAAACTGTAAATAAGGTTGGATTGTTCAGTTTTTTCTAGTTTGTCTTTAAGGTGAAATTTGAATAACCTTGTAGTTTTAAATACAACCTTCAATTGTATGTCATCATAATGTTCATTGATTAAGTTACTCAATTTTCTTGCTAGGTCTTGACTGAACCCATCTCCTTTGAAGTTAAATCGTGTGACTATTCGGATAGTTCCTTCGTTTTGTTCTTCTGGTTCCTCTCTGTTGATTGCTTCGTCTTCTAAAGCCTTTTGCACATATTTTCGGATGAAATTTTCTGGATATCCGTTGTCTTTCAGTCTCTTTTGGATTTCATTTATCTCATTACAAATTATATTTAATCTACATGTCCCTTTTTTAATTTGTTGATAATAATAATAACTTCAATTTGTATTCTCCCAGGACTTTAATTCTCTGTTAATTTTATGTCTCTTATTTTCTTGACATACTCTGCATTTGCCAATATATGCAGCTATGTCCTTGACCATATTCGGCCAATAGACCCATCTGCGAGCCAGTTCCAACATCAGACTATGTCCTTGGTGTTGATCAGGAGATTTCTCAAGAACTACTTTCCTTACATCTGCTGGAATTACTGGTTTGCAATCTAATCTTACTATGCCCTTCTCCCCATTGTATGCGAACATATTCTTGAGTACTCTCTCATCATGTCTGAAATATGATTTGGCCATCCTTTACTGGCATATTTCTTCAGAGTCTGATAAGCTATGTTCTTAGATTTACTCATCAAATCTTTGAGATTCTCATCTACATCAATTTTAACAGCATTTATAACTAAAATAGCCTCTTCATCCGTTGCTGAAAATCTTGACAAAAAATCAGGTAGGCACATACGCTCCCCATTCTGGTACTTAATAATAAAATCATATTCAAGTAAATCCAACCGCCAGTTTTCTATTCTCGATGACACTGTCTTTTTTCCGAATCTAGAAAAAATTACTTCAAGTGGCTTATGATCCGTCTGAATGAAGAATTTTCTTCCTGCCAAAAATTTGTGACATTTCCGAACAGCATATTCAATGCCCAAAGCCTCTCTTTCAATTTTACTGTAATTTTTCTCCTTCTGTTTCAAAACCCTACTGCCTCCAAACACGACCTTCTCCATTTTTTCATCATGAGACAAACAAAACCCCAATCCGTGTAATGATGCATCCGTACTGAGGTAAATGTCTTTTTCAATATTGTATGGAGTAATAATTCCTTCTTCGATTTCAGCTTAAAGAGTTTCGATTATCTCATCGTGTTCTGACGTCCAATTCCAAGCTGTTCCTGAACTAAGAAGATCATACACAATATTGGTCATAATGACGAATACTCCCCATGATTGACCTTATCTTCTTTTTGTTTTTAGGCATTTTTAACTCAAGTCTGAGAATCTTCTCATTTTGAGGCCTTATTTGGTTGAAGGTGAGTTTGAAACCCAAATAGTTCACCTCTTCCTTGCAAACTTGAGACTTTTTTCATTTATTTTAAATCCATGTTTCGATAATCTATGTAGCACTAACTTAAACGTCCTATCATGCTACTCTTTTTTGAAACCTCAAAAAAGTATATCATCTCTACACTTTTTTATATCACGAAAAACTCTCTCCATGACCTATTGAAAAATTAACGGTGCAGATGATATTCCAAAGGGCAGTTTTCTGAATGCATAATATCTCAGATGTGTAGCAATGCATGTGAGCTCTTGAGATCTCTCATCTAGCTCGATCTGATGATAAGCATTTTCTAAATCCAAAACTGAAAAATATTTACAATCCACAAAATCCATAGTAATATCCTCTAAATTTGGTATCACTTTTTTTGAAGGTGAAATAATTTATTTACAGTAAGTCTGTAATCACCACACATCCGAACTTTGCAAATTTTGCCATTAGTACTTTTGATAACAACCACAATTGGTGTTGACATGACTGGATCTTCGACAGGGTAAATGATATCAATTTTAATCCACATTTTAATTTGCTTCTCAACTAGAGCCTAAATTGAGTAAGGAATTCGTCTGTACTTGAAATTTAAGTTCTCAAAGCTCACATTTTCCTTCAAATCAAGCTTAGCCATTGTTTTGCCATCCTCATTAACAGTAATTCTATTAATTTTACAAATTAGATTAAGACCTTGACTTGTTTCTGCGTTCGGTATTGAACAGCTATTATCAGAAACCAATAATTAATAATAATTATTTAATAATAATTTAATCCATAAGGATTTACTTGACCCTCAAGAAAAGACTCTATTGATTTACAAGTTTCAATGTGACTGTGGGGCTTCGTACATAGGACGTACTATTAGGAAATTGTTAACAAGATGTCATGATCAT
>SSNU01000209.1:0-302261 GCA_012064415.1 Gyrodactylus bullatarudis
TAAAAGTAATTTCTGATA
The DNA here is from genome assembly GCA_012064415.1 of Gyrodactylus bullatarudis. Classification (NCBI taxonomy): domain Eukaryota; kingdom Metazoa; phylum Platyhelminthes; class Monogenea; order Gyrodactylidea; family Gyrodactylidae; genus Gyrodactylus; species Gyrodactylus bullatarudis. The sequence goes on from SSNU01000209.1 coordinate 19, forward strand.
GAAACGAATATTCTCTATCGAATGGGTCATCTTTCCATTTTCAATAACTTTTAATAAGTGATTTAGAGACAATTTCTAGTGAATACTTTTATTTTTTCTACCACTATAGATTCTATATATTTCTACGTATATATATATTTCTTCAGACTCTAAAGTTTAGAGGCAATTACAGCTTTTAATTGAATCGATAGAACAGTCTTATTATTATTTTTGGAGTTCAGATTTTTAAAATTTCAACTTTATTCATTTACTGTATATGTTTTTCTTGACAAATCATGGAATAGCATGAAATGCATTTATATGTTTTTTCAGCAAATATAGAGAATTTGAACTTCAAAAAATTTGACTAGATCAATAAAAAATTTGTCAAGTATTCTATGTTGCAATGCAACAACAAGTTAATCATCACAACCCCTTAAAAATCAATTGGCAATAGCGTAGAATATCTCTTGATTAAATCTCTCAGAATAAACTTTGGAATAGTAACTTATACATTTTATCATGTATCATTATAATGATTGTAGAGATAAATACAATTTATTGATTATACTCGAATAAAAATCAGTTCTTTACACATTTTTGCATGAAACTCTTTTTCGTGAGTAAGTAGAAAAATTTCTTTATAATAGGTCTCGAGGATTTTAGAAATAAATAAAAAACAATAAAATTCGGTTATTCTTATATCACAGAGGTAGCGATGATAATTATTAAGGTGCATAGGTTGCACACCTTAGACATGGGTACGTGTTCTTGGTCTTGTAGGAGGTGGAACGGCTGGATTTGCATTGTTTATGTGTTTTGTGTCTTTTTCTAAGATGCTAGCTCCCTCATTTATCGAAACGGTATTCACTTGGCGCTTAACCCAGAAGGATTTTAAGAGAATTTTGAAAAAGGTCAATTCTTCTTCCTTGAAAAATTTTAAAGCTGGTCCAAGTGTTCCGTTTCCAGAGATAATGTCTGAGTAGTTCATAGAATTTATCATACTCCTTGAGAGATCAATATAGCCATTTGAGGTTGTTGAAATAGACGAAATTCTTTCAGGATTAGGAGGAATCAATGTTACATATCCCGGGGCTGGTTCGTAATCACTGATGAGATTTTTATCTTCATCTGACAGTATGTTATCTGAGAGAGACGGGAAACTTGAACTAAGAAGTCGCTTCTTTCGGAACTGTTCACTAAAATTATTGGCAAAACTAGCTCCTATTCCATCGTAGACTCCTATGGATGATAAAGGCCAGGTAAAAGATTTATTGATTGTCAAGAAGTAGGATATTGTTAGGAGACCTGTATTTGTGTCAACATTAATCTCAGCCGATTCTGAATTACTTTTTGAAGATTCCAGCTTCTTTTGGGATTTGCTTGAAAAAATCTTTTGTGCATGAAGCATTAAACTTTTGTTTGTATCATTGATTTTTATTTGTTCAAAAATTTCGACTCTTGTACGAAATCGTCCATCAATAAAATTCTCACTTGAATAATCATAGAATTCGTCAGAGATCAACTTTTCCGAGTAATCTTCAATGTGTATAACCAAATGAGATGACTTTTTAGCTTCTATATCCAAATTTGTCCAGCTATTAACGAGAAGGTAAAGGTTTGTATTCTGGCCTAAGTCACGTTTCATCATGTTCTGTGAGATACTCTCTGAGATGATTATTCTCTTATTCTTTTCGTCCTTGTAGTTTGTCAATCGTAATTCATTTATCAGAGTTATCACTCTTGTCTCTGGCTTGATGATTACTCGTTCAAAACGATTTCCAGTTTTGAGATTTTTCAAAAGAACAGGAACAAGAACAATATTGCTCGATGGAGACTTTAAAAGGTTACTTTTTTCCCTTAGGGAAGAATTTTGATCTGGCTGCTCGTTACAAGGTTTCCTTGCTTCTTCAATCATCTTGGCAGCATGGGCTTGTAAAATTTTCTCTCTTTCATGTTCTTCCTGAGATATATCAAAAATTTCCAAAAAATTTTCAAGTAAGAACTTGACAAATGAGCTGCTTTGACTTAGATTTTGTTGGAGCTCCAAGCCAGACTCAGCCTTGAAGAGACAGGATCCAAAAATCAAGGATAAATTATCAATTGTCATTAGTGTAACTTTGTGATTTCTCGCCACTGCATTGAGATGGATGCACAGGCGTCTGAGTGTTGAATAATTAATCATGGGTAAGGACCTGATAGAACTTTTAACAAAAGATACTTTTTTCCCCTCAGTATTTACTGATGCAAAACTCCTCAGAAATTCATTATCAATTCGTTTTGTGAATATTGATTCGGTTAAATTGATGAAAAACTTTTTTATTGCTCCACAAACAACATGCGGAGAGATTTCATATAATTTTGTGTTGGGAAAATTTCTTGGGTCAAAAACAATATTTCTATAGCACGCATCGACATGGCGTAAAACACCGCTCTGTCTATAGAGTCCATCACAACAGGAAACCGCATTAACATCGATGTATTTGATAGCTTTATCCAAGCCATAGGGAACATAGCTAGTTGTTAAGACTTGTTCTTCCAGACTATTGCCGACATAATCAAAAATATCCTTGAATAAACGAAACCAGGCTAGTTGAGCATACTCTCCCTCGGCGCATATGTATAAAGTAATATTTTGCATGGAAAGGACTATACAAGTATCTGGATGAATGTTATATCCACATGATTTGATATTTGGTCCCTCTGTGTGTTCATCATTCGAATACTGGGATCGAAATTCAACATTAATCATCATACGAAGGTCGTAAATATTTACTGAATTGAGGTTATCTTGAGAAAAATTCTGTTTGACTAAATCTTCTTGATTCCATTGAATATTTTGGGCATTTTCTGAATCCTCTAAAGGAAATGTATACAGAATCCTATCAATCAAGACAAGCCATTTTGGGGTCCATAGACCAGTCAAGTATTCTTTCATGATGACCCATCCAATTGACGTAAAATTATTTAATGGATCAATTTGAGTTGATTCATAAACAAAATTTGAACAGAATAATTCTGACAACTTCCTCATGTATAAATTCATCTGTTCGTCAGGACCTCTGCAACGCATGTCCAAGATAATTTCTTGGAAATCATCTCCTTTCTTTAGTTTGTAATCTTCACTGCCGAAAGAAAACTTGAGGCACATACTAAAAATGATGCATCCTGATTTCGGCCTCAAGGAGCAATTGAAAAGATTTCTCGTATAAAAATTGTCTCCAGAATTTTTCCCTTTTGGATTTAAGAATTTCAACCAATCACTCTGGAGGTCGACCTGTGGGATAGTTGGAAATTGCACCATCATTTGAAATTGTTTGTGATCAATGATCTTGCCTTTCTCATCAGAACCTCTCAAGATTAAGTAATTATCCTCAATTTCAATCGTATGGAAAGGGGTCTCAAGGAGTGTATTCTGAGAATCGATTTGGGAGTTGAAAATTCGACCAGTACTACTATGCAAAAGGTGATAAATTTCTTTGAGTGATTTGAACTCCTTTTTTCGATTATCCAAGTATTTATCGGAATGCCATTCATTGAATCCTTTAATTGAAGCTTTCGGAGTAATTGTAAAAATGCTGATAAGTTCTTTTATTGCAATGACAACCTGTTGAGTAGAATCTAATTCCCCTGCCATTTCAACAATGTTTTTATTGTTATAATTTGGAACCGGCTCTAAAGTAGAAACACCAAAGTTTAAAATTTTAAATGCCTTGAAAAAATCTAGCTGGGTAATAGAAGAAGCAAGTTCGTTTAACAAATCATTGGGGTTTTTTCCTTTAAATTCATCGCCAGTGAATGTTTTTTTGGTATATTTTTCAGTAATGAATTCTCCTCGTTCTTTATCTGAAGTAGATTTACTAATTTTCTTTGGTTTGATCGCTTCCCAGAATTTGTTTGTCTGAGAGTTTGTAAAATATTTCACATAGATTAGTCTCTCTTTTCGTTGCCAAACTCGAAAGTCTAAAGCAATACTATCAAGACGCTTTATATTTCTATGGAAGCCAGCACATTTTGAACAGACTACTATTCCAAAGTGTGGAGCGAACCAATCAGGAAGATTTGTTAAATCATTAACTAATTCTTGAGAGTCGAATTCCTTGTCAGGTCCATCATCACAATCAGCACAGTATCGGTTAGAGGGGTCAGCATATATCAAACTTTTTACATCCTCATTCATTTTTGAATCGTCTGTCTCTTCAGCTTTTATGTAATTAGCTCTATGGAAAAATGTATCTCTGTCAAGTGATTTGTCAAAGTTTAGTACGAGTTTATATTTTTTAAACTTGAGAAAAATTTTGCAATCTCCAGATGTTTCTATTTCTAGATCCTTAAGTAATATTATCTAACTTACTTTGATGTTCATTTCAAAATTTTTCAACTGAAACTCCCAATCTTGCTTTTTATCCAAAATGTGTACCAGTTCTTGAGTAATTACAATCCATTTTTTTGATTTTTTCTTTTGAAATTTAACTGGACATTCAAATATTGGTTTAGCGATGAGTTTAAACTTCTGATCTTGAGGAATGAATTTTGAAAAGTATGTACACCATGATGTACTAGTTCCAGAATCCGGAGTCTGAAATATGAAATCTCGGGCTTTTGTTCTCAGACGAAATTTTGAATATGTATCTTGCTGGGGAATCCAATCAACTTGAAGCATGATATCAGTGGGAATGATAAATTTTGTGATATGACATTTTCTATTTCGATATATACGGCAGTTCTTCTCATCGATCTCAACCCAGTAACGTTTGAATTTAGTATTTATTAGAGTATTAAATTCTAGATCTAGATCTCCTTTCAAGCTATTTTTTTCTTTATTTTGGATGCATTCTCTTTTTTCAATTCCAGCTTGATTCTGATCATCAGAGTCTGAGCAATCTAATGATTCTGAAGAGTACAAATTAAGAGATTTCCTCAGTGAGTTCATTTAATTTCAAATAATCACTTTTTATAATATAAATTTTATATTATTTAAACTTTCACGACAATAAGTGCTTATATAACTGTTTTATTAAAATGATATATACAAAATTAATTCTCTTGGGAATAATATTTCTGTTTTCAACGTTTTCTTTGATATTTCTTATCAAATGTCTTGAAAGTTACAAGTAATTTTGTTACTTTATTATTTCGAGTGTTGAACTTAAATTTCCATCAACTAAAAGGGAAGTTTTAAAATTATCGAAAAATTTGCAAAATGTGATGAAAGAAAAGCCAGATTATGTCAGTATTATTTTTGCTACATTCTACTTATACAAACAAGCATTCTCAATTCCTGGATCCACAGTTCTAGTAAGAAAACTATTTCTAGCATATAGAATTTTCTAGCCGGATCGTTATTTGGTGTATGGATTGGGTATCCTTTTGTTTTGGTACTTAATACTCTGGGCTCGACGCTCGCATTCTTGGTTGGAAAGCATTTTGCTTCAGACATTATTAAGCATTTCTATAAAATTGATGATATCCTCAAGATTGACAAACAAAATATTCTATGGTACATGCTGTCAATTAGACTTTTGCCTATTTCCCCCAATTGGCTGATAAATTTAGTTTCTCCCTTGGTTGGAGTTCCTCTTTACATATTCATTCCTTCAGTATTTTTAGGTTTAGCACCCTATAATTTCATTACCGTTTACTCAGGCTCAATAATATCCGAGGTGTATTCTGAAATGAAATTGACCTATAACCATATGGCAGGACTCTTTTTATCTTCAACTATTGCAATGATTCCAATTTTTGTTAATAAAATGATGAAAAGGAAAATAAGAAAAGAATGAATAAAAATAAAGATTTATTATTATAATTTTTACAAAGTAATTCAAAAAATGAATTAATACTTTGGTTTTTTCATAAGACCAGGTCTCCATAACACTGGGTGAGACTCTTCTGTAGCAGTCTCGTCCTCTCTGTAAATTTTGATAGTTTTATCTGCCTCACATGAAACAAGTCTTGAACCACTACGGTCAAATGCGAGATCGTAGACTCCTGCTTCACAGTCAATCGAGCCTGGTTGAACTTGAGATTGAATCTTTTGGAAGTTGTAACCACTTTTCCAATCCCAAAAATGAATAGATCCATTGTCACCTCCACTCACGAGTACATTGTCTTGATTCACAGCTAATGCATTAACAATCGCATTGTGTCCAGACATATTCTGAAGAAAGTTACCATTAGGGAATTTCCATAACTTGATATTATCAGGCGACCCTGATGCGAAAGCATTCCTAAGAATAAATATGAAAAATCATCTTACATGTAGGGATGAATTGCTAGAGATCTGACAGATTTCTTGTGGTTAGTAAGACAAACCATTGTTTTTCCAGCAACTAAATCCCATAGACGAATAGTTGCGTCATGACTGCCGGTAATGACCTGTGGATCAGTCTCCTGACATTTGACTGCAGCAACAGTGTTAGTATGACCGGTAAATGTGTGTACATTAACTTTGGTCCTCATATCCCAAATTCTAGCAGTTGCATCTCTACTAGCAGTGACTACAACATCTACAGTAGGGTGCAAATCTATGGCATAAACTGCAGACATATGACCATGATAGTGCCTAATAACTTTGTTCTGTTCAAGATCCCAACATTTAACTGTTTTATCTTCGCCACAGGAAAATAGATAAGGCTGTCTGGCACTGATAACTACTCCTCTAACTGTAGATATATGACCAGTTAACGTTAGTTTAAGAGTTCCACTAGCAAAATCCCAGATTTTTATCATACGATCTCCAGCTCCAGTAGCGAAAAATTCATTTGTAGGATCGAAAGCACAACATCTAACCCATCCACTATGACCACTTATGACTCTAGTTAGTTTCCACGGTGGATGCCAAGTTGGCTTAGGCATTGTTTGAGCTCGATTAGGTATAACTAGTTCTTCATTGCCAATTTTAACGATAGAAGTATTTTCAAATTCACTTGGAATTGATTTTGATTTGTCATCAATCTTTGTATCGACCACACCATTAGTCAGTGCTAATGTTGGCTTCTTGATCAAACTAATTTGATTAGGAAGGGATATGATAGGACCATATTGATCTTTTTCTTTAACTTTAAGTTTAAGCTTGTATATGTCTTTGTCAATTTCTGGAAGAGTGTTGAAACTACTTTCGAACATGTCATGCGTTCGCTTCAGGGACCGAAACACCAATGTATGAACAGAATGTTTTTCTACAGGCTACCAGTTAAATATAAAAAGTTACCTCCATTATAAGTATTTTCCCAGAACTACAAAAATTCTAATTATCAATTGATCAAAACACAGCTCACAAACAGCTATAGGTTTTAAATATTTTTTTTGCTAACATTCAAATCATTAAAAAAGTTATGTTCCCTATTGTTTGTATATTATGAATCGCTTCAGTTGGGAAGATTACCTTGCTGATACTTCAGCTGAAATAGCAACTGAAAATCTTTTTGATCATGTGAATCGTTCCCTTGAAACTCTTATAAAGCCCTTTCAATTTCTGCTTTATCAAGAAACAAAAGATGTTTGGATACCTGCTCAAGTGATTATTGTTACAAAAACCATGATGAGCATTGCTATTTATAAAGAAAATCAGAAATCAACTAATCCTGTATGGCTTTTAGAGAAAGATTATTCTAGTAAAATTAAATATATACCAGAACATCAAATACCAAATAATGTCAAAAATTGTAATGATAAATCTAGTGTGCCCAACATTTTTTTCAAGTATAAAAAGTTATTTGTTTATGAATGTATTTTACCTGGATATTTATTCGAATGTGAATTTCCTAATGAACCCAACAAAATATGGCTTGTCAAAGTAATTAAAAATCAAGGTGGATTGTTGATGCTGTCATGGTATGGAGATTCAAACAGTGATAATAAATTCATCATTCACTATCTTAATCGAAGAATACACCAACTTGGTTTTGCTTCTTCTATCAGATTACCATTAACAAAGCCTATTCACATGTCAACTGTAAGACTCCCTAAGGAAGATAATTTACCCACTCTAGAATCAAATGATCTTGAATATGGACATCCCTTATTTAATTCCAAGCCAGGTCCACACGAATTCAAAGAGGGCTGGCGCTTGGAGGCCGTTCATCCATCTTATCCTTATTATTTTCAACCAGCCATCATATCAAAGATAATAGATGAGCATTATTTTTTAATCAAATTAGATGACATGTTAGATGAAAAAGAAAACATGAGATTAAACTCTGAAAAGACACTCTTCTTAGGCTACTCTGGACTTGGAACTATATTACCTGCTAATACATCTTTCACTAAAGGAATTCGATTCAAAGCTCCAACTGGATGGTCATCAGATATAAAGTTCACGTGGTCAAGGTATCTTTTAAATTATGAATATCCCGGTGACGAAGAACGAATTATTGATACAATGGAAAAGCTTGTTACAGATGCTAATCCCAGTAAAGAAATTACAGAGAAAATTGAACCCAATTGTCCCGATGAAAATTATTTTCGAACAAGTGTATTAAAGAAAAATCATTTTACAGATTCCATTGAGAATGACTGTAATCTTTCAGTTAACACACAATTTAATAACTTTATGAGCAGCTTGCAAACAGAATTCTTCCTTGGAATGAAAATAGAGTTTATTCATCCGCTTGATTCGGTAAAAGTTAAAAATTTCCCAATCATTATATCTGGCACAATCACAAGAGTAAGTATTGAAAATCATTGCTATTATAATTTCCTCTTGGTTAAGAAATCCTTGATTCATTTTCCATCTGTATAGTTTTATATTTAATTCATAATACTTGTTAGTAAATATGCGATTATTTATTATAAAATTATGATAAGAATTAACTTTTGTGGTTTCCCTTTCCTGTTTCAATTTAAAAGTTTATTAATTTGCTGATGTTAATCTATCAAATTAATAAGTATCAACATCAAAGTTCCTTTTTTCTTTCACGACTAAGTAACATTTATAACCGTAGCTGAATACAGATATTCAATAGAAGGAATAGTTTTTAACTGGGGATTATTATCATAGTCTAATTAGCAATTATATTTATTCTACACAATATAATTCAAAATATATAATTAAAAATTGGAACTACTCTATCAGTTTTTATATTTTATTCGAGTATATAAATTAATAACTATATAGATTAATAACTAAAATAGTCCCTTATTATTTTCTATTCTACTACTCACAAGTAGGATTTACTGATTGATGCCTAGTGGATTAGAACAGAAATTATCAACATCTATTTTATCTTAGTTATTCAATAAAAATATAGGCTAAAAGAAATTATCTTGAGTTTTATTGGTTCATGCTACATTCAACCAATGAAAGTAGAGATAAATTGTTTCACTACCTTCCAAGAGATTGAAGTCTATTTAAAAGTCTTTCACAGAAATAGTCTATAGTAGTCGCTTTAGTTTTCTATAAAATGAGCTTTCACTTACTGAAATAGTATCTAGATTCTAGATTGTAGAGGTTATTCTGTGGCTTTTTGAGGCCTTAGTTGTAATTTTTTAATTTTCAAAAGTTTAAAAATTCTAATATTAATAATAATTGTATGCTACATGCTGTACAAACTATACAGTGGATAACAAACAAAATTTTAAAACCATTAGGATTCAAGTTAATTTTATGATTTTGATTGAGTTTTCATAAATAATTTTGAAAATTCAAAAATATAACCTATAAAATATGACTACAAATTTACATGGCCTAAAAACAAAATTATGCAGATTTATGAATTTATAACTTTGATCTGGATCATTAAAGATTATTCTTGATATCATATTCTTCATTCTTGGGAAAAATTAAACTTTTTATCAAAATTCGAAGCCCTATTAATAAAACTTATTTCAAGGTTAAAGGAAAATTATTATGGATATTACCAGATCATCAGGATAAAGATCTCCTTCCGAATTATATATCCAATGATCTCAATGCAACTTCCATTTTTTTCGTCGATTCTGCCTCTACAGAAATATTTCCTTTAGGCTGGTGTCATTTTGTTGGATACCAACAATTTTATCCTCCTATTTTCTATCTCAATCCAAGAAAGGTACTCTCTCCATATGACAGCATTGATTCTGAACAATTCTCCCAATCTAACTTGTGTCCTAAAATTTATTTCAACTCAAAATGTTATCCAGGACCATTTCTTAAAACAGTAAGTCAATTTTTTGAATGACGATATATTTTCATTTATTGTAAAAATTTTTTTTTAGGCTAATTTGATGAAAATTCCGAAGACGTTTGGACCCGGTCCTATCAAAGAAGTTATACACTCAATTTTAAAATCTATTGTTAAGTACTCAGAAAAACCTTTGAAAATTCTTCGTCTTTTGGAAGCTGATTGGTTCAACCAATTATCAAATAATCTTTCTAAATCTCTTGATAATCCTCCAGGTACTTCGAAAACGAATAAGGAGCCATTTCAAAATATTCTTGATGAAAGTTTTTTAAATTCCATTTATGAATCTCGTCAGGATAAAATGGACCTAGTTATTTTGAGAGGTCGTTGTCCTGGCAAAAAGTCACGAGTACTTACTGCCGTTGAAATTCCAAGGAAAGTGTGCGCTCTTGACGAATATTTAAGGCAAATTTCTCTACTACTCGAAGCCTGTCCTAATTTTATTTCAGTTACCCTTTCATCTCAGGAAGCTGATTCGGAAGGAAAGTGTCCCTGTTTTTGTGCTGAGCAAATCACTGCGAAAAAATATGAACGTCTTCCCAATTTGAGGAAAAAAATTCAAATGAATTCTGCAAACGTCCAAAGACACTCAATTCAAAATAATAACAATAATAATCCTATCGCAGGAAAGAAAAGATCATTGATTTCAATCCAGCAAATACAAAATAGTTTTCTCTATGACCTGGTCCCTCCAGTATTCAGAGTGATTTCTCCTGCAAAAACTCAATCAGTTCGAAACTCTTCAGTTAAATCCTACTCAAACTCACGACGCATAACTCGGAATTCATTGGACTTTCCATCTGAAAATTACCAGGAAAATTCCTCCATGGAGAATGGTTTTAAAGAAAAAAAGTTGAAGTTGGATATCTCTCCGAAAAATTTCTCAAAATCGGTCAATGCTGATGAAAAAAAGCTATACATTGATTTAGTTTCTGAAGATGACGAAGAAGTTCCATCAACCATGTCACAGTCCCCATGGATAAGCTCTTCTTATGTTGATAAAATTAGCCTTGAAACAAATCCAATGGAATGGTCTTGTAGGGATACTCAGAAGTATTTGAAGAAAACCGATTGTTCTGATCACCTTCCCTGGATCAAAAGCCAATCGATTGATGGGCAATCTTTCCTCCTACTGAATCCAAATCTCCTTTCAGATATTGGCATGAGTTCCAATCAAATCGATCGGCTCATGCGTCATGTTTCTATGATAAGGGAAGCTTTCATTCGTCAATTCAGTCATACTCAACCGAAATCAGATAAATTTGTAAATATTTTCAAAAATCATAATTCCTAAACCTGCATTTCTTTTTACTATATTTTAACATACCAAATATTCATTTATATAAATACTATACCAAATTTCTTAAATATATTATATAATAAAGATTATTTCATATGATTTTCAAACACTGACAAACATGAGAAAACACTAATAGGCTTCTTAAGCTATTCCCTTTAAATGAGGCAATTGATTCTGTAACGGCTTGCTATAAACACTAAAATTTATTTCGTATATGTAAAAAATAATAAAAAAAATCCCAGTAATAAAAAGAACAACAGTATCTCGACCATCATCTGTTTGTTCTAGATTGATTGTTCAAAAAGTCAATAATGACCTTTTGATCACCTCACAGTGATTACTTTTTTTTAAATCAAATATTATATAATCAAAGTAGGAAAATAAATCTGACGAATTCATCCTTAACTTTGGCTCTATTCATTAAATTCCAAACAACGATATAGGTTAAACCAAAGAAAAATTCTATAATTAGCCAAAAGTCGGTTTTTAGAGTCGAGAGCTAAATCAGGCTCAGTCATAAAACTCATTTTTGCGAACAGACCGTTAACAAATAATCTTTTACTCTAATTTTAGATTAATTCCAATTAAAACTGAGTAATACTACCTAGTTAGCCAAAGCTTACTAAAGAATGGAAAGCATACATTACTTTTGAAATGCGTAATATTATAATCTCCTTCTCTAGATAAATAATTTATTATTAATGTGAAGTTTCATCCGAGCCCTTTATTCATAACGTCTTTTAATAAAAGCATGTGTATTATAAACTAAATTATAAAATATTTGATAAAAATTGATCACATACATAATATTCGTAATAACTTCTCAGAGATCCTAAGGACATTCTCTAAAAAAATTAAGTTGCTATCGATACTTTTAATAATATTTTAGTATACTGTAATTACTGATAGGTAAGATGGAATAAAATTAATCGAGTTCACCACTCATTCCATGTGCAGATTTAATCCTCAATTTTTATGAGCCAAATAAAGAAGTTTCCCTATCTTGTTTCAGAATTCTGAGAGATATTTCTATAAAATGTTTATTTTTTCATTATCCTTAAAAGAGAAATTTCCATTGTTTTTGTCTACAAATTTTTTTCAGTGCATTATGAATGGAAATTTTTCAATGCAAATTGTTACTAACAACATACGCTTATGAATTTTTTTATGAACAAATAGAATATTTTCTTTCATAATTTTCCATCCTCACTATGATTTAATATCATACTATCAGAGGTGTTAAAAGGATCTAAGCTTAACATAGAGAGAAATAGAGCTAAACACGCTGAATATTTTGAAAAAGAATCATCCATTAAAAATGTTGCGAAGAAATTCATCTTGGAATAAGATCATTAAATTGTTTTGACATTTTATCAGGAGGGAAAATGAGTTTTTGCTTCCAAAGAATTATCTTCTCTTTTGAATATTATCAATAAATTCATTCTGATAAAAATAGTTAAGAACCTCCACAAACAAACCGAATGAATTTTACAATGATAATAAAGTGTTAATTTCAAACTGTGTCAGTTTTATTGGATTATAATTAGACAGGGCAAAGATTAGATTTTTGACAAACTTGCCAGGAATCTTGATTTGTCAGAATTTTATTGAATTTAAAGCAATAAAATTTACATTCAATCGAAATTCACACTTTAATGGGTCGGTTCCTGAAATCAATGGAATTTTCAGTGTAAAATCACGAGACTTTGGCATCTACAGAAACTGGTCATTTTGAAAGACTCTATTTTTGTTCTCGATGCGTGAATTCTGAATCATTTCTTTTCTACCATTAATATGAAACTTTAATTATACTGGATAACCAATGAATGGGTCATGAGTTACTCAACTGAACTGAGATTAAAATTTGACTTCGAATTGCATCTATAAATGTCAAGGAGATTAATTTGCCTCATGGATTACATAAATTATGATAATGGCTAATATTGATTTTAAAATTAATGCCAAAATCCTCTTCAACTGTCAAGTCCAATAAAAAAACTAATTAATAATTATTATAATCTTATATTTCTGAATTCAGTCAAAGGTAACAGAATAAAAGATGTCTATATTTCAATCATCGGGTCAATGACCCCTTTCAACTCATTCCATTTTGTAATTATGAATATGGATTTAGTTTTTCACTTGTTTCTTTGAGATCAATGAAAATCTTCCGAATAAAACTTCAAAGTTGGCATTTTAAATGACATTTTACGTTATACCCAAAGCGCATAAGGATGGAATTTCCTTCAATGATAAAAAAATCCATTCAAATTTCCATTTGAAGTCAGAATTCGGATACAAATCTATAATTATTTTAGGAAACATCCCTTCCCTTCGTAGTAACCAACGTCATAATAATTGTGTACACCCATCTGGAGCGTTAGCAGACTGATACAGTACATAAATATATTTATTATTAGAGATGGAACTTATCTCGAGAATACTCTGGAAACAATGTTCGCAAGATAGTACACACAGTATATGTATTTATATGTAAGTGCATAATATGAAACACATAAATTCATTTTATGCCATAATCTATTGAATCAAGTTCGACAATGTTACGCACCAATAAGCATTGAAATTCACTTGTTAATATTCTATATTTTTATAGAATAGTAATAGATATTTTTAAGGATCTGTCAAAAATTGAGAATAGATACCACCATAACTATACTAGTACTACTAGTGGAGAAGTGTTTCCCTTTATTCACATGACTTCATTCCAATAAGCAATGAATAGAATAATTTTTTGTGATTTCAAAGTTACATATTTCATGTTAGACTAACGAGAATCTGCTTGATCCCTGTATTAATAACCTATATCTTGAACAATATGAAATAATAACAGTAATTCACTTGACTACTTTTACATACAATGCTTGTGTGTAGTCTACTCATGTAAAGACATTTAATGTTAATTCTCAATCACATGATATATATATTGATAAAAATCTCAACTCAATTTTTCCCCATGAAGAATAGAATTAATTCAACTCAATCTATCCTTAGAAGCATTAGACACTTGTATACTTTTAAGATGTGTTAAATGAATTCAAATAAACACATTCATTGTATAATATTACATTGTATCTGAATGGGAAAACATAAAAACACATGGAACGAGGTATAGTACTACCGTGAATGAATTTGTAGTAGTATTTTAGAGAAAAGCTTTTTTATCATTGGTCGACCAATAGGAAACAGTCTTCTATCCCTAATATTTTCCTTAACCCAGTGAGTAAAAAAGTATCCCTGACATTATCAAGGATTATGTTTCTGTAGAAAACTGATTATGATCAGAATATTTTCATTGTCATCATTATTATTATTGCTGGTTACTTTTACAAAAGGAAATTCTATTTTAATTAATGATAGTACAACCTTGTGCAATTCAGACAAGGAAGATGGAATTATACGTGTTTACTATTATTCTCATTCCTACAAGATAATCTATGGAATTGTGAATAGCATTCCCCTGGTAGTTGGATTAATTGGTAATACCCTCGTTTGTATTGTTATCGTACGCTCAAAAGTTTTGCAATCCTCAACAAACTGTTATTTATTATCATTAGCAGTTAGTGATTTATTTTCCCTTATTTTTGGAGATCTCATCCTTCTTGTTGGAATTAATGAAGAGAGAGAAAAATGGCTTTATGGCTCATTTGCATGCAAAGTCTGGATCATTCTTCAGTATATGCTGCCAGCTGTATCAGCCCTCTCAATAACAGCTTTCAGTGTTGAACGCTACTTGGCAATATGCCATCCTACAAGAGCCCATGGTCTCTGCTTTATGCAGCGAAGCATCAGGGTTATCATAGCCATATGGTTATTTTGTCTCGTTATCTATGCTCCTAGATATTCCTTCAATGAACTTTCACAGTATAATCAAATTTATGTATGTCAGCCAATTAATGATGTCAACTATCAGAATATTAATAGAATAATGTATTTCGTAGACTTTTTTGTATTCTTTTGTACTCCATTACTTACAACACTCATTCTCTATTCCCTGATTTCTTATCATTTATATGCAAGTCATGATCAAATCAAAGTCATGCAAGCTGGTGGTGAGAAATCATCAAGATCGTTTAGTGAACGTCTTGTTCAATGTTTTCATCGGAAAAAGAAGATAATTGCTACTAGAAATCATGCTCAGGCCTCTCTTAATAAGAAGCAAACAAGAAATAAAAGAAAAGTGAGTACTTTTCTCAAAAAATTTATACTTTGATAATAACTCTCTCTCTTTCTTTCGTTTGCAAATATCACGCATATTTCCTGATGCCTGATCAGATTATCTCGTAGGAGAAATAATTCTTATAAATACGAAAACACGAATTTTCCAACAAAATATTGTGACAGATTACTCAAATCTTTTTTGAACTGATAAATGATTTCAAAGAGCACAATCCTAAGCACAACTTGCATAAAGTTACACTATAGTAATAGATATTTATGATAAATTAAAAATTTCCCCCTTTAATAATTATAATCAGTAGTATAGTTCAAGACGAATTTCAAAAGTTTTATTCAAAAGTGAAAGGAACAAAAGTATATTCATTCATGAGAAGAGGGGTTTTTTCGGAAAGCTCATTAATTTTCACACATCAGTGTCAAGGGAAAATATTCTGGATTTTATTGTTTGTGTAAAATAAATGCTCTAATTATTCTGATTACCAATCAGTGACATCTCCGATGACTACTTCTAAGTAATAACATCAAATTTTATACACAAATTTTCATGTAATTAAAATGAAATTTCGACACTATCACTGCCATTAAATATATATTTTGAAAGAAAATTTATATGATTCGAACCAAAATTTCAAACCACATTTTTACCAAGGAGAAAACTAAATTGAACATATTAAGGGTTAAAATCTATCCCTAATGATTATTAATAATTAGTTTATAAAAACATACTGGAGATTAACCTAAATCTAGACAGTGTATTATATTGAAATCTCTGATTTAATGAGGAAAATAATTGAGAAATTTTGAAAATATATTTCAATTCAAAATACTGTATATAAAATTAACAGAACAAATAGAATTTTATAAACAAAAATCTCCGATTTCTTTTACTGAGCACTGTAGAATCTACAGTGCAGATGAAAAAGATTATCATAAAAGATAATTTTGATGTATATATAAATTCCACATACAAATAGATCGGAACTGATTCTCATACAATTAAAAGGCTGACTTATCATAAAAATATGGTAATTATTTTTCTCTTAAATTTTTGTATTGACTCGAATGAGCGAACGCATTGCCTTTTTTACAAAATGAATTTTCCTCCTACCCATAGTTGTACTGAATTAATGCGAACTTGTTGTCATCCTGGTTGGGAGAAATGCTTGTAATCAAATCTAAATTTACCTAAATTGAATAATAAATCAGCTTAATGTGTAAAATTCTATAATTAGAGAATAAAAGTTACAATTTTATTCTCTTCCTATCACTGAAGAGATGATAATATCAATATCAAATTATTTAAAATTTCCTCTTTAGATATATCTTAACTAATCAATAATTGGTAATCAATCTACTTGACTTTATTCTCCCAACTTAGAATAGAGCCTCTTTAATTTAATGTAAAAACTCTCCTCAATGTGAATAAAATTCACTGAATATTATTCAGGCCAATAAAAGAAAAATGAACGTTTTCTTTCGGTTATTTATTTATTTGTAAATGCGTATGAATTGTCACATGTGTAAGAAGTTCACAACTAGAAATTTATGTTTTTTATCACCTGATATATAGCGAAATTCTAACAAATCGGTTTAAAATGTAACTTGGCTCCACCTCCAAGAAGAGGAATAAGACTGGAAAATCAAATTAAAGCTTTTAGACAATTAACCTACTAGCAAAGTAATTACCAGTGACCACACTTTGCTAGTAGGTTAATTGTCTAAAAACAAATTAAAGCTAGTTAACGTAACAAGATGAGAATTCACAAATTTTTTCAAGATCCTCGATATTTTTCTCCGCATTGTCCGAAAAAAGTTTATTTGTCTTTGATTTGTTGAAATAAAAATAAGATTTAAAGCAATTCAAGTTAGAGAAGTCATTCAGATTGTTCGATTCCCGACAATAATGACGAATTCCTGTGTACTTCGTTAGCAATATTCGAGTCCTTCGTTTAGCCTTGATCCAAAATGTCAACATTTGATTGATTCTTTGAAATAGACTGAAAAAGCTGGAAACTGGGGAATTTTCGAAATTCGTAAAATAGCTTAATTTTGGCCAGATTCAATTTTTTTATTCAACATCACTTTGGCTCATTCCATCATGATATTGAAAAGGTAAATGTTTCCCTTACTTTCAGGAGAAATAAATTGAGTTTTTTGAAAACAAAGTAAATTCTAATCTTCATGACAGTTAAGTTTAGATAATGATTGTACTAAGGATCAATAATAATTGAAAGATAAACATTTATTAAAACTGTCTTGGATTCTTGAACAGATTCTCTACTGGCTGATCTAGGAGTCATTTAATAGATATAGTTTTACCAATCAATTTTGAATTTCTGAAGGATCCAGATCAATCTATGTAGCTCTAATCAAATTTCAAGAATTTTCCTGATTTCTATTCTTTTATCAGAAAGATTATAGAGAATGAGAACAGAATTTTACTAAAAAAATTTATTACATTAAATGTAATAATTAATCCGATTGAAGATTTGTTTAAAATAAAACGAAATTAAAAAATATTTATTTCAGGCGAAAATATTTCTATAAATACAATTATATTTCGATACTGAAAGGGCATCAGTCCAATGATCACTGACCATTTTGGCTGGATATTATCCAGTGGTTAACTCCAGGGTAATCTTGAAAGCAGAAAAATTCATTGAAATTGAAAAAGAAGGAGCTAAAGTGTGCAATAAGAAATCCGACTATAAAAGAATCACTAAAAGATGAAAAATTATTAAAAATAGATTTTTTAAAACAAAAACTTTTTGTCTATTTAGACTATTTTTGAATTTCGAAAATACTCCAAACTTTCAACATCTGTGCTCAAAATTTTTATCGATTTCGTAGATTTGAATTGATGAGATACTGACATTTGGCATCAACTTTAGAAAAATGATTCAAATTTGATTCGTCATTCTCAAGAAAAAATTAAACTTTTGAATTTCCTGACTTTCCAGTGAAAAATGTTGAGCTTTTTGTAAAACTAGTAAATTCTCATCTTTATATCAGCTTGTTTTATTTCTTAAAGTTTAAAATTTACAATCTGAATCAAAAAGAATAACGAGATTTCTGTAGAACCTCATGCCGAGTTCAAGTGTGTCAAGTCAGCTCAAACTCACGGCACACACATTTTATTGAACAGAAAGGTCTTGAGAAAAGAGAGGTTTTTCCTGAGTCCTATGATGCTTTTTGAATAAATTACCTGTCTCTATTAACAAAGATATCATTCTTGGATATTATTAGGAGTCTGTAAAATATCTTTTATTAAATCTGATCAAGAACAAAATTAAAATACGCATTGTATTGGTAAATTCTGATAGAATTATTCGCAAATATTTAATAGCCAAAGGAAAACTGTATATAAAGTACCAAATAAATACATATAATCTTTTATTAAGTATGTTTTTGTACTTAATTTCATGGATGAAAGATTAGATGTTTCCCATACCCTAACAGAAATAATTATAATTAGAACTTGTTTTAAATAAATAAACTAAAAAAGAAATCATCATCAGCTATGATCAAAAGATATTATCAACAATGAGAGTAGTAACATAACTTTATATAAAGATTTCCATGAAAAGGCATCTCTTGTTAATAATAATACGGATATCAACGGGAAATTTCTCATCAAATATGTTGTATAATTATGGGGGTGATATTTTTTCCCAAACGTCTTTTCGGGAGGTTTGCTAATTTTGGACGCTTTGGACACAGAAAAGAAGATTTTCATAAATTTTATTCAAAAACCATTCTGATCCCATTTTCCCAAAATTCTTTGAAACGCATTAAAATTTTCAGATAATGATGAGGATATGTAACGAAGGAATTTTAGATAACTATCAGAATAATTCCCATACGAAAAGTCATACAGATTGCTTAAAGTCGCGAATTTTATCATTCAAAATTTGTTGGCGCATATTAAAAATTTTAATTTTCAAATGAGATTTTGTTTATCAGAACAAAATTAAAAATATATTTAATTCAAAAGGATTTTTTCCCAAAATTTAATTTTCTATCGAATGAGCCGGAAAAGTTTTAACCTAATAATTTTCATCTAAATGTCTTTTACTTTCGAAAGTATCATAAAAAAATTCAGAATTGAACAGATTTTCATCAATGACAATGATTGAATATATTTAATAAATGATAGATCAAGTGGGTAATATAAAATAAAATATCTTTAAATATAATTATTCTTTGTTAATTTCAATTTAACCTATTGAATAGATAAAACTAATTAGAAAAAATCATTTATAGAATTGATAGATTAAATGAATATCCTCATTATTCATCAAATACAATACAGCTAGTCCCCCAGCTAATTTGGTTAAAATGGCTAAATTTAATATGATAAAATATTAAATAAGAGAAGAATTTTTTAATTCTCTTAATAAAATAAGCTGCCTGAGAGAAATTCAGTTGTTCAAGAAAAAGCTCTCGAATCGAAGGTAAGCGAAGAAATATTGTATATCATCTCCTATTGAATCAAATAAAGGAACTTTATTATTTTTATTGTTTTCTATGATTCACCTGTTTAATGAAGGTCTCCTCCTAAATATGTTGAAGATTTTCATTCAGCTTCAAAAAATTTAGAAATTTTACTCTTGTATAAGATTCTCTTGAGCCCATGCGACTCTATATTATGGAGTTTTTATATATAGATAAAAACAAAAAATTATTCTCTCAGTTGTTCTTTCTGGCTAAATTGTCTCTGAAAATTGGCTAGGCTTCTCTAGTTATATATCACAAAAGATTCTCTATGAGAGCATAGAAATTCTTGATCCCTCTTTTTGAACGTATTCATTATAGACGTATTCTTGTATAGACTCTTCTAATGTGAATCAAACTTTCATCTAAACCTATTCTGGCTTCGTAGATATGCATTTATCATGAAGAAATTTTTCATTACTGTATTGCTAAGAAAAAATTATAATCAACCTTCTTTTTGCTTCTTTTATATGTAAAAAATATCCATATATTTTATACAAACAAAGTCTTTTTTCCAACAAAAAAAGCACGAGTAGAATTTTTACAATCATCTGTATTATAATTATATTATTATAGATAAACCTGTCTTCTTTTTTCAATTGGTTCGTATTTTTACTTTTTCTTCTGCCTCCTTTTGTAAATGTGACGTATTTATTGTTTGAAAAGCTAGCTGATTTCTCGATTATATTATAAAACTTTAGGAAGAGGCTTTGAAAATCAGTTGGTAACAACATTCCTTTGGATATCTGAAAAAAATTGAAACTATTTTTGTTAGATTCTAAACTCATATGGTTCGATAATATTATCGTACCAAATTATTGCTGATTAAATGAAAAATTTCATGAGGATTCGTTCCTTCCTATATATTTTAATTCAACATGCAGTATAAAATTCTCTTCCATTAAGATTTTATAGATTTTAAAATCTTTTGTAAATTATATATATTATATATTCATACATTGCTTTGATATTGTAACATTTTGTTGAAATAAAATATTTTACGTCGTAAACAACATAGCAGCAAAAAACCGTAATAATTTTCAAAACAATATTAAGAATTGGTCCGTTCAAAAAAAAGTAATAAGTGTAATTCTGTCATATTAATAAAACATAAATATTTATTACAGATTGTATTCTATATATTATGGCTAAAATTTTTACTAATATCTTTGATTTGAAATGTTCTAGTTTAATGGTGGTGTGAAAAATCAGACATAGCTGTTCAAGAATAGAGGAATGATATAACGTTATACAGGGGTACGAAATTTATTTGTTTGTTTTCAACTCTGAATTCTAGATCTCTGGAACTTCTTTACATTATGTATTTAAATTGAAAAAAATTGACAGCTTTCTCATAGATTAGAGAATTATTTGGTAACATTCACAATCTAAGAAAGGAAATACATAAAAGATACAGAGATTCTAAATAGTTTTATATAGGTACGAATGATATCTATTTATATTCTTTATATGAGATCAGTATTAGCAAAGGAAGCCTTTCTGCGTAAATATTGTTCGCCATGGGGGATCAGGAAATTTTATTAATAATTTAATTATAAAAGATATATATATATTCTTTGCCAACCAGATTGGAGCAACATTCTTGGATGATTTGAAGAGACTCTTTTATTGGCTCTTCCTTCAATTTCCCTATTGAATATTCACAATGAATGTAATAGATTCTTTGATTAAATTTCTTCTTCTCATATTTTCCCTCTAACTTGGCCCAGTCCTCTCGAAATATAACAATGATTAATTAATTTTCTGCTTGACAGAAAAAAAAGAAAATCGTAAATAATGAGATTAGTCTCATAATTTTAAATTCCTATTCATGTAAGAAAAAGATTTTTCCCTTCAGCTCAAAGTTTTTTTGGTTTGAGCACATGCGAAAACTATTTCCAAGATAGCTTTAATAAATAAAGTAATATGAACATGGGAATTTTTTAATAGTTACGAAATTATTTTCATCAAGAAATCGGATATGATTTCGTCTTTTCTCGAATCTACATCATGAGCTCCATCTTCAGGAGTTGAAGAGAAAAATTTAGAGATCCAATTTTTATGAAAATGATGGGATATTTCAAACCTAGTTAAACTGTCACTTTTTTGAATTTTGAGTTAAGATTTTTTGTTGATTTTCGAAAAGATCAAATGTTGATTTTTGGAATCACGAGTAGTAAGAAAAATCAGATTTTAAAAATCTCCCCATCATCGTATGAAAGTGGAATTTTTTAACCATTTTTGCTGCTGGAAATTTTTAAGATCCAAGATCCCTGAAAAAGGCCGAGTTAATCACAAATTTTATGGTGATAATCTGTTTTCTTATCTATTGTGATCGTAAAAATTCAAATTTGATCTCTCTTTCCCTTTGAAATCAAAAAAATTTTCAAGTTTAAAAAGGGGATAATTTGGCGCTAACTCGAGATAATGAAAACGCTATTATTTTCGTAAAATTAGGTTTTATCTTCGTCAGAATGGCTCTTAAAAATTTAAATCTTGCGCCAATTTTTATTGACTTAAAAAACCAACTGCATCTAATGTTTTTATAAATAAAATTTTTAGCTTAATTTTCACAATCTATTAAACATAGAGAGCAGTTTTGTCATTATCTATAATAGGCTACACTAAATTGATAAGATACAGCTATCTTAGTAGAAATGTTTAATTTTCTTTTGTTTGAATTTATTATGAAAATTGGGCATGATTTATTCTCGTTTTGATTCTGAAGATCCTACCCGGGTACTACTTGGATAAAATTTCGTAAGAATTAATGAAACCACCTGTAATTTTCTTTAAATAATCTTTGAGCTATTTCTGAATCATTCCACCATGTCTGGCTGAGACAACTCGTTAAATGATTCTTGTATCATATAAACAGAATTTCGGAAATTTTCAAATTTTGAACGTTCTTAATATTCTCCTGATTTATGTTTTCATTAAAAATGTCTTGATCTTTTACATTCAAAATCCAAAATATGAAAAAATATTTAAACTATTTTTAACTGCATAAAGTTAATAAAATCAAATATAATTAACAAAAATTAAAATAAAAAACGTTCAAAATTTGAAAATTTCCGAAATTTTGTTTATATGATACAAGAATCATTTAAAGAGTTGACTCAGCCAGACATGTTGGAATGATTTAGAAATAGCTCAAAGATTATTTGAACAAAATTACAGGCGGTTTCATCAGTTTTACGAAATTTCATCCAAGTAGTACCCGGGATCTAATCCTGACTACAGTGTACTGACGAGTCCTAATAATTAAACGCCGCCCACATCTGCCGCTCTGAGTTTAATATTAATTGATTCTCTTATGAGACTTGCTTATCCGAAATCTATTATTTAAGTGTTAGAAGAGGCTAGTAGGTTAAAATATAAGAAGTTTGCTCGCAAGAATAGAAAGCGAAAATTTGACCAGTTATTGAAAATAATAGCCAACAATACAATTATTAAAAGAATTTTCAAGCTGCAACTTATACCCCAGAAATTTCGACAGCAATATTATGCTGATATAATTCAATGGGTGTTATGATTTTGATTTCCGGTAAAAGGGTTAACCAGATATGTTTCTTCTAAAGATTTTGATTATTTTTATATATATTATTTAATATTTTCTTGCAACTACTACCTTTAAAGTGAAGTAGTTAAGCATAGTTTTATTTTTTTATGTGATCTATAGGAAGATGTTATGTGGGAGATTCTTGAGGGAAACGTGTTTATTATTATTAATTTTGCATAAGGAAACACGATTAAACAATTGTTCTCCTAACAGCACAAACTCCCATTGTAATATGCAATAATGAAAAACATTTACGAAGATTTAGTGAAAATTAATTGAACTTCAAAATTTCAATTGATAGAAGAAAATTCTCAATTTCGTCATTGAATAAAAACAATTAATAGGGTGACAATAAGCATAACAAATATCTGAAGTTGAGTAGTTTATCAATCACCACGAAAATATCCTAATTCTAATTTACTGATTTTCTCACGTCCCATTCTATCGTTGTTTATGTTAAGCATTTAATATTCTTTATAAGAACACAATAAAAACGAATTTTAACACAAGCGATTAACTCTACAAACCTTAACCTAGAGCAACGCTCTTTTTCCAAAATACTAGCTAAATTAAATAGTATTTGGTAATGTAGAAAGTCTGAGTATTTTATGAAATAATTATTCGTGCTGAAATGTTTGCTTGAAATACTTTTATTAAAGAGTCAGAAATTTTCTGAAAGCTAATTTCAAATCTTAATCAGGGCCTGATTATCAAGCTGAGATTTGAACTCTCTAGTAACTAATCAATAGAAAATTTAATTTGAGCACTAGACTAGACTAAACAAAATTTTCAAATAAAAAACGTATTATTTTAATTATTGAATTTGAATTCACATTATTTCTTCCAACAAAGTTGCAAGAATGACTTAAGTCTTAATAAAATCAAGTTTATCTTTAGAAATCGAAGACACTTTTGCGAGTTAAAAATATCCTTAAGAAGAAAAGCAGTGATCTAGGCCCAACCCTATCATTGCAGATCGAACATAGAAATAGACTCTGTCTGAATAGAATAGATAAACTCTCGAGATGAAAAACTTTCAATTCTTAGCAATTTATCCATTCAGATCTAGATCATAGATCTATATTTCTTATGCCTAATTAAATATTTATTTCGTTCGATAGCCAGATTCGATAGCAAGGTTTTTATTATTAACTTCAGCAGTTTGAAATTTTACTATCATTGTTATTCCTTTGTTTAAAGTAAATGAAAAGTCTGCAGATAGAATACAATTTTTTGATATTAAAAGTAAGAGAGATTCCGGGTAGAGAGAAAGAAAGTTTTCTTAATTAACATATTTTTCGATTTTCAGCATGACAGCTAATTCTGATGGAGTAAACTTCGGACATTTCGTTATCTCCCTCTCCCCATTGCTTCAACTTTTTTTATTTTTCAGGAAAAGTCTTTTTTCAACTTCGTTATAGCAATCAATTTTACTCTTGATATTATTAAGTGTTATGATTATTTTCCTTCCCCATTTGTCATATTATTTGTAGTTAGAATTGAATTCATTCGACAGATTGAAGTTTAACTGATCGACAGATTAATTAATTTCTGTTGAGTAGAAAGAAAATTCTAGCATATTAATACCAAATGATTTCCTGAAGAAAGAAGATTTTTAATATCTAAGTCCCCAGACATCCTCGTTACTGTAATCTACAGCCGAGACTGATTATCTTGAAATACACGGGTAAAAAATAAAAACGCTTACATATAGAGAACTCTTTAAAAGTTGATTGAATTTCGCTATTTCTTTTGAGTGGATTCTTAATTTCAGAGCCAATTCTAATCCTTGGCTCAACAACTGAAAATGAGAAATATGTCAGTCTTTATTACATCTTTTTCATCATGGCATATCATTTTGAATTATTTCTATTATCCCTAGCGAATGAAACTAGAATATTTGAATAAATCTCTTTGATTCGAATGATGAAATCTGATCTCTTTACTGTATCCTAAGATTGTATTTATTATTACTATACATGTGCAAACTTCTTCTAGAGAGGGTAAAATAATCGTCTCTTCTCTATCTTTAGTACAAATAGAGATCAAGATCTTTTGATAAAGCTTGCTGAGTTTCACATCTAACCAAGAATAAAACTATTTGAGAATGGATATCAAGAATCAATCATTGTTGGTCATAAGAATTAATCTAAAAAGCTGTCATTCGATTCTCGATTTGTCTAAGTTTCCTCATATTTGAATTCTTGATGAGTATTTTTTGTAACCCCCTTTAACAATAGCTACTGCTGTATTGGTATAAGAAGTATTCTTAGATCTTTTTAAAAATCAAGGTCTAAAATTTCCAACCAGCACTAAAATGAATTCAAGTGTAGTTGAATTGAAAGTTGAAATCACCTGAGCCTTTATTGTAGAAAGAAAGAGTCCCTTTTATAATAAAGGGCCTTTATCTAATACTTTCCGTTAATCTCACAAGCTTTACATGTTATTTAATGTATTTTAGTGGGAAAAGAACTTTAATAGACGAAAAATATATCGAAAATTTTATCGCAGTTTCATGAACAAGGGTGGCCAATGAGTTTTGCAACTGACTGTAGTATTTCGAGTTTTATCTCTATAATCTTGATTCCAGAGAGATTCATAGTCGATTCAAAATCTTACCTACCAATCTCATTGATTAGAAATATGCTTAGCCCATATGAGATTTGATAATGAGTCTAGCTTTAGATATGTTCCCAAATAATTCCTTTCGTCAAATCAATAATTCAAAAAATTGATAAATTTATCATGTTACACCTAGGAGATATAGAAAAAAGTTATCGATGATTTATTTCATGCTTACGATGTATTTCCTCTTTTTCTACAACTTCACCAACAATGGAATCTCTCAGGTCCTACAAATGAAGAATGAGGCAATAAAAATGTCAACACGAAATGCATCAGGAAATAATCTTAGAAAACTACGTTAAAAATATTAAATAAGAGTTGAATTCTTCGAAAAACTCATCAGAATCTAATAGTTGTATCAAGTAGAAGTATTCTTGAATCATCGAATTCAATCAGTAAAACAATTCGGTTCTGTGATTTAAATACATAATTAAGCTTTTGTCACCAAAATTAAGTATAAAGACTAATATTTGTATTCTTGCTACATTCTGTTAATTAAATTTATATTTTTCTTGGTGTGTAAAGTGTCTCCCTGTGTTTATTGACCAGACTTGATAAATGTAAATTCATCTCTATTAAGTCAACATTCTAATCTTAACATTCAAGGATATTTCCAAGGTAGGGAAATATCAAATGTCACTCTATTCTATACTTTTAAGGTAATTAAGAGTTACTTCGTTCTACATAGAAAAAATTAATCCGCAATTTGTATTGAGTAAAGTCGATGTTGCAATCAGATTGATTAAATATCATATCTCGATCCTAACCATCGAAAATTAGTGTTGAGAATGAAATATTCTAAAAATCTATAGATACAGTAGGAAAGAATTCAGTGAGCGCTTATATGGAACATGAATAAGAATTAGAGAAGCAAAAGAATGAAAGACCGGCTCTATAGATCATTTGTTAGGAACCTAGTCATCTCTTTCTCATGGCATATGGCTTATTTCGTCAGAGTGGTTTGTCCAAGACTGAAGAATAATCTTCTTGAAAATTCACAATTAAATTTTCATACAGTTTCATGAAGTTTTGAATATTCCTAATCTATTTATTCTCTATTAAATAAATCTCATTGAATTTCTCTTTGCTGCATAAATAATTGTTTTTCGAATTAGTCATGTAAGAGAATTGAAAATTTAATATTGTCGACACTATTTAAGAAGAAGAGTTGAAGTTACTTCAAAGGAATTTTCCAGGAAGTATTACTTTTTGAAAAAGCAGAAAATTTGTTCAAGGAGAGGAAATTAATGAATTGCATTTGGATGAATTTTTGATTATTAAGTTAGAAAAGTAGACCAAACTCATTTATTATGATTTATTTGATGGAATTCAACATTAAAAGCTTCAGGAAATTATAAAAGTTACTCTTATTAACATCAAATTCTATCGAATCTAACCAACAGGGCATTCCTCCCCATTCATTTATGTTGGAGATGAATTTATCCAACTGTTTATTCATTGGAAGCGAAAATTGATCAGAATGACTGAAATTGAAAGGAAAATATTTACTCAGCATTGCTAAGTAACAAAGATGTGTATTTTTATATTTACCATAAATACATCGCAAGTTATTTTCAATTTAGATCTAGATTAAAATTTTTGATATAAATGTATTATTGATTTAGTCTCAAGTATTTCACAGAGATGTTTCTTCTTGACATATTACTTAGTCACGTGTATTAAGATTGTAACGGGATGCATGAAAATTGTTAATTGAACAACTCAAAAAGAAAATATGTATCACTGAATTCCTAATAAAGCTAGTTGACATGAAGGTGAGAATTTACTATTTTTACAAAAAACTCGATATTTTCCTCCGAATTCCAAGAAAAAAATTTATTTTCTGAATTCTAAAACGGGTGGTTCCCCAAGCAACCAAAGGGAAGAGGAAAGCATAGAAGAAGAGTACCATCCGGTGTCCAGACAATAGATGCATTTCTCACTGCCCCTAAGAGATGAACACACTCTATTCCCATTTGTCAGAACTAGTTGAATGATTGCTATTGGCCTTTATTATTATGTTCTCTAATTTTTCATGTATATAAATATATTAAGTCGGTGTTTGGTCCGAAGAGAACCGACGAAAATAAAGCTTTATTCACCAATCAACTTTCGTTCGTTCTTTAAACTAGCATGACTTCTAGTCAGCAACCTCCAAATATTTTCGAGGAAATCAAGCAACTTATGTCCGATAAAAAAAACTCGATATTTTCCTCCGAATTCCAAGAAAAAAATTCATTTTCTGAATTCTAAAACGGAATGAGCTTATAAGATGTGGATATTCGAAAAAATTCAATCTGACCATTATTGGGCCGTTTTTCGAATTTTTCAACTTTTCAACCCAAAATATTGATGATATTTGGGATCAAAATTGAACGAAGAATTCGAATTTGGCCATAGAAATAGCGAAAACCTTACTGTTTCCGAGAAAAAGTTAAAGTTCCAGATTTTGGAAAATTTGCCTTCGTGATAATCGAAAAAATTTAAATAGTTCGATTTCCCACAGTAATGACGAATTTTAGTGAACTTTTGCAGGTGAATTCGAATTCTTCGTCTAATGTTGATCCCAAATATCATCACCAAATTGCTTAGAATAATCGAAATCGATAAATATTTTGGGTTCAAAAGTTGAGAAAGTGGAAATTCGGTACATTTTCGAAATTCGAAAAAATGGCCTAATTTTGGTCAGATTGAATTTTTTCGAATATCCACATCTTGTTATTTCATTCCGTTTTAGAATTCAAAAAATAATTTTTTTTTTCTGTGAATCCGGAGAAGAATATCGAGTTTTTGTAAGAATAGTAAATTCTCACCTTTATGTCAATTAGGTTTAGATTATATAAAGTTAAGTATCTGTGATTTTTTCAAAATTCTCGATTTTTTGTTAAAAATTCGAATATGTTAAAGATTTTCAAGAATCCTAGCCATCCTGCCTACTTTTACCATTTAAAGAAAAAAGTTCTGAAAAAAAGATTATTTTTATGAAAATTGGAATTCAGCTCTATCAACCCAACTAAACTAATTACGCTGATTCCGAATTCTTTTTAAAAAGCCGACTTATCATTTCATTTATTATAGCAGAGGTTAAAATCGGCATTTGTTGGGTCTAAAACCATTTATCTTCTAAACTATAAGAGATATCGAGCAGGCGATTGCATATTAGAAATCTACTGTTTCACGATAGAAAGTTATTTTATTTTTTCCCAAGGCCTCAAAAAATAGGTTTTCAAAAAAACTTTCCAAATTTTTTTTCATATTTGACTAAATTTTCAAGTTAATAGCATCAGTGAAAAGCTATCTTTATGAATTACATCTATATTTTTGTAGCTTGATAAATTTCCCTTCTAATGAGGGGTGGAAAAAGGTAATTTAAGTATCTTACAGTTCAAATTATCGCTCAAGAAAGTATTGTCTTCTACTGGTGGAAGAATGGGGCATGAAGGGTTAAATTTACACTGGAACGTAAAGAATTTATTGCCCCGCTTTGTATAAATTTGATCTTTAAAAATTATTATTTCCGTAGCATCTTGTAGCTCAATACATTTTCTACATATCTATCTTGAGTGAAATAACTTCATATGAAAATGTACACATTTGATAATTTGATGAAATGCTCATCTTGAGTACATGAAAAACGAAGATTGAAAGTCTCTCTATTATATTTCTGGAGAAGAAGCGAATTGATTTTCAATCTCTCTTTATCTCAAGATTTCCCCTCCTATTTCCTAGTATGCACTGAAATAACTTTTCATCGCAATTTGAGATTCTCAAAACGGTAAAAGAAGCTTTTTCTAAATGTCAATTATGTAAATATTACTACATATGTTAGCAAGTTAAAATTTATATTTTTTCTCCTGTTTATTTTCGGGATGAGAATTGGAGAGTCTCTAATATAGACACATCTTATACAGTTTTTACATTTCATTTATCAATATACATATTTACAGAACAATTTTGATAGATATTGTACACAAATTTGCCAAGTTTTGTAAATAAAGCTAAATTAGAGCTTAAAATTTTTTCATTGATTTTAAAATGACAGGGTTGTTAAATGAAATTTTTTTCCATATTTATTTTTGCTAAAAATTTTGCTACGAATATGAGCTATATTTCGAGCATAGCGAGCAGCAGCATGTTAGTTACACGTCAAATATGATTTTATTGCTCAAAAGTACTATGATTTGATTGATTATACATTAGTTTAGTGTTAACTTTATATGGCAAAGGTGTGAGCCATAAGTTTAGAAATTTGAGAAGATTAATCTCAGTATACTGAATACAGACTCAAAGCTTTTCTTTTAGAATTTTGATGAGTATATCCGTGTATCTGTATTTATCCTTAGAGTGCTATAAAGGGTGTTTATATAACTTTTTTCATTACCCGTCTCGGTCCCAGGTTCAAACCCTCCCACACCGGGCACATTAAACACTCTTTCTCTGTTCTCTTATTTTTACAATCATTAATCTTTATAATTCTGTGTATAAATAAATCTTCGATTACCCTGTTTATTTTCACCTTGCAGTAAGAGATATTTGAATTCAAACCATTAGAAAATACAAATTCTTAATAATACGCCCTGAGATTGCAAAGGAGAGAGTTTTTCTACTGAAAATTTTATTCATCATTTATAATGGCAAATACATACATACAGTTATAGTTGGACGAACATCTTTAACAAAGCAATTGATTGTAAAGAACTCTGTAATCCGATTTTTGTCATTTATTTACTTTGCTAATCTTTCCCTTAGATTTTTTCATCTTTTTCTTGATCCTCTTCTTGTTCCTCTTAAGTTTCCATTCAACATACCACTTGATTAAGGAACGAAAACACATCTGAAATGTTTTTCTCTCAAAATCATTGCTTAAATATCTATACAATTATTATACAAATAATTTACAAACACGTGTCTTCATCGTTTATATGAAAAAATATAGATTTTGACATATACTGAACAAAGTAACTTTACTAGAATTATCCTCATTGATCGAAATTTGAATTGAAAACTGGCATTCAATTCTATTCAGTAGTTTTAACAGTACTTATAAAGACACTTTAGATCTATTTTTTGTCAAATAAAAATGTTTTTTCCTAAAATTCCTTGGCCAGCTGCATTTATTGTCTGTATTCATGTTGAAAGAATTCAGCTCACTTGTTCTAATACAAGTATTAAAAGTAATTTTTTTAATTTATTCAGGTTATCAAGATGCTGATAACAGTGGTAGTTTTCTTTGCTATTCAATGGTTTCCGCAGCGAATCGCAGCAATACTGCAAGTTTTTCAACTTGTTCAACTAGATTACTGGTTCATGTTGTTCTCCCGCAACTTGTGTTATATAAACTCAGCTGTAAATCCGTTTCTCTATAACTACATGTCAAAAAGATTTAGACGCGCTTTCAAATCAGCTCTCAGATTACGTCTCAAATGTTCTTGACGAAATCATGATTTAAAAATTTCCCAAACTGCAATCATTCACTCCACATTGTACACACATTATTATTATTATCAGTAAATTTATGCAAGATTTATTCGATGCATTGTACAATGTATACATGAGATGTATTAATTTCAAATAACAATTGTTAGAAAAAATAAATTTATTTTTATTATCAACTTCAACTGAATTTATTCAATCTATCAATAATAAGGAAGAATTAATGAACTTTTAAATATTTCTTGGTCAATTTTTAAATTTAAAGCTAATGATAAAAAATAAAATTACTCTGAATTATCTCGAGGCTTTCCAAATCCACTCGACTCATCCTTTGTGTTGTAGACATTCATTCGAGATTTATGACTATTGTTATTATTGCTATTGCTATTATTATTGAATGGATATCCAACCCCTGAAGACATTGGATTAAATCCACCAGGTGACCGATGATGATGATGGTGATGGCCAGAGGATTTCTTGCCTGATGAAGTCTTTGACTTGGATTTTGTCGATAAAGTCTCAATATTTTCCTTAGATTCCTTTTTCTCCTTAACTGGATTTTCTTCAAGGAAATCCTCATCATTTTTCCTCTGATTCTTTTGTTTCATCATGAATAATAGTCCAAGACCAACTATGAGCGGCATGGCAGTTCGAGCTTGTAAGAGACCTCCAACCATAACTATTCAGTCGAAGAATAAATGAATAATAACTTGTTCAACTATAATGGTAATAATGTCTCAATTTATGATTAATCGTCTTTCTATATTTTTTTAACAATTACATAGTGCATCTCTCTTGATTTATAATGGTTCGAATATTTCTATAACTACAACTACTATTATTATGAGAGAATTTACCAAATATATATATATATATATATTTTACAACTACAGAATCAATTCGTATAATGAAAGTTTCTGAGTATTGGCTGTAATAAAGTAATTTGGATATTTAGAAGAGGAAAAACTTTAGAGATGCTTCCTTTTCTTATCATGATTATCTTTATTCTTCCTATAACATGATCGAATGTAAATTTATAACAATTCCAAATGAATAACCCAACTAAGTATTAAATTAGTCATGTCTTAATACTTATGTCCAAATCAAAATTAGACTATTCCATAGGCTTGCTCTATTTTTAATAAATGTCTCAAAATTGTTGAGTCAACAAAAAATTAAGCTTAATCAATCAAATGTAATTTTTTGATTTATAATTCCCAAATCCATTACATTTAACCCTTGAATGAAAAATTATTTTTTGCTAATGTAAGTTTTAATGCAGATGGGGTTGTATAGAAATTTCTTTTTAGGGTTAAAAGATTTTTTTGATTTATTTTAACACTTAAAGTCCCAGGCGATCAATTTTCATCAATTTAAGCATGCTGAATTCAATGTTGTAAAAATTATTTCTCTAACTTTATCCATAATCCCGTTACCAATATGTGATAATAATAACCCAATAGGTTCTTTGGGTCTATTTCTACTCATAAGCGACCATAGTATTAATAATGATTTTAAATACTATTCTTAAAACAGTTTCTTTCTCTATTAAAAAAAGGCATATTTCACAGTAAAAAGAGCAATGTGACCGACATAGTTGGCATATTTTTCTTTCACCAAACAGGATCCAATACCATCTCGACGCACATCGTCAATAGGGACCATGATTCTCTGTCTCCTTGTGGGCGGTTCATGGAATGAAGTTTCTAAACTAGCTGATGGTCTTCCTCTTTTTCGCTTTTCAAAATTTCTTCTTTGCTACTTGCTGTTCCTTGCATCTTTCTATATGAACTATATCAGCATTTACACTGAATGAAACTAGAATATGCCAGAGAATGTAAAGGCAACAATGTTTTGATTCGAAACCAAAGGGTCATGAAGATCAACTTTCCCCCCCCCCCATTTAACAGTTATATACTGATACGAAATTAAATCTTTGAACCTTTAGCTACATGAAAAATACGAAACTTACCTTTTTTTCATATAAAAACTTTCGATCATGGAATAAATGTAAAGATAAGCTAAACATAAACAAGTTTAACTTATCTTACTAAGTAACTTAGTCTAAGTTACGATTCATTAATTTTCAAAAACTACTTATGTGGTTACTTATAAGTATATCCGTTTGGTAAATGGGTAAATTTCCCTATTGTAGTTACTACAATGTAGTAAATATAAAGTTGAAATTCAACTGTTGAATAAAATATTTGATAAAATAATTGTTACCAAAATTTCTCCATATTAAGAGTGCGTCAAAATGCAGAAAAATTGGATGAATGTCTTGCATCTTTTAATATTTTTAGTTGGAAGGTTTAAACCTTCCTTCTTATGGGCTTACTAAATCGGAATTGGGATAGATCAACTTTCATACTAAAATATCTCAAAAACTTGATGAACAATGAGTTTTATCTGCATAGATATATTTGCTAAATGAACAAGTTAGACTACTACTGTAGGTAAAGAACCAAGATTATTAGCTTATTGACGACTAATTTCTCATTATTAGTTTCTGAAAGTTAGATTCCAATTAAAAAGAAGAGTATTAGGTCTTAGTAAAAATACCATTTATTTTTTCTTGATTTAGACAAGTAGAGCAGATGCGTTTGAACTATCGTATTTCCAATTTGGAGGTAAGATACTCTTAGTTCTGTAATATCTCGAGAGACGGTGGATGCGACTTTCAATTAAAATAAGACGGAATTTGCCGTCCTTGTCTTTACGATTGGAATCAAGATGCTTACGCATTGCAACTGCCTTTTTAATCAACTGGTAGAGATCATCAGGAATTGCTGGTGCTAAGCCTCTAGCTCTGAGGATTCTCAAAATTTTGTTGCCGGCAACCCAACGAACTTGAGCGATACTATAGCAATCTCTGAGAATAACGCCAATTTGTGAAGGAGAAAGACCCTTTCTGGACAACTTATAAATATGTTCCTTGACAGCTTCCGATGTCATTTTTTGCCATGATGGCAATGATCTACGATAAGGTAGAGCGCTTTGGGATATACCCTTTCCATTACCATGCATACGACCCATTTTGATATTTTCACGCCAACTGTCTCAGAATTAATTGAATTAGACTAAATGTTTAAACAAACATTTTGGAATGTTGCACTGATTAGTTTATTTGTTCAAATAATTTCAAATATTAATCAAGGTTACTGTTAATTGAGTAACATGGCTCACTACTATCATGTTACTGCTCAAAAACCCACTGCTACTATAGGATCATGTACTGGTTATTTTGTCAAGCCAGATATCTATAACCTGTTAGTTGTCAAGAACACATACATTGAAATTTATGAAATATGTGCTGAAGGCATGAAACTAATGAAAGAAATTTCATTTAATGCAAAGATTTTAGCTGCAAAGCTTTTTCGTAGAAAGCGTAACAAAACAGACTCTCTATTCATATTGTCACACGATGCCTCTGTCTGTATTATAGATTGTCAATTCCAAAATAATCAGCTTGAACTGATTACCACAGCATCGGGTTCAATTGAAGATAGAGGTGCCAAAATGCTGGAGAATGGTATTGAAGCACATATAGATCCGGACTCCAATTATATTATTATACGTTTTTATCATGGGATTTTAAAAATTATTGCATTAAAAAATGTTACGGATAAAATAATTCCATCCGATTCTTTTGAAATCAGTCAAAGCTCGGTAAATACTCATACTGTACGAATAGAGGAATCAAATATTATTGATCTTACATTTTTACATGGTTATTCTCTTCCTACGTTTGCCATTATACACGAAGAAGATATTCTTCTCCATCTCAGAACATATGAAATACACGGACAAGAACTTATTCTCAGAAGCATTCAACCCAGTCTTAATTCAATTGAACCTGATTCAAACATTTTAATTCCTGTTGAAAAACCTTATGGTGGTGTTATTATCATTGGAGATAAATTAGCTTGTTATCAAAGCAAGGAAGGACCTCATATTTCTCAATATACTAGTCAAAGGAGAAGTGCCAAAATTTTAGCTTATGCCAAAATCGATGTCAATCGTTACTTACTTGGAGATATTTCTGGGAGATTGCATATTCTTACTTTAATTCCCGAGGATGGTCCTGGTTCAACAAGAAGTAACTCAAAAGTGGAAAACTTGAGGATTGATGTATTCGGAGAGATATCAATCCCTGAGACACTCTCATATTTAGACAATTCAGTAATATTTGTTGGTTCATGTCTTGGGGATTCTCAACTAATCCGACTGAACATTGATAATGAGAATGACAAAAAATTCGGTCTTACTGTTCTTGAACAATTCACTAATATTGGTTCTATTGTTGACATGGTTCTTTTTGAAAATAAAGGCCAAAATCAACTGATTGCCTGTTGCAATGCTAATAAAGAAGGTTCCCTTAGAATTATTAGGAATGGAATTGGAATACACGAACATGCGACAATTGATCAAGAGCTGATAAAATGTAAATCATATTTCTGTTATTTTCTTTAGCTGTCTGGTGCTTTTCAATGATTGATGATATTTACGATGATGTTGTTCTTGTCTCATTCCTGGGCCAATCCCAGTGAGTTTTATTTCAGCTTATTTCTCTCTCTTAGAATTCTCAAGTTCGATACTGATAATCTCATTGGAGTTGAATATCCTGGATTTTCCTCAGACCAACAAACTATCTACTGTGCTCCTATCAATAGTATTTCAAACTCAGATGAGATAACTCCTGTATCAATGAATCTTATTTTGCAAGTAACAATATCATCATGTCGTTTAATTGGTTCGAGAAGTCGAATATCGGAGAATTTAATTCAACAATGGAAGCCTCCCAATGGCCGAAATATATCTTGTGCCTCATCTCATTTGGATCAAATCCTTGTAGCATCAGGATCAGATCTCTATTCATTAAAGGTTGTAGTGGAAGGAAATCAAGTTAAAATTGAACAATTGGGGTAATTTTACATTATATATTCATTATTATATTTTATAATTTTTAAATTTTATTTGCATTTTTATCAAGATATGCAAGTATGCCCCATGAAGTCGCTTGTCTGGACATGACCCCATTCAATATTAAGGCAAATAATGGAGCTATACTTAAAATGAAATCTTGTCAAAATATATGTTCAGAAGAAATCAATTCCAACAATCCTCAAATTTTACGTCCTTTTATTTGTGCTGTTGGTCTCTGGCTCGGTCACGGAATTCATCTTTTATCCATGCCTGATTTGAAGCCAATATTCCATCAAGATTTAAATGATCAATGTCTTAGCAACGAGAAATCAGCAAAAGCAAATGTCGAAATGAATGTTCAAAACCAAGTTGTTGCCCTTCCCAGATCTCTTATCATCTCCCAGCTAGAGGAAATCACTTATTTACTTGTTGGAATGGGGGATGGAACCCTTCATTACTTTATTATTGATTCAAGAGATGAGAAGAGTAATTATTCATCATGTTGATTTTTTTCCTAATCTACTATTTCATATTTTAGATATAAAATTAATTGATCAAAAGAAGGTTAATGCAGGAACAG
This sequence comes from Gyrodactylus bullatarudis, assembly GCA_012064415.1. NCBI lineage: Eukaryota > Metazoa > Platyhelminthes > Monogenea > Gyrodactylidea > Gyrodactylidae > Gyrodactylus > Gyrodactylus bullatarudis. The sequence goes on from SSNU01000209.1 coordinate 37,278, forward strand.
GTCCAAATATGTATCTTAGACAATGGAAATCCAAAACTAAATGGAATGTTTTTGTTGGAAGTAATCATCCATGTGTACTTCACTCAATTAAAAACAAAATTATCTTTGCCAATGTAAATCTCTCCGAAGTTTTTCACATGACACAGTTAAATGGATCTTTCTACACTGACTGGTTAGTTATTCATCAAATATTTTTTTCATTTCACTTTTTTTATTTATTTATTCAGTATTTGTCTTGTAACATCATCTGGTCTTGTCATTGGCTCGGTGGATGACTTGGAAAAATTGCATATTCGTTCACTTCCGTTGGGCGAGACCCCTCGAAGATTATGCATTCAAAATTCATCGGACACTCTGGGTGTGATATCACAGCGTCGAGAAAATTTTGATGAATTAGATAAACCTCAAATGCTGCGGGCTCCAATTTCCCTCAGTTCTAAAATTCCGAAAACATCCAGTCAACTAAGCAAATCTGATAACGTTGCAAATAGTGAAGACAAAATTCTTGATGCAGACGTTTCCAATATTCTCTTGTTCAATCTTACGACAATGGAGTTAAAAGGAGTTCATAGTTTTTATCATTCACAAAAATACTGCGAATCAGCTTTATCTATCGCTTCTATGAACTTGGAGGGAATCGCCGGCGAGGTTTTCGTTGTTGGAACTGCTATACTTATGATTGATGAATATGAACCTTCCAAGGGTAGAATTCATATTTTCAAATGGGATCCATCTAATCAGCGATTAAATACGATAATTGTTCAGGAAGTGGCAGGTGCAGTTTATCGTCTTACAGAATTAAATGGTAAAATTTTAGCTGCCATTAGCAGTTCATTGAGAATTTTCGAAGTCAAAGAAAATAGTCTTCGACATCTATGTGCCTACAGTGACAATACAATGGTTTTATACTTAAAGTGTAAAAATGATTACATTCTCATTGGAGATTTAATGAGGTCTGTAACAGTCTTGAATTATAAATCTCAAGCTCATAACTTCGATGTGGTAAATTTATCCTCTCATAATGAATAATTGCACAATTTGATATCATTCTTGATTTAGATCGGAAAACATAGATATCCTCGATGGACCTCAGCTGTAGAAATACTCGACCTGGATTACATGTTCGCAGCAGAGGGAGACGGGAATATTTATGTAGTAACTCGAGATGGTACTAAGAGGGAACCACCTCTTCGAGCCATTTTTAAAAAGTCATGCATTTCCATTGATTCACCTAGTGAGTCAGAACGAAACTCTCAAAGTAATTCAAGATGTTTAAAGAAATTTTTATTTTAGATCATAAAAAATCAGATTTAATGGATTTGGAGAATAAACCTGGTGTATCATCAAATTCCTTAGTTGTAGATAATTCAGTCCCAAACTCTACTATCAATAGAGAAACTCTCCCCGGAACTTCCCAAACAAACAATGCAAATATAGTAAGCAATTCAGTTTGTTCATTCTGTTTAAAAATATAATAAAATTCTTATTTTCTAGTTCACATCCCATAATGAGTCTCAAAAGCCTAATACTCTTACTAATGAATCAAAAAGACTACAGGATAGTTCTTATATGCATATAGGTGACTATGTAAATTGTACGGTTCGAGGAAATTTAGTTCTTCAACATCATCTTGGAGCACCAGAAGATCGTTGGCAAGCTATTGATCCTAATGCTATGATGTATGGTACCGTTCATGGCTCCATAGGACTTATTGTACAAATATCACCTTATTTGTTTGCCTTTTTGAAAGAAGTTGAAGCTCGTTTAAAACAAATCATAAATCCAGTCGGATCTTTTTCACATGACAATTGGAGAGCTTTTAAGTCGCGAAAAAAAATTAGGATGGCCCAAAACTTTATCGATGGAGACTTGGTTGAATCATATTTAGACTTGGATTATGAGAAAAAATCTCTAGTTGTTTCAGGTTTGTGCGTTCCTTTATCAATGAAGGAATTCGGAGTTACCGGTATTGAAACTCAAAAAGAACCTAGTGTAAAAGATTGCAGTGTTGAAGATCTAACTAAAATCATCGAAGAAGTTTCCAGACTTCATTGAATATGTTAAAAAAGACAATTATTTTATTCAGAAATAAACCCCTTCTTTAGAAATATTTTTTCGCTAAATGAATTTTTTCTATAAATTTTCTATTTCACTTCGAATCAATTTCCTCAATACATCTTCGATGTTAGAATTGGATTCAGTCTGAGATGCTGTATCAATGCATGTCTTATGAGTTTCCCCACTTTCATGTGTAGAATTATGACTTTCCGGAGTGTGTCGACAATCTTCTATTTTGTGCTTCCAATAAAATTGAAAGTCAGCAAAGTTTTCATGGCATGATTTACAAATAAAGTTCATTTTCAAAATTTATACCTATAGGGATCAAAATAATTTGCTCAATAGGAGTATTTTAAATTAAAAACTTATCTGCTGTATTTATGTAAACAATTTTATACAAGAATTCGTAAGGATTGTTAAAATTAATATAAAGTTGGCGAGTTCAAATCGTATGAATCTTAATCATGACCTGGTATCAGATCTCCGGCCATCCTGGTAAATCCATTGTTCATATTAGGTAATTTTAACTTGAAATCTAGAAAAATTGTTGTCAAGAAATCGAGTGATAACGAAGCAAAAAATTATAAAACTTTTGCAAATACGTCAATGGAATCTTTTATTCCTAAGCTAATCACTTTCTCAAGTCATAATGATGGTCTATTTATTGAAATTGAAAATTTACTATGTAACTTTGATAATCCAGCCATCATGGATTGCAAAATTGGCATACGCTCGCACTCTCAAGATCTTGAGGGATCTGATGAAGATAAGGAGAGACCAGTAAACTTTTCAGTATAGATATGTTTAGGATTTGTATTTAAAGCTTCTTAAGCAACGACCTGATCTTTTAACTGAAGAGGAACACACGGCAAAGGCTATAAAAAAATCAACTTATATGAAGCGTTCAGCTGAGAATAGTACGATGACTAATTTCGGTTTTAGAATAGGTGGATTCAAAGTAATTTAATATGTTTTCAATTGTAGAAAATAAATGATGAAAATGTGGATACTAGTACAAGGTCTTTGACTAAAAAGGAAGACGTTGTTAGGACCTTGATAGATTTTGCAGATCAAAACAAAGATATTCTCGTGATTCAAAAATATTTAATCTAAAATTTGTCCTAGGCTGATTATTTTGTAAAGCTTGAAAATATCATCAGAGAATTGGAAAATTGCGATGTAATTAGAACTTACGAATTCATTGGAACTTCTATTTTATTAGTACATGAACTCAATCCAGTCTTACGAACTGGAGTATGGATAATTGATTTTAATCGTGTAAAGAAGTTGAATGTTTCCATAAATCATTATGATCAATGGGATGGATCAAACTACGAAGATGGCTTTTTATTTGGTATCAGATCATTTGCAGACCTCATAAAGGTTTCGCAAGAAAATTTGATCTATTCCTATCCGTGATTTTTTTACAATTGAATAGAATATATGGTCAAATATATAAATGCGTATTTATTATAATATCATCCATATATTAATAACTTACTCTATAGACATCATGTGACATGATTCATGTCTAAGACATTCAATCCTATGGTTTAGTCGTGATCATTGAGAATCTGAATCAGATTATCTGATTGTTCTATTTTCTTGATAATTATTAAAATAGTTATGAGAATCTGGTACAAGTTTTAAAAGAATTTGACAAATTTTTGAAATGTTTTTGGACTTGAAAATATTAAAATCTATTTAAAATCTGGTTCTGAGCGGGAGAAGAACATTGAGTAAAATAGAATATCCACGTGATGCTCTCAAATTGTATTGACTAGTGGAATTGGGCGCAAATTTAGAGTAGAGGACATCAGAAGAGGCCGTTCTTCTTAGTCAAAGGGGATGGAGATTGGCTCTGTTCAGGAGATCCTTGTAGGGAAGAGGTCCAAGACAGCTTTTGAGATATGTGTATTGAATCCTCTCTAATTTCTTAGTATACCTTTTTCAGGTCTAGTTCGTAGAATGAAGAAGTCAATTTTGTATTTTTTCATTTTGTATTTGTAAAACTCAATTGTCTATTTAGTATGTAATTAAGGCTGGAAAAAAAACAAAATTGAACTAACACGAATACTTCACACTGTAGATTGATTGGGTTTTTTTTTCAATTGTGCACTCGAAAGAGTAATTATAATGACTGTGGAATTTTTTTTAGATTTTTACAATTTTCAATTTCGTATTTTTTCAATTCTCTTTCATAAATATGAATAGTCAATTTCGTTCAGTTTACGTGCAAAGTTAAATAGAAATAATAATTACAGAAAATATTTATTTTATCAAAAATTATTATCATTAATTAATTATAACTATTCAGTTAAATCTTCCAAATTCATAGCAGGAATATAAAATCACCTATGACAATTATCATTGATAACACGGGTAGTGATTTGGAAAAATAAATCTTGATCAGGTTGAACTTTTCTGGAAAAAAATTTTGTGCTGATTTCAGATCTGCTTTCAGAATTTCGCAATATAATATAATGCACCAGCCCACAGTGCAATTGAAAATGAAATAAATTTTGAAGATGTGAGAATTCAGCGTTTAGTTCCATATTCTTTTTTATTGAAATAATTCTGAAGTCAAAAGATTGCTAGCAGCTCAGAGATCGGAAATATTGGCTTACCAACGCGATAACGGCAATCCTACCATTCAAGAAGTTAGGCTAAGAAGGTTAGAACTTATTGCTGAGAATGCAAAAGCATCAATAACAACAGATAAAATTTTTTCGGCAACTTTTTATATCGAAAAATTTATATTCCTGCTATGAATTTGGAAGATTTAACTGAATAGTTATAATTAATTAATGATAATAATTTTTGATAAAATAAATATTTTCTGTAATTATTATTTCTATTTAACTTTGCACGTAAACTGAACGAAATTGACTATTCATATTTATGAAAGAGAATTGAAAAAATACGAAATTGAAAATTGTAAAGATCTAAAAAAAATTCCACAGTCATTATAATTACTCTTTCGAGTGCACAATTGAAAAAAAACCCAATCAATCTACAGTGTGAAGTATTCATGTTAATTCAATTTTGTTTTTTTTCCAGCCTTAATTACATACTAAATAGACAATTGAGTTTTACAAATACAAAATGAAAAAATACAAAATTGACTTCTTCATTCTACGAACTAGACCTGAAAAAGGTATAGTGCCAACCGGAAGATCACAGAGAATACCTGATTCATATTCAAGATGAAGTAGAATGAGAGATTTGTATAGGTGAGACGAAGAGACGGGTCATTGATGAATTTCCTGAGAAAATAGGTTTTACAGCGCATAATTTTGAGGATTTCTTTTGAATGGATATTGGTTTTGAGATTATGGTCATATGAGAGACCAAGATCTTTGATGTAGGAGACTGTTTTGAAAGGTATATTATGATTTAAGAGGGAGCTCTTAATAAGCATGACTTTGGTCTTACTTTGATTGATCTTGAGACCTATTAAAGAGAGTGATTGTTGAAGGTGGTGCATTTCCTCTGATCAAAGATCTGTTTTGAACGATCTTTACCTGTTCTCTTAAATGTACTATTATTTCTAATATTTTTCAAGTCCTGCTACAGTCCAATTAGTTAAAAAGAATGCCTTGACCTCTCCTGCTTCTATCCGATCTAGCTAAGAGGGATCTCTGCCTCTTTGATCCTTTATATTATAGACTATATAATAACTTCATTGATCCTAATGAACGTACTTAATACAAGGAACAATAGGAAATTTTCAATTCTACTATCCTCCATCTCCAAACCAGATTTAAATTACTCTTGAAGAATATCCCTCCAGTACAGTGTAACTCAGTCACTGAATTTCAATGAAATTATTTCAGTGAGTGAATATAGGTTAAATTATTTAACACGTTTTAAAATTATTAATATTTAATTATTGTTTGAGGCTCAAACTTTGAGCAACAAAATTTAAGTTCAAAGTTGTAATACAATAATTGCTTGAAAATCTTGAGTTGTTGCACAAGTATATTATTTTTGTTCTAATATCAAATCTCATATGAATGCAATTTATTTGATAGCTTTTGCTGCTCTTGTACTTTATATTAGTATCGTCCTTATTATAATCTTGCGAGGAGTTAATAATGAAAAAATTAAGGAGATTACATCAAATGTGTTAATCGTAACTGCACATCCAGATGATGAATGTATGTTCTTTTCGCCGACCATAACAAAACTGAACGAGAACAATAATGTCACTATAGTTAGTCTGACTAATGGAAACTACTATTCACTTGGTAAAGTTAGGGAAATGGAATTTATTAAATCATGTAGCAGTCTTGGAATTAAAAATTCTTTCATTTTGCAAGATAAAAATATAACAGATAATCCAACTGATTATTGGGACTCAAAAACAGTGTCTAGGCATTTAAAAAACATTGTTCAAGAAAGTTCAATAGATGTGTTGATAACTTTTGATGATATTGGGGTCTCCGGACATATAAATCACATATCAATATTTAAATCTGTATCGGAAAATTTGCATGATTTTCCTTGTTCATGTTATGTTCTCAAAAGTTTTCCTGTTTACCTCAAATATTTTCCTTTCATACTAGCATTTAACATGTTTAATAGTAAACACATTCCTATTTTTATTCCTGTTAAAAAGTTTTTTTCTGGTTACAAGGCCATGATGAAGCATAAATCTCAACTTACGTATTTTCGCTATCTTTATCTTTTATTCTCCAACTACATGTTTGTAAATTTTTTGATAAAAATTAATAAATGATATTTATTGAAATTATTATTATTATATTTATTTTTGAAAGGATAAATTTATTGGCGATAGTAGTTGGGCTGAAAATGAAATTAATATATTTACTACAAAACCTTGCCGATTATCATGTTATGACTTACATTTGACGGATTTCGTATATTGTGATTCACTTGTGGATAATTGTTCCCGTATGGTCCTTGTTGAGGATGGTCTCTTGGCCAGTGTTGTTGAGCTTGGTTGTAGTAGGGTTGATTGAAATTTTTCGGATGATAATATGGAGGCTGTTGTACCGGTGCATTAACTTGGGGTTGAGGAGGCTGCTGATGTGGAGGGTAGTATTGCTGATGTCCAAAAGCTTGATAGTTTTGACTTCTCTGCGCCCCACTCATGTGATAATAATTTTCGGAAGAATTCCAATACATATCTCGCTCAGCAGGTTCATGTTTTTGATCTCCATAATAGTTTTCGGAACCATTATAATATGAATCTTGCATTTGTGAATAATTATTTTTTGGTAATAAAGACCCTCTATTGTTGATATATCTTCTGTCGACAGATGAACTATTTGTGCCAATTCTATTTGGACTAGTGCTAGAACGACTACGAAATCTTGAAAAGTTTTAATGAATAAGAAGATTTCCAGTTCAAACTCACTTAGAGGAATTACTTTTTCTGTTTCTTGATTTTCTTTTATTGGATTTTGAATATTCCTTCCTGGAATGATTCGAGTCACGACTATCTCGACTACTCCTTGAATCGGAGCTACTCGAACGGGATGCTTTTTTTCTGGAATATCGTCTCTTTTCTCTACTTCTAGAATTAGATCTAGATCTTGAACGGCTAGACCGACTGGAACTAGAATCAGATCTTTCTGACGAGGATGGTCTTTTGAAACCACTTCTTGTTGTTGATTTTGAGGCATTATTTCGTATAGATTGTTGTGGAAGTTGAATATTGGAATTTGATTGTACTACAGGAGGTGGAGGAAGAGATAGGTTTTCCACAGCAAAAACATTTGGCATAGCAGCTTGTACATTGGATCTGTTGTTATTATTATTAATTTTAGAGGGAATAGAAAAAGATGAATTAATTGGATTGACAATCCATTCCAAATGATAGGCAAGTGCATCTTGGCCTAAAAATTAAAAAAAAGTTATCAGAATAAAACTGTAACAATTGTTAAACTAACCAGTCACAGCACCTTGGCTTATTGCTAAAGGGGGATATGCAGTGACACTGGCCATTGTTGAAGGAGGCGATGGCCGATCAGCAGTCAGTTGGGGAGGCAAAATATGCTTATATGGCAGCAAATTTATATCATCTTTAGGAAACATAGATTCAACATCAATTTCATCCTTAATTGAATCATTTTCATTGCCTTCTTCTTGATTCTTCTTTTTGAGTTGAGCAACTTTTATCTTTATGTCATACGATGTCTTGGTAACGTTTTTCTTTTTATAGAAATCTAACAAGGCAAGTTTTTCCCAGCCATCTGCGTCTCTAGGACGATCATGAGAAGGAGGTGCGTAGTAGGCATCAAGAGCAATACACAATTGAATAGATGGCAAGTGAGGTTTAAACAGAGTAAATTCTTCGTCCAAAATGGGTCTGAAAAGTAAAATTATATTTCTTACTTTTTAACATCAAAATCACATAAACGTATTTTATCATTCATTAAAGCTGCCGGAAGAAGCCAATGAGGTAAGTTTGTTTTGACAGTCTTCTTTCTAATTTTTGAATCTTCATTGCTGAGACGGGAATGTCTTTTACCCTTCTTAAGCCCATCATCCCATGATTGAAAGTCATTTGAAGTGAGTTCCGTGATCAACTTTGTAACTGAAATTGATATTTCATTTTGATCCTAAATTTAAAGGTTAAAATTCATTCCATTAATATCATGCGAGTTTATTACTTACATTTAGGAGTAGTTTTTCTCGATAGCTTCTGCGAGCACCCTCAGCAAAATTAGCAAACTCGTCATGTTGACGCTTTAGATTTTGATAATTGGTTGAAAACTTTTGACGAACTTCTCGAATTTTCGCATTATGAATACTTCTTTCATTACTGAAGTATTCTGATAAAGATTCTTCATAATTGCATGACATTTGGTCAATCACAATAGTTGGAAGATATTCATTCTTCTTCCATAATTCATAAACTCTTTCTAGTTTGGATCTTTCAGATTCGTTTGCCACTTTGAATGCGTTACAATAAATAGGAACTACAATTCTATTCAAAGTTTTCTGGAGATGATGGGAAGCACCTCTCTTTTTAATGCAATGGAATATATCATTCAAAAGATATACAATATGTAACTTTTTGGAAAACACATCATCTTCATGACAGACTCGGTACAAAAGATAATCTCCCATAATGTCTGAGAGTGTTTCAGTCTTGGACATAATTTCCATTATCCAGTTTTTTCCTTTAGCAATATTTTCTTTGGTACAGGCTTCAATAAGAGGATTTATTATCTAAGAAATTAAACAAAATCAGCTTACATCATCCATTTCTTCAATTTTTTTATCACAGGCTTGACATTTAGAGAGCAAATTCTCTCGTCTTGATCTAAGAATTGTCTCTTCAACCTCAATCTCTTCCATTTCATCGAAAGATTTTTTCTGCAATTCTAAATTCTTTTGACTTTGAATCACCGATTCTTCCGAATACTGGGATATATCCTCAACTTCAAAATTATCGACCGGCTTTTCAATTTTATAAGAATAGTTATAACTTGTGAGTCCGTTTCTTTCTTGAGTTAATATCTCCATATAATATTGATAGAGATGATTATCAGGTTTCAAGAAATCAAAGAGAGGATTCCCCATTTGATTTTCTTTGGTCAACTGTTCAAAATCAGAACCATTCTTTGCTACAAAACTAGCAAACTTTCGAATAACATTATCTTGGTCGGGTGTAACAATGAAATTATTCATTGATTTTATTCTGCAAAATTTAGTTCAACTAAATCAGTTGAAAATTCAAATCAAGTTGATTTGTAAACAATCTATTCAGTCGGTGTTTGAGTAGTGTTTTAAAACTTTATCAATTTGAATTTTTACTAATTTTGCTAGTCAGTAGATTTTGTCTATATTCCACTAGATAATCTTGCCATGTCCTTGAAAATAAAAAAGACCAAAGACTTTATGTCTATGCCTGCGCCTCTTGGTTATGTAGCTGGCTTAGGAAGGGGTGCTCATGGTTTTACCACACGATCAGACATAGGTCCTGCACGCGAAGCAAATGATATTACTGACGAAAGACACATGGCTCCAGCTAAAAGGAGAGCAATGATGCAAAAGAAAGATGAAAATGAACCCGAAGAAGAACCAGATGAATCAACATTTAACGAAGTATTTTAAATTTTAATTTAAGTTCTCTGGTTACTCAGGTAGTATTTGTAAAAATGATCCTTATGATGAGGATGACGCCCAAGCTGATGCGGTTTATGCTCAAGTTGATGAAAGAATGGATGAGAGAAGAAAAGAATATCGCGAGAAAAGAGAATTAGAAGAAGTTGAAAGACTCCGTAGAAATAGACCCAAAATTCAACAACAATTTGTTGATTTAAAAAGAGAGTTATCAACTATTTCAAATAATGAATGGATGGCTATACCTGAAGTCGGAGATGCTAGGAACAAAAAAATGAGAAACCCTAAACAAGAACAGTTCACTCCTGTTCCTGACAGTATACTCTCCAAAGGTCTTACAGATAACCAGTTGTCCAATACCATTAGTACTCAAGAACAAATTTATGGAGGACTTACTACTCCGTCTGGTCTCTCATCAGTTACAAACATAGATATGAAAAAAATAGGAGAAGCTAGAACATCTCTAATGGGTATAAAATTAACCCAAGCCTCAGATAGTGTCACCGGGCAATCAGTAATCGATCCTAAAGGTTATCTCACAGATCTTCAATCAATGATTCCTCAACATTCTGGAGACATCAATGACATTAAAAAAGCTAGACTACTTCTCAAATCAGTCAGAGAAACTAATCCAAAGCACCCTCCAGCTTGGATTGCTTCAGCTAGATTAGAGGAAATTGCTGGAAAGTTACAAGTGGCTCGAAATCTCATCATGGACGGATGTGAAAAATGTCCTCTCAGTGAAGACATGTGGATAGAAGCCATAAGGCTTGCCCAGCCCAATCATGCTAAAGCAATAGCAAGTCGAGGAATTCGTAATTTACCCCAATCAGTTTCATTATGGGCAAAAGCTGCTAACTTGGAGGAAGATTTAAAATCTAAAAAGGCAGTTTTCAAAAAAGGTAAGTTTGAGAAGTTTCAAATGATTTTCGATTGTATTTTGGATTTAATTTTTTTTACAAAACTATATTTCTTTTGTCAGCCCTTGAGATAATACCCAATTCTGTTCGTCTTTGGAAATTGGCCGTGGAACTTGAAAATGAAGAAGAGGATGCTAGATTAATGCTGAGTCTTGCTGTAGAATGTTGTCCTTCTTCAACTGAATTATGGTTAGCCTTAGCTCGTCTTGAAACTTATGAAAATGTAAGTCATATGTAATTATAATTACAATGATGAATTTGTAAAAAGAAGCGCTATACTTTGATAATTATTAGGCTTAAATTATGATATAACTATTTTACTCTCTTTACTTGAAAAATTATTTAAAATTATAAAGAAAATAATGTAATGGTCATCTGGGATAAATTGATAAAGGTATTTATAAATCTGAGATATTTTTCTATATATCTTTAAATGTGGAAAAATTAATCTGAAAGCACACTCTTAAAGGCAATATTAAATGTAACAGAATGAAGAAACCAGTTCCGGATCTGAGATTATATCTTGTCAGTTGAGGAGTCAAAGTTTCCTGAAAGCGGCAATTCTTTGGAGCCAAATTGGATGTATACATCGGTAGTTCCAAGAGTTTCCTAGGGTGAAGTCCTAGTCAGGATCTGAGATTATTAGCATGGTCTAGAGAAGATAGTAGATTTTTTGATGTGCTACTTTTTTAATAAATCCATGTTGATGAGAATTTAAAGATTTATTTTTTTTGTCCAGGCAAAATTTGTTATACCTGTCAACTATTGAGAGGAAAATAGGAATATTTGATTTTTAAAATTTACAGGAGTAATTTTGTTATCCAACTCTAGTCATGACTCATGAGGAAATTATATAGATTGTATCTGAAATATACTATTGCTTACATGAATAAATTTAATATTACAGGCTCGTATTGTTTTGAACAAAGCACGTGAAAATATCCCAACAGATTCGAGTATTTGGTTAGCTGCTGCTCGATTGGAAGAGAGTAATGGAAATGGAGAATTGGTTAAAAAGATTATTGAAAGAGCAATAACATCTCTAACTGCTAACATGGTGGAAATAAACCGAGACCAATGGATAGAGGACGCTCATAACTGTGAAAAAGCAGGAAATATTTTAACAGCACAGGCGATTATGTAATTTTGCATGAGCTAATTAATTGCTTTATTATACTTTATGGTTAATATTTTTAGAAAATCTGTAATTACTATTGGCCTAGAAGAGCAAGACAAGAAGCATACTTGGCTAAATGATGCAGAAACGTGTTCTGATGCCGGAGCATTGGAATGTGCTAGAGCTGTTTATGCTGTTGCTTTGGATCATTTTCCTTACAAAAAGAGCATATGGCTTAGAGCAGCTTTTCTTGAAAAAACACATGGATCTAGGTAATTTCAACTGAAAAAATTGTTTGAATTATTATTTATTGATAAATTTTAGAGAAAATTTGGAGGAACTTTTATCTCAAGGAGTTTCCAAATGTCCACAAGCAGAAGTTTTATGGCTAATGGCTGCAAAATCGAAATGGATTTCTGTGAGTTATTCAACCTAATCTAAATTTTCCAGGGAGATGTTCCATCAGCTAGAACTATATTGGCTCAAGCTTTCGAAGCTAATCCTAATTCTGAAGAAATCTGGTTGGCTGCTGTGAAATTAGAATCAGAGAATGATGAATTTAATCGAGCTAGAAATTTATTAGCCAAAGCTCGATCTTCAGCACCAACGGCTAGAGTATGGATGAAATCAATTAAACTAGAATGGTGTCTTGAAGATCTTGATGAAGCTCAAAATATGCTTAGAGAAGCTGTTGAGATATATAAAAATGCACCTCGTCTTTGGTTGATGAAAACTCAGCTCCATGAACAGATGATGAATAGCACAGGACCTGAAGCTGAAAAGCAATACGAACTTGCAAAAGAAGCTTACAAAGAAGGGGTAATTACTTATTTTCATGAAAAAATTCTTTTTAGCTTAAAAACAATCCAAAGAATGAACCATTATGGATAACTTATTCTAAGCTCGAAGAAAAAAAACACAATATTGCCAAGGCTAGATCAATTCTTGAGAAGGCACTTACAAAACTTCAAGATTCCCCTCAAATATGGCTAGCTGCAATTTGCTTAGAATTAAGAAATAACTATACATCTATAGCCGACCATCTTCTAGCAAAGGCTTTACAAAATTGTCCAAATTCTGGTATTCTTTGGGCACAGTCAATCAAAATGGCATCTAAGAATGTTAGAAAATCCAAGTCTGTGGAAGCTCTCAGAAAGTGTGAACATGATCCAGTTGTCTTATTAGAAATAGCGAGGTAAAGTATTATCTAATTATCTTTAGAATGTTCTGGGCAGATCGTCTCTTGAGTAAAGCAAGAGATTGGTTTAATCGTGCCTTGAAGATCGACTCAGACATTGGAGATATTTGGGCGAATTTTTATAAATTTGAAATTCTCTTTGGTAACAAGGTGAGTTGTTGATTGAACTGTATTTTTGAATGATTGATTTCTTAAATCTATTCATAGGAGCAACAAGAAGATGTTTTTAAACGATGCGTGGAAGCTGAACCTAGACATGGAACCCTCTGGACTAGTGTTAGCAAAAATATAAAAAATTGGCGTCTCAAAACCAATGAAATATTAAAGATATCTTCCTCTCAAGTGGAAATACCTTTATGATAAAAATTCACATGCATTTTTATGCGAAAAATAAAATAAAGTTCTTATTTATCTTCTTCTATTTATTTTAATGATTTATAAATAATATCATTGATAATTATAATAAGTACATATTTTATTTTTTTTCAATTAATTAGGTTTTCATCATGTTTAATCATGTCTTTTTTCATTACATAATTCAATAAAATAGGAGTTTCTAATATCCTTAATACTAGTATTAATAGTTATAATAATAACGATAATATCACAACCTTGATTAGTTTTCCATTCGAGTTTATTTCACAACACTAGACTATTCAATATATGTAACATATATATTGAAATGTATCATAGCTGACTCTATGATCAGAAATGATTTTCACAACCTTTAAAAATGAAATTCCTACTCTAATTCTGTGTCTCTTCGGGTATAGACCAAGTAAGTGGCTCTGAAGCCTTTTTCTTAGCCAGTTCCAAATTACTATTGACCAGCTCTCTCATTTCATCGAGCACATATGTGAGAGTTTCAGCATATCTTTTCGAATTTGTCTCTGGACAACTTTTAAAAGAAGAAATAACAACGACAATGTTGTCAGGATGCGGATTATAGGCTGCTCCATAGCCATCAGGTACAACTGCCCCATAGCACATGAAAGCGTCTTTAGTTGTAGGAACCTGCAAGAGAAAAGCTCATTCTTTATCTTCTCTTTTCGGTTATAGATGAATATTCTTTACTTGACTTGTTGATAATTTGAATTTAAAATTATCTTGGTATACATGATCAGTGAATATTTCGGGTAAATCTAAAGAATTCTCTACGCATATTTGTTTCAAGCCCAAGAGATGATTATCAACTCCATATCCAAGTATAGTCTCCAGCATAACCTCAGTTTGCCAGTCCATTGCCTTGCGTAGTAATCGAATGTTTTCATCTCTCTGAAAAATAATAAGTCAGATAAAAACAAGAATAGGCGGGAGGTGGTTCCTGTTCAGTGAACTTTCAACATCACTCATATAAGCCAGCTTAGGTCACACTGTAGTTTCTACAGTGTAGAATGAATAAGTTTTTGGAATTTATTTGAAATTTCGTATTAAGAAAATTGGCGAGGATTCTCATTCGATAGTTTCGTCTAATCACAAAGAATAACTTCTGAGATTGGGGATTAACAGGGACAATGCTCAACATTTCTAGATGAAACTACACACCTAGTTGATATGAAGATAGGAATTTATGGTTCTTACAAAATTCTTATCTTTTTCATCAAAAAATCGAATTTGATCAAGATTTTTTGGAATCTACTTCAATGATATTATGACGAATTTCAAATCTTGAAGTAGCGCCAAATTTTCATTTTTTTGAGTTGAAAAATTTTGTTGATTTCAAAGTGAGAGAGTGATCAAAAGTTGATTGTTTTTTGACAAAAACATGCTGAATCAGATTTTAAGGATTACCCCATACACGTGGGAAAATTGAATTTTTATTTTTGGATCATTTTCCCTACTTGAAAATCGATGAAATTTTGACAATTCAAGATCCATGAAAAAGATCCTCAAAATATTCATGATGATTATCGGTTTTTTTATTCTACGGTCTTAATGTGGTCTTGAAAATCATTTTTTGATCACTCTCTCACTTTGAAATCAACAAAATTTTTCAACTGAAAAAATTGAAAATTTGGCACTACTTCAAGATTTGAAATTTGCCATAAGAACATTAAAAATTGATTTTTTCAAAAATATTTATTTTAAGATAAACTATAAAACTGAGACTTTTTTTCATTCAAAAATTTACTGTATGTAATTTTAAAAAGTCATTAAACTCACGTTTCCTTTTGTTTTCTTATTACACATTGATTTACACCATTCTAATGCAGGTATAGAACAGGCCCGGATGTTGTCGACTCGACCTAAATGAAAACGCCTTGTAGAAGCACTTTCATACGTGGGTACAAGGTGGCCGTACATTCTTTTAGCAAAGAAATAAATTGAGGTTAATAACCATATTACGTGTTTTAACAAGGAAATATTACTTGTAATATGTTAACTGAAGAGCCAGTTGTATGAAGCTATCCGGACTCATATTTACCGTCTTGGGAAATTCACGGCCATAGTTCTTGTATCTCAAAACATAAAGATCCAAGTCTTGACCCAGTCTGGGGTAGTAATTTGGGTTTCAAAATTTTGAAAAAATATTAAAGAATGTAATTTTAAAATTAGAGGAATCTAGACAATCTAGTTTTTGAGATTATGTGAGGCTAAAGATAATACGTAAATACATATTTGTAAATATACATAAGAATTTGTTTAATAATAATTTTATACATAGGAGGAAACCAAAATCTTACCTTTCAATATTTTCCATTGCAGAAACTATTTCCTTTCTAATAGTTTCATCAATTTCCCAAATGAGCCTTTTTGGACCAGGTCTTTCACAAACAGATGAATATCTTGTCAGTTTCCAGCGATCACTTTCATTCCTATGGAAAACAAACTGTTATGAGTGCTATGGAAGGATTTTGGAACAAAACATGAGGATACATGTTGAACAACTCTGAATATTAAAATTCTGCAGAACCCTTAGATAATCAATGATTAATCCTATAAACCATAGATAACATCATCGAGGATCTAGAAAGCATAAGTAATCGTTTCCCAGCTTATAAACATTGAACCGGAATTCTAGTTACCACATATTCTACTTGAACTTTAATACTTTTCATGTCTATAAATTTGAGTACATTTACATGTAATCAAGAATGTGTTCAATCAAACGTATGACAGCAATTCCCTCTGAACAACTGTGCTCATAGTTTAATCCGCATATTCCACTTTTGGAAATGATAAATTGCATTGTCTTATCGTACCAGCGATTGCATGTATTCATCTTGTCACTGTTACCATATAACATTTGTCGGGCCATTTCCTCATCTGTTAAAGTGCAGTCTTCTTCATCAACAAAAGACTCATCTTCGGAGTCACTGTCTATTTCCTCGGTTGATATCTTATCAAGAGCCAAAATGAACATACTCTTGGCAATAATATCGAGATTTTGACGATTTTTTTCCGAAACTAAAAGCAAAAGAGGATAAAATCAACTGATAAAAAGAGAGAAAGATGTAGATCATCGAAATCATACTTGAAATCAAATGATCACGTATTTCTGCCCATTTTGGTCTTTCGAGAGAAGTTAGAATGCCTATTTGAGGTTGAAGGGATGCTTTTTCAATAGAATTTATCTCTTGACAAATTCTCCTCAACTGGATATAAAATTCTTCCTCTCTTAGTCGAATACCATTTGAAATTAGATCTAGTTGGTAGAATTGATTTTCATAAACGACAATTATATATTCAGAAATGTGATTCGAAAAAGTGTGAAGTGAATCCTTCTCTTTACCCGGATAACGATAAGAGTTGAATAGTCTGTAATATTGTTCCATACATAGGGGTTGGCCCTTACGATTATGCCTGGCACGTTCGATTGGCAAGGAACGTCTGAATAGTTTATTTTACTTGGAAAAATTTAGTTAGACTATTAATTATAAGAAACGTACGTATCGAGAATTGTCTTGTAATCTAATATTCCTGATATCAATTGAGATGCAAATCTAAAGAAAAAGTAAGGAGATTTTTCCATCAAAGTATTGGAGATAACTTGCCTAATCTTTTGTCGAGTAGATGAAAATTTTTGGATTGGAAAGACCATGCCAGGATTAGAATTAATGGGAAGAGGCAAGGGATTCTTCAAGTACATGTCCATTAGCCACCAATCAGTAACCCAGTTATCTTTCTTTTCAGCGTAACTTTTGAGTAAATTCTGGAGTTTCTCCCCTTCGCCCCCGGAAATCCCAAAATCATTTATTAACCTTTGGGTTCTTTCAAAATCTGAAGGAGACACAACTGGAGCAACAAGACGAAGGTATCTCTGAAGAGTATTTCTCAACTCAGGTATGGGCTGTCGAGGAAGAGGACTCTAAATTGTTCAACATAAATTATAAATGGAATTAATTAAGTATTATGGTGAAAATTTACTGCCAAATCCCAATCAGGATAGAGTTCAAGGTCCTGGCTGGAAATTCTTCGGACAAACTCTTTCACTCTGTTGGGCATAAATTTTGAAACTGGAAATTTGCCAAATATTCTCTAAATTTATCCTTCAAGAATGGGAAGAAATTTCATTGGATAATCGCCTTCAAGATGTCTGAGCAAATAACATTGAGAATTATATGTAGAAGAAAATAAAAAAAATAGGATACGACACTGAAAGAAGAATAAATAAAGTACAACTGTCGAATCTATTTATATAAATTTATTTTGAAATTTTTATAAAATTCTCTTTTTTTACCAAATTGTAAACAGACACAAGTTGATTAATGCATTCAAATGCGATGCTTTTACTTTTCTGGTCATCTCGATTAGAATCCATCAGTCTGATAAGACTATTTTTAAGGGTCTAGAAATAATTATTATTATTACAATTATAATTGTAATTGAAAGCTAAGGGCTAACCTTGTATTTATCAATCGTTGAAATGATATTGTGGACAGGAATTTTTCCATTAATGCATCTTGACTCCTGTAATTCTGACCAGAAAATGAAGCAAACTTTTGCATTTTCACAAAATATACTAATTTTGTCGCAATCTCGACAAA
This sequence comes from Gyrodactylus bullatarudis, assembly GCA_012064415.1. NCBI lineage: Eukaryota > Metazoa > Platyhelminthes > Monogenea > Gyrodactylidea > Gyrodactylidae > Gyrodactylus > Gyrodactylus bullatarudis. The sequence goes on from SSNU01000209.1 coordinate 55,659, forward strand.
CTATCAGTGGTATATTTTCAGTCCTTGAATTAATTTTTACGTGAAAATGTATAGAAGACTTTTCTTCAGTAAGATAATGATCAATTGAAGAACCAGTAGGGTATTCGACATCCAAGTTTGGATAGGCTCGCATTGAAAAAGCAATTTCATTATTTAGATTGTACTCGATCCAATTGCAAACTTTTAGGAGGATATTTTCACTTTGATACAAACACACTACTGGATGCAACTGATTTTCATTAAATTTCAAGATATTTTTGTCGAAATAATCTGTTATTGAACTATAATCGGGCAATTTTAAATAAATGGTGATAATTATCCAATCCCGAGATGAATACGAAATGCCCTTGTAAAATTGAGATGCGATATTATCGGCTATCCAATGGTTTTCTTGCTTTAAAAAGCTCATGTGACTAATAGTCTTGGTCTCTCCCACATCTCCAGTATTTATTTCAATATCAAAGTAAAGATGCTCACTCAAGAGAATATTTTTATCAATCAGTGATTCAATATTTCTGAGGAAATCATTTTTGAGAATCTTGATCAAAAAGGTACAGGCTTCTCCGGAGATTTTTGGATAAATTTTTAAGGGTAAATCTTTCGATTTTGATTTGCTTAGTTCAATTGCCGTCGACAAATTAACGAGGTAATTGTTGAAACTTAAAGAATTCTTAAATAATTCATCCAATTTATTGGTGTTCTCTTTGAGCCTGGCAACTATCTCTTTTCGCATTTCATAATCTGGGTTAGCAAGACATTTCACCATCACATCATTATAAGTCGAGAGTAATTGTCTTTTATGTGGATTTTTGAGAAAAATCTGATCATTCTCAAGCTCGAAACATGATTCATTATCACAAGGAATCCAGATAACAACTGACATTTTTTTATCTCGATATCTTCTTGGAAATGGAAATAAACATGGGGCTAAATGAATTTTATTACCAACTGAAATATAATCCAGATAAAATGAGATGTAGGCATTTTTTCCGGAACAATTTGCCATAATGTGAAACCAGTTTCCATGACTCAAGACGCTTTCAATGTTTTCAGGTATAAAAAATTGATCATTTATAAATATTTCTTGTATATTTACAAGTAAATCAGAGTTTTTAAAAATTATGATTATCGTTTTCCAATTGTTTGATAGGAAAGTCAACAAATGGTAAGAAAAACTTGTTTCTAGTTCAACATCATTCAATTGATCAAACTTCATTGAGAAAATAGGAAACGAAATTGAAGTTTTTATAAGATACTTTAAAATAAATCCAGATTTATCAAACATTAAGATGCCTTTTTCATTTATTGGAAAAAGGATTATGAATTTATCTTGAGGCAAACTTTTGATCTTTTCCATACTCACATTACAAGTTATATCACTGTTGAATGAGCAAATGATGATTGGATCACCAATTTTATTATGTTCGGAAAACTTTTTAGAAACTCTAGGATGACAATCAGTTAAATTTGTATTACATGTTTTTTCCATCTGTTATTGTCAAAGATTTTTCACTTTTGTTGAAAACTTTTATTCTGTATTTGCTGGAATTATCACAAATCTCGTAAAAGGAAGCATCTTCAACTTCAGGTTCAACAAAGAGATCATCGTCATACATAAGTGAGATACTGGGTTGGAATTTACAATTCGGAATTTTCAACTTAAAAATTAAATTGTAATAAAATGTCAACAATTACAACAAATTTTTTCAATAAAACTTTTGGTGCTTTTGTTTGTGATGAACATTATGAAATTATTTTTGACTCGTGTAAACAATAAATTTTTATATATAAATTTTTTTTCTATTAAAAAACCTAAATTTTTCACATTAAAATGAATGGGGTCCATATGGACCCCAGAGGTATTATTTGTAATTTTTACATTGTATAGGGCGAGGGTTAAGATAAAGTACAGAACCAGATGCTTGGAATAATTTTGATCTACAAATCATAGACTGATGGAATAAGAGAAATGTAACGGTAATTATTAATTTATAGAAAAGTATTTATTAAAAAATTCTAGACCGAATTCAATCTAGTTGACAACTTCCATTTTAACCGAATTTTCTTTATCTGTCTCATGGAACATAAAATCATTTTGATATTCTTTGAGAAAGCTTGTTGATCTTGCTTCGTCCATGAAAAGACTAAACACTTTCCTTATGTCTTCTCGGTTTACTTGAGTTGCCTGTTTTAATTTAAATGTAAATTTAAACATAGTTTAAGGATTTTATCTTAATATAAACTTACCTTTCTACGTTTACTAACTAAATTTGCAGTAGTTATTAGTTGAATAGCATATCTCAAGGATGTGGTTGAACCGATTTTTGTCAATACAGTCAGAGCATCTTCTGCGATTTCAACATCCTCCTCTTCACAGCGTATTTTTAGAATTGCTTGGATATCACTTTCAGTATATTCTTCAGTTACAATAATCAGCAGGCGGTCAAGCAAATCAATTGGAATACCATGAGGACTTTTATAGTTTGTACCTCGAATTCTTGTAATACCACGATTCGTAGCCATAATTAAAATCGGAGCAAGATCTGATTCAAGGGCGCGATTAAGAAACGAAAAGCATTCTATATCTAACATATGGACCTCGTCAATAAAAAGAACACCTGGAATTAGATCGGCTTTTCCTTCTTCTCTCCATTCCATTACTTTTTGGTTAATTTGATCTCTAACTTCTGGTTTTATTTCCCCAGTATCACCACTGAACAATGCAAGGAACCCATGAGTTCTACTATTTATGACATCGATTTCATGTAGAGTAACAGTATGAACAACTTCCTTTCTTTTTTGAAGTTCCCCTTCAGGACACTGAACAAACTTGGTCTGCCCACCGGTTGCATCATAGTCTCTTGCTCTGGTGAATGAACGACCTAATCTTGTGATTTTACCTGATGGTTTATCAATACAAATAACATCCCCAGCTTGAATTTTTTCTTTTGCTATTGAATCAATCATTTTCTGTCCAAGTTCATAAATAGTCTCCATTTCAGTAGTTTTGAGAGTCATCTTACCAATTTTAGAACCTGTTCCGGTTACAGGACGGTCTATAACAAGATCAACAACTTCTCCTTCAATTATTTCAGCCTCTTCTCTAAATTGAATTTGATGAGAAAATTGATATCTTACTTAATTCTGATACCTATTGACTTTCGAAGTGCTTGAGTTAAAGCTTCTGTTTTACTCATTTCAAGCGAAAAGATTTCACTACCAGACATTGCAGTAAATGGAGTGTCTTGACCAATAGTTTGAGCCATTCCCATAGCAATAGCTGTCTTTCCAGTTCCAGGAGGACCAGCTATAAGTACTGCTCTACCTGCAATTTTTCCTTCCTGAATCATACCGAGTATAACACCAGCTGCCTTGCGTGCTCGACATTGACCAACCATGCCCTGAGATATTTGACGAGCCTCTAAGTCATCATTTAACCCAAGTCCTCGAATATGAGAATGTGCTCCTATTCTTTCAATTCGAGTCAATTCTCGCATAGAAGCTTCTTGTACAGTTTGAGTTATCTAGCAGGTAAGACATTAAACTTACATTTGCCATTCTTTGAAACTAAGGTAACAAAACTTTGATATATTTAAACTACAATTAAAATTAGATTACTTTTGTTAAAATCCAGTGAGTATTTAAATGGAAGATGAAAAGTCAAAACAGGAGCGCGCTCGTCAGCTCAAGGAATCAAGGGTACTGACCTCTAATAAGTAAAATTGGTTATTTAACTATTCGTAGAGATGTTTATGCAAACAAACTTGTTTATAAACAGCAGGAAAATGTATCTAAAAGACCTGGTGGATTTTTTCTGAATGAAAATAATCCTATTGACATAACAAATGAGCATAAGAAGCCAATATCAAATCGCAATGAGCCTATCCTAGATTTTAAAACAGTCGAATGCTCATCATGTCTCCGAAAATTTCAAGAATCATTTCTTCTTAAATATTTTGAACTAGAAGTTTGTGATTCATGCCACGACCCCAAAGAAACTCACTCTCTTATTCCTAAAACACAAGCAAAAGAGAGATATCTTTTATCAGATGTTGACTTGGATAAAAGAACACCTTTACTAAAATATATGCTGAAAAGGAATCCACACAATAAATCATTTGGAGATATGAGATTATACTTGGAAGCCCAAATTGTTGATAGAGCTCTGGAAATTTGGGGCTCTGAAGATAAAATTGAAAAAGAGAAAGAACTTAGAATGAAAAAGAGAGAAGAGCAAAAAGAGAGGAAATTGAAAAAAAGAATTCAAAATCTTGAGCTTGAGAATAGAAGCAGTAAATACATCAAGCTTGATAAAGTCCACGTGCATGATTTTGGCGAAGAAGAGTTGTTGAAAGATGGAAACTATTGTAAAACTTGTCAGTCTTGTAATTTCAAACAAATATATGAAAAATTTTAATCCTCAAACCACATGTCTTAAATTTTGATTCAAAATTTTAGATCAGTTAACTTAATAGTATTAACATAATCTTTATTTTCAAAACAAACTTTGAATTTTAAATTTATCTGGATGAAGCCAAGTGTAAAATTTTTAAGAATTTAAATTTCAATGGATCTTATTGAAGAATTAGTTGTGATCCTGTTTATCATAATAATTTCAATGACCATATGTGATTTATATTTGATATAATTTTTAAAGTTTTGATAACATCTTTTATTATTTTTAAATACAAAAAAAATCATAAAAATGAAAGTTCAATGGGTCTCCTCTCGATTAGAGGAATAAGAAATTCGAACAAGTCCGTCAATAAACAAGAATCAAGTGAATCTATTGTGGAAATAAATTCGCTAGCGGAAGTAGTACTGAAAAAAAGTCCAACCCCGATACCAGGGGATTTGATAGAATTTACCCTGAGGACATCACCTTTAGGTGAAATTAATAATTTTGTTGAACAAAGCGGTAGTCATATCAAGGATATTTGCCTTACCCAAGTGAGGCTAATTTCCATTAATTTTTTAAGAAAAATTTTAGTAAAAGAAATCAAAAAAATAATATTGGCAGTGAATCAGATCACAATCAAGGACACAATTATAAATCGTAAGTTTTTAAATTAAGAATTATTATCGCAATTTTTTTAGCATTAAAATTATGAATAATGTTCAAAACAACTCAGTTAGTTATTAGATAGTTATATAATTGAAGGAAATTTTAGAAGGCATTGAGAAGCTTAAAAACGATGATTTCCTCTCGAGGATTGTTCAGGCTTTGAACAATCCTTCGAATGAACTAAGAACGGCAATTTCATCAGAGAGTTCCACTAAATCGGACCAAGAAACCTGGACAAAAGACTCTTTGGATAAATCTTCTCAAAATGAAAATGATTCGATGACTAGTGGTTCGTAAACTTTCCTATTGAATAATTAGTGTTTCAAAATTTTTGATAATTTAGACAATGAATCTAGAGTGAGCAATAAAATCATGATTAAAAATAAATGAATTTTAAATCAAATTTAAAAGGCTATCGATACGGAAAACAAGTTATCCTGAATAAATCAATAAGTTAATGAGAGAATAACTATAAATTAAACGACATTGGTGCAATTACATTATTCATAACCATCTTTGTATAACGCGTTTAAATAATAAATTATATTTTTACACACAAGGAAATTTTCATGCATCACTCCCTATTGATTAATGATCAACCTCGTCAATCAAGTAAGAATAGAATGAAATTTATTCATTTTCATACTTAGTATATATTATACAAGTCAAAATATTTTTTGAGACTGAATGGAATCAATCTTCTTAAAGTTCATCGATATTTTTTTCCCCATCTAAAGTAAATATAAAAGTTTATGTATTAAACAAATAAATTACCGAACATAATCTTATACGAGACATCCAATATTTAAGTTGACTTTCATTCGGAGCACAAAAGATGTGAATGTTTTCAGAATATTCATCATACGCATAATAGCTCTGGGAAGATTATAAAATTGACTGCAATTACCTTTAATACAAATACGTACGAAGTGGGAGCTCTTTTTTTAATCCATCCGCCATAACTTTGATATAACTTTGTATTCTTATCAATTACTAGGAGGAGTTTTCGATTTTTAAGCTATAAAATAAATACTATTTAAATAGAAAATGTTTATGGAAAAAATCCTTACTTCCTTCTTCTTTCCACAAATATACAATCCAGACGCTCTCAGAGAAAGATAATACTGAGCCCATTCGCCCTCTTTTATCAGGTAGAGATAGCCATTCCATTCAGGAATTCCCCCATGATCGAGATTATTTAGCATCTCCTACTCAATGAAAATGAAGAGAACAAACCAGAACAAGGTCTTTTGTGAATACGCCGTACTTTTGACAAAATTCTTTTCCAAAACATTTCTAGAAGAATGTTATCAGTTTATTGAATTTACTAAGGGCTGGTATATCATATCATATTTGTCATTTCTTCTTTCAAAGCAAATTATATTCTTGCTAATTGGTGGCCAAGCCAAGACACATTCAATGACAATATCATCCTCTTCAAATATCCTTTCTATGTTTTATTAATGAAATTAAAATCTCGAGTTAAATAAATGGAATAAATGTGAAAATTTCAGAAAAAATGAAGAAAAGATAGCAAACTATAGATCCTTTTTCATAAACCTTGAAAGTTGAATTGTTAAAAATAACTCTCACATTTACATTTATATAATCGTCATCTATCACATAGAATCTATCATTAATTTTAGAGGATGGTTTCCTACTTTTTCATAAATTTAACAAATCAATATCCTCAAGATATACTGTCCAAAGGGGAATGTAAAATTAGAGAGACATATTCTGAAACTTGAAAATACATTTGATGTTATGTAATACAGAGAATTAATAATAAGGAAATACTGTGCTTGTAATTGTAGATAGCTATAGTCATTAGATCTTATTTTCTAAAATTAAAGCTGCAAAAGGGATTATGCCATATTATTTTAAGTAAAGTAAAGGAATACATTTTCAGAATAATGACCTCTTACCAACTTTAAGATTGGGCACTTTTTCAACAAGACAATATAATGACGGCCTCAGAATATTGAGCTTCTCAGCAAGAATAAGAGTAACTTTAAAAGCTGTCATTCCCTCATGGAGGAATAATGCTCTAGTTGTCCCATCCTCGAGAAAAATCCTGATGCATATCTGTTTTGATTTAAAGGTAAACCATTTGAGTTACTTTAATCTTTCTCTTCATGCATTCTCCCTTTTTCATGTCCTCAGGATAATAATCCATCTAAATATATGTATTAGTGATAAGTATTTTCCAAAAGTGAGTTTAGATTCCTAATTTAAATAAAGTATCTGTATATCTGTATTCCCATATTTCCCCTCAACGCCATAATGAAAGTATCTCTAATTTCAACATGTAAACATTTATAAATGTTTATAAAGTATAATTATACTTTATTTAAGATTAAAATCATATAGAATTGGGAAAAGAAAAAAAATGGAGTGGAGAAAAATTCAAAATTATCATCTCTAAATTGAACTAAACCAAGTTTTATAATAGTAGTAGTATGCATCCAAAAAATAATAAACCGTTCTCGAATCAGAGCCTTTTATTAATAATGTATGTATCCTCAATGTCGGGATAAAGTTTACTGATCAAATTATCACTAATAATCTATCTGACAAAAATGAAGATTGTTTAACTCCCAATTCTTCTAATTATAAATAAATAAGATAAATTTGAAAAAGTGAACTTTTGTGATTGAATAATCCATTCATGATCCATATGGCTTATTCCATTCACGCATAATATTATACATTGTAAGGTTGAGAAATTTACCTTAGGTATAAATATTTTTTTCAGTTGAAACTATTATGAAACGAAAACAAAAATTGAAGCTTTATATTGATACATATATATCTTTACTTTATAATCTAGATTGTTATTGCTTCTATGTTCATGATAGATTATATTGGCCTTTAGAGAATTAAATTTTAAAAAATATTTCAGAAACCAATAGAGCTCTAGTTTAATTAGGGCATTTATAACTCACAAAGTTTAGAGTTTTTCTGTCCATTTTTGTCTGATCTTGAACCATGCCATCTTGTAATTTGGCAGAAATTTTTTTCTCAGATGAATATCCACTTGGCGGTGGAAGAATAAGAGCGCTAGAAATCTCTGTATCCATTGAATAGCTATACAATACTGTAGTATTTACGTATTTTAAAATACTGATAAATAGTTATAGCTTTTAATATAAATTCTTTAGGCCAATAAAATTAGTTCTTTGTCCAGGACAGTTGAAAGAATTGTTATTGGCCAAACTTTGAGATCAGCAATACTAATTCAGCATTGGTTGCTCAATTTCTATATTATAACTATATTATAATTCTTTTTATTACTAATAGATAATTAGCAATAATTGAATAAGCTTGAATTTCCGTCTACCTATTCCAGTTTAAATGTGAACTTCGTGCATTTCAATATGGAATTTTTGTATGTAAGGATGAAAAATAGGGAATTAAAAATAAACTATAAAGTCAAACTGTATCAAAGAAAAAAGGTTCTCGGGTTAAAGCTTTAATCATTTTACTGGTATGCAATAACTTATTAACATTTTTAATTATAAGATTCTTACGAATCTTGAAACTATGCGTTATTCTTGAAACCGAGTAACAAAGTTATAAAAGTATCAAGAGTAACGGTAAGATCTCCCGATAAGCAGAAAAAAATTTATTATTCTATCGTCTTGCCAGTATTAATTGGAAACCAAACAGGAAAATAGAGGTTGAAAAACATTTGAAAAAAGATTGAATTTATATTAATAATATATAATTTTTATTTTCAAGAATAAATACTATTTATCAAATAGTCATACATTATTAAATTTTGCATTTAAAAATATTTTTCCGCTAATCATTTATCGAATTTTTCTGCGTGTTCTAAAATACAATAAAACAATCATGTAATCTCTTTTAAATTTTTACTTCTTGCTTTACTCACCATATGAGGTCCATATTATTAATTCGCCATCATCATTGACCGATGCAATCATTGAATCAAGACGCGGATTCCATGATATACAGTTGACTGTGATATTAGAAGACTTTTTATTTCCCGAATTGAAACTACAATAATCGGGTTGAGGATGAATTGTAGAGTTACAAACTCTGTTCATGTCATAGAGAGGAAATTGAGGATTCACCCCAGTCATGCAGTGAATTGGTTGGGATCCATGGTCGACTTTCCAAAAGTAGATATTTCCATCTAACAAAGTTTTTTATGTAGATTAATTGGAATAAAAGAAGATTCTCAGCAAAGTGAAAGCCTATTTTTTGGCAAATGAAATTTTTCATTTTCATATTCTCGTTGTTTTAATAATTATTCTGGAAATACAAAGTATTTGCAATAGAATCGACGCTTCAACGAGAGAATATTTTCCATATTGAATTATTTTTTAATAAAACTAAATTTTGATAAAATGTGATAACTATAGATCACAGTTTGAATAAAAAGTTTTTTTTCGATTTAGCCAAAATTAATCTATTATATTATGAAGTAAGTTTAGTGTATTCGGAATAATTTAAACTTACCTTCACTTCCCATTGAAATAAAGGAATCTTGATAGCCACCAAGAACTGGGAATAGTCTTAATAATTCTTGTTTAGCACCAACAAAACGATCTATAATAGCTGAACTCTTCAAATCCCATAAATGTAATCCCATTTTATGTACACATATGAGAAGTTTAGTTCCATCCGAAGATAAAGATAATGACTGAATAGGATATTGTTCCGAAAACAAAGTTTTATGATACTGAAGAGAATAGTGAGAATTTTGCTGGTTATGCAAGTTATTTCTTTCAATACTAGTCCCTGTAGAGTTTGACTCAGATTCATGACTTTGTTCGTCGTCTTCTGCAACAGTTGCAGTTGTGACAGATCCTATAGCAGCAGTTGAATGAGTATCCGTGGTCATTTGAGAGGCTAAAAGGGATAAGTTCATCGCTATTAAAGAAGAGCCTTCATTAGAATTGACTGAGGCACGAGCTTGTAACATACTCTGCTGAGGTGCTGTTGTGATGGGGGGTATATTATCTTGAAATTCAAGTCTATATGTATTAAAAAGTCTAACGACCCCTGACTCGACAGGATCATCTGAAGTCCTGATAACCTCATGAGGATTATTAGACTGACGAAAATCAGAAATGTTATCTTCATTAGAATGTTCAGTTCCAATTGCTGGTGACATTAGTAGTAAATTTGATGTACCTATTGGAACTGAATGTCTAGTAAAACTCGATGAAGCAGCATTCAAGAGAGGAATTCCAACTAAACCTGGAGCTAAATAAAACAGCAAATATAAAGTGTTTCCCTATTTGACGTATTATTACCTTGATCCTGATTGCCTATGCTTCTACCAGCTGGTGAAGTTGACAAAATGTTAAGATTTTGCCTTCGAGTTATTGGCTGTTGAGAAATTTGAGATTGGTTTTGATGCTGAACATGCTGTCCAATAATTGAATTGAGATTATTCATCGAATTTGAATCATCTACCAATGATAAATTTATAAACGGCTGAAGACTTGTATGTGACATACGAGGATTTTGACTAGCCAATGAAGTCATAGAATGACCCAAAGTTCCAACTGATCCTTGATCCTTATTTCCAAAGACAAAGAGACCTACTCTATGCATTGAATCAGCGACCAACAGATAATCTAAATTAATTTCAATTTGAGTTCAAGCATTCATTTTTAAAAAAACTCACCATACTGAGGATTAAAATTGTGAGGAAAATTTTTCATTTGACTTTTATGAGCAGAAAAATGAAAGCTATCTGGAGCACCAGGAGGTAAATCTTTGATGAGTTCATGAGAAATGGAGAAACAATTTTCTTCAAAAGACTTTTCATCATCATTCATTTCTGGCCAAATTGCTATCATTGCTTGAACTCGATAGCCCTCAACAATAGTGAGTATTCTGCCATTATCTTCAGTATCTATGACATAGAACGTTCCTTTGATTCCTCCAAAAGCCAATTTTCTGCTATCACTAAAGAATGCCGCAGCACTATACGAATCCTCTTCATTGACCTTTTGAACACAAATTGTTGCACCATTTTTAGGATCACAAATACTAATGCTACTTTGTTCCTCGCCGTAGCAAACTGCAATTCTAGGAAGAATATTAGGAAAATTTATGAGTGTAATCTTGAAAATAATAATTTACAGCAGAGAAATTTTTTTTCATGTTTGTAGTTTCAAATCATGGTAACATTATAATAATTAAATTTTTATAAGAGAAGAATTTCCTAATGAGCATTTGAGTACTCGCAAAATAATTTACTCTAATTGATCAGATTTTCATATATGAATTTAATTAGCAATTTTTCTTAATTCGAAAGAAAAATTGATAAATTATAATTATCAGTAATAACTCAGGTGGAGGTGGGTTCATGAATTTTTTCTAGTTAAAAATATTATAATGTTACTCTAATGAGAGTAATCATTTTTATACCATATAAAAGTAGAATAAAACGAAATTTCGCAAATATTTTGAGAAGATTGGTGAAAATTTTAACACAAAAATTAGGTTTTCTCTAAAACAAAAAATTTCTATTTCTATCCTCTAGCATTTTTAGTTGAAAAATTTCTCTCTCTCTTCTGATTGGTTTATTCGATGAGTCTTGTTTCAACCAAAGAGAAGCCAGAATTTTTCTTCATCATCATCTGCATTAAAGTTTATAATTACAGCGATTATATATAATTAGACTACTAACTAGTATAATTCAAATTAATTTTAAATTATAAAAGGTTAAGTTTCAATTAAGTGTCAATTTAATAAAAGAAAATGTCTCAAAGAAGAAGGATCTTTCAATGGATATCCTGAAGCAAAATTTTCTTCGTAGCTTAATTCAGTGTCATTTGCACGAGTAAATGAGTTTCAAACTCGAGATATTCAAAAGCAAATTCATTTAAATTACTTTTTCGAGTCTGGAGACCAGGTAATGAAAGACTGATGATTGTCAACTGAAAGTGTTAAATGATGCTTGATTTTGTAAGTTTCCATACTAACATTGTAAAGTTCGAGAGATTGCTCTTTGCCTCCTATCGCCAAATATTTACCATTAGGAGAAAATTTACAAATCCAGATTTCACTTTCGTTTACTTTCAATCTTTGAGAGACGTGACATGGAAAATTTTTCAAACTACATCTATGAGGCACTAGAAGAGAAAAATTCTCTGGAAGATCCGGAATATTATGGAATAGACAATTTTTTAATTGAAATTCAATTCCTGAATAAATTAAACCTTCTAATCGATGAGAAGGCAACATTGTATTAGCTGGAATGAATTTTTGAATCTTCTCCATCAAGATATCTCTGCTACCATTATCTTTACCTAGCCATGAGCCCGCCTGAATCATTAATTCATTTGAAGTCCTGCACATGAGACAGCTGGCTAATAAATGAATTCTATCTCTGTTTATATTCAGAGGAGTTAATCTATTCCTCAAAATGTTAACAGCCTTGAGAACTTCTCCGTCTTCGAGAAATTCAAGAAATTGTTGTTCCAAGAGTAGAAATATAACTTCATCTATTTTATACTCAACGATAGTTGATAATTGTAATAAACATGCTTCTGCCTCATCCCAATTTCCTTTGGTTATTGCATTTCTCAGTTTGGTAGCAGAATGATGCTCAAGTGATAGTCCAGAATCTTTTTTCAGTTGCTCATAAGCTGAACTAATCAATGTGTTTAAATTATTTTACTTGAAGCCTTTATTGCTTAGAAATTTTCCTATAAGCTGTAACAACTCATTTTCTCTGGTTTTACTCAATAAAAGATCATCCATATTAGTAACTATAATTTTTTTTAATTTTAGACATATGAATAAACAAATAAATTCTAATTGAATTTTGTTTTAATTATCAAACCTATCAATAACAGTAGATTCAAAATGAAGTAGGTGCATATTTATTTATTTAGTAATGAATCTATCAACCGAACGCCGTTGAGAAAAAGAGAGGAGGATAATCTTACTAGAACTCCATCCAACTCGATAGTTTCCACTTTACAAAGACGAGATTTTCTAAATAAATTCACTCTTCAAACTTTTAGTCCTGGTTTTTATGCCTACAACAAAGATTCAGAATCCGATGCTTTCATGTCACCTCAAACTCAAGCAGAGCTTTTCCCTTCAGAAATCGATGAGAATTCCGAATACCAAAGAAAATGCATTGATTATCTTGATTCTTTAGTACACGATCAAAATCTTCAGTCTCAGTCTGAAGAGTACTTTAAATCTAATATTATCATGCCAAGTCCTGATATCGCCTATAAAAGCTCCACTAGAAATCCAACTTGTATGATTATTTTGTAATTATTGTTAGATACTCCCAAGGGTGTTAAAAAAAATCTTATAGATTCTCATTCAAGTCTTATGGTTGATGGTAAGTTATTTTATTTCATCTTTAGTCTTGACGCAAACATCTCTCTCGATTCCCATAAATTTTGATTTGGAAAATTGTATCAAGTATTATCTAAGTAATTATTCAACAAACTTATCAAATTCATCTCCTGATGATTCGACCAAAGATCGTACTCAAATCCGTTTTGATTCTTGTGACGTTTTATCCTCGACAGTCTACCGAAAATCTTTTTCTGATTCAAATCAATTATTCTTTCCCTGCAAAATTAAGTCTGATTGTCTGAAATCATCTACAGCCAGGTCATTATTTTGTGATGATGTTGAGAAAAAAGATGAAAAGGGAAGTTTAGACGGTCTACCAGTTATTAATGCTCGTTCCAACAGAAAAGTTCCTCCTAGTCCAATGTCAGTAAATAATATGCCTATACCTGGTACACCAGTCAATAGGAGGATACCAGAAAGTAATCTCTTGCTCAAAAGTTTTAATCGGGATTCTGATACTAATCCGCCACCTAAAGAGTCAAGTCATCTCTACTCTCAGAATTCCAGATTCAATGATCTTGGCAGCAAACTATTCCTCGAGGATTTAGACAACTTCAGTCGTACCAGTCCAACTCATAAGAATATGGATCATCCTGATTTCGGGGATTTATCTCCAATATTTTTGTCACCAATTCTTCCTAACAATAACAAGAGTGAAAACGAAGAAAATACTGAGCTTAAAGGAGGGGCAAATAAAATCAACTATAGTTTGATGGATATGGAATGAATTTCAAAGACTCAATATAACTTTATTTATATCTTTATACATAAGAGATTTTTCATGTTTAATCCTTTCTTCAGTGTTTATCATTGATAAAAGACTTTGACATATCAATAAAATAGACTTATTTTCGTCCTGATTTTGGTAAGCTTTATCCTCATTAGCGGCGGTTGTGACTCTCGCTATAATATTTTTTGCTCTATTGAATTTTCTCCTCTGAATAAGGCTTTGAGCAAACCAAAGTTGAGATTTTCTTTGAAGTATTGTATTCTTTAGAATAGATGCAAGCCTATAATGATTTAAGGCTAAAAGACCAGCTATGAATGATGCGTCATCATGAAATCTTCCTAGACAAGAAAAACCTCCTCCGAGTGTGGATAGCCATGTTGATAACTCATTAATATATATGTTGCGAGTCAAAATTTTTTGGTTTAGATATTCACTTTTCTGAAAATATATAGAAATTAACTCACGTAACAGATATCAAAATTAAAAAATAAAAGTCCGCATTTCTTGTAATGTAGAGTTGAACAGTGATAATTGTTGATATTAGTATGTTTTTTGAATCCACAAAAAATAATTGAATGAAAAAATATTGGATCGGATTCTTTGTGGCACGTGTGACACACTAGTGAACTTTTGGCTTTATTGTAGAATGAGTTTCTAAAAAAATATTTTCTCTTGAAAATTTCAAATGCATGGCTACAGAAATTAGATAATCTGATAGCCAGATAGGACTTTTCACTATGCTCTACCAAAATCTCCATATATTTAATATTTAGTCAGTGTAAAACAAAATACTTAGATTATAAGCATTTTCATGAACTTATTAATTGTTTTACTAGGTTCTTTTTTAAAAATAAATTATGACAAAATATATTATTGGTCATAGAACTGATATAAATGGAGTTTGTCAGCATCTTGTACAAGGTGGAAAGCTTGGTGAACTATCATGGGAAGTATTTCCATCTGATTCTAAGGATGTTGACGATTACACCAAAAAAATCGAACGATTAAAGCAAAACTCAGAGGTTAACAGAAATTCCGATCCATTTTCAATCAATCTGTATGATAATTTAAGCAATGAAAAAATTAAACGCGTCGAATTCTTACACAATTGTTTAGTTTCTCAGTCGAATTCGATTCTTTGTGATGATTTTTACTCTGAAAGGGATGAGATTCTCTTCGAAATCGTTTTGAAGGAATTTAAAAGTTGTCCTTTTCTCGTTATATGCTCTGATAAAATAATTCAAGAATGGTTTCATGTGTCCAGCTCTTATAGAAAAGAGCTTAATATCATTTTTTTATCAAACGGCCAACATTTAGAATATGAATTTCTTTCCAACTTTATATCAAACCATAAATATATTCTAGTTGATATTATTTTCATATCCGTTGATGTCGCTGAAAAAAATGCAGAAAAGCTAGCGGTCTGCAACTTTAGACTGATTTTTCTTGACTCCGTCAATAGCATCATTGATGAAGATACTGACCTTGTGGATCGATTACTAAAGATCGGCCACACTCTCAACGGTGTTAAATGTCTTAGAACTCATCTGCGCCGTCACAGAGATATTAAAGATAAAGAAACATTCACTGATTTGGATCTTGTCAGGTATTCAATTTATTCATTATTCTAGAAATTTACTACAAAAGAGATGCAAAAATGACTTATCATCCTACTCAAAATTATTGTACATAAATCATCCTTCTATTCACAACTTTCACTATGTTTTGCCCCTAAATCTAAATAATTTGCAAAGGTAAACAATTAATTGGTAATAGTCTTTTAGAGTTTCTTTATTCCATCATTTAATCCAAACAAATGAAGACCCCTTCTGCTTGAAACTATTCAAAAGATCTTTGGACACACCAAATTTGTATATTTCTGAAAATTTGGATAAAGCTGCATCAATAATTGAAAATAGAAGTAATACAGAGAAAATAAAATTCATACATCAGTTGACTGAAAAAATCATTACGGATTCATCTGAAAAGTTTCTGATTATCGCGGAACCGATATTTTTAGACACTATTAAATTTGATTCGGAAAATATGAAAAAGAAAATCCATTTATCAACAATAGAAAATTTAATGGATTTTAGCTGGGAAGAACACAAAATAAACTTAATTATTATCTGTTCAATATTTAGTGCAAGCTCCGAATGGATGCGAAAATTAGATTCATACTTGAAGACTATGCGTAAAAAACTCAACATTTTCCATCTAGTCTATAAATATACATATGAAGATTTGGTATATTCTCAAATGGCATCCCACATGATCAGTTCAGGAGAAATATTTGAATTTTCACATGATGATTTACTCAAAATGTCCTTCAACTTGATGATAAGTCTTCAAGATAATTTTGACGCTCTTAAAAGAGTTATTTCAGAAGATTTGAAAAATGTCACGAATAGTTTGGCTGAAACTGAGGAAAATAGTACGTTTATCTAAGAAATTAACCCAATATTTAGATGAATTTGATGGGATTTTTTCCACCATTGTCGAAATTTTAGACTCAAAAAATAATGACGATAACCAAGATGGATGCATAAAAATTATAGAAGATAAAGGATTAGTCAAAAAATTTGATCTAGTAAGACATTATTTTCTTAAATTCAGTCTGTGCTTGCTCATCAACTTTCAACTATCCATTCTGAGATATTGCCCGATTCTAATGGAAGTAAAATTGCAGAGTAATTAATTACTTTGAAGATTTTTATTGGATTATTTTCTGATTACTATTTTTATTCCAGGGTCCTGTCTAAAAATCCTGTTTTCAATAAAATTCCTCAAATTTTGATTCACGATTTTATTAAATCTACCACCAGTGAAAATTGTATTCTCTGTGGGCAACCAAATACAAAAATTAAAAGAATGACACCCCTGTGCAATTTGCTCTTTCAGAAATTGGTTGAGAATGAAAATATCCTTGAGAATACTCAATGGAAAAATTTTATTTCTCCATGTGTCAAATTCAAAGATTACTACAACTTTGTTCATGTATGTAAGATGCCAAAAATTCATAGAACATGTAAAGCCAAAGCATTGTCTGCTTGTAGGAATTTGAGAAGAGGTGATAACTTTCAATTGGCCCTAGGCTCATCTGAAGACGAAAAAATAGACTATCGTGAGTAATTTTTATGTTTTAAATCAACTTAACATTCTGTTCATAGACTTCTTCTCCTTCTACACAGCTGAAGAAAAGCAGAGAAGAACCCTTAGAAAATCAAAGTGCTCTTCTTCTTCCCCCTTGTCAAGGGATAAACTCAAATCCCTTGAAATGATGAATGCCTCTTCTAAAGACTCTGATTCAGATGAAAAATCTAATTGTAATGATCCCTCTTATTCGGAAAGTTTACGAAGTCATAAAAATTCATCAAATCGTTCCCTTTCACCGCACCGGTTTCTAGTAAGAACTTGAATTTGTATATTATATTTCATTTTAGAATAACAAACTAGACTCAGAAATTGAACAGCTCAAAGAAGAATTTTGGTATCCCGATAGTTCTAGAATAAAAGAATGGAATAAAATGGTTGAAAGTGGTCTTAAAGAAGTTGTCACATGGGATGAAGATGGGCGAATGTTCGTTTTCCTCCTAGATGGCCATGAAAGACAAACTTATCTTAACTCTCTTATGAGATATGGAATTCCCCCACCAGGAATCATCCCATTAAAAACTTGGCTAGGCTCTTTTTTGGCTAAAAAGCATCCTATTTCAATTTATTCATATCATAAATTATTCATGAAACATTTATTTCTCGATCCAGTGGCTCTTGATGATTCAATTCACTTGTAGGTTATGCTCACACAATTTACGTTAAATATAATTTTTATTTCTTTTCAAAGTTGGTCTGATGGTCTTCCTAAAGAAGGAGTATCCGGTGCCTCAGTTTTATCAAGAATCAGCATGCTAGCATTGATTCGGAACAAGGTTATCGAATATGAAGATAAAAATGAACTTTCTTCAGCCAAAATCGTAAGCATAGCCCTAATATGAATAATTATAATGATAAGAAATGTAGTGACTTCCTCGATTTCTTTTCTTAGAACTTGACAACACAATTCAATTTCGACATTTACGAAGGAGGTTTAACTCAGTTACATAAAATTTGGCAAGATGATTTAAATCAGATTGGTACTAGAGATTTGAAAAAATTGCTATCGAAAAATTGGAACAGACACCATGACTATTGGCTTCTAGCTGGCATTTTTATTCACGGATATGCAGCCTGGAAAGAGATCATTTTAGATAAAAGATTCAAAATACTTTATGATGGCCTCGTCAATCTTGGATTTCACCAAGGAGAAAATGAAGAAATGTCGAATCATTCCCTTGCATTCTTACTTCATCGCTTGCGCATTCTAGAACAATCTCTTCTGATAGAGTTTTCCTTATTTAATGTCGCCTGGGCTTTCATCAATAACGAGGAAGAATTAGTTACTTTTGATGAATTCAATATCAAAGATATTAAAGATAATGAAAATGAAATGGTCAAAATTGCTCAGAAAAAACACGAGGATTTGTCTCTATTACTCCAATCTCAAGGTCCTGTCAAAGAAATTCCCCTTCCCGATAATCAAAACGCTAAAATTCATGTAATCAAAGGTGAATTTTAATTAAATCAAATTCTCTTTTTCTTATTTTTCTTAATGTTTTATATTATTTCTCATATTCAGCTGTTGAACGGCTTCAGAATCTCCTCGAAGATCTCTATGCTGACATGGAGTTTATGCCCGCTGTCGTCAAATGCGCTCAATGACGTTCAATCATTTTTAATAAAAATATATTTTTTCTATGCCTGAACTTTCTAATGCAAGCCTTTTTATTTTTAAATGAAGTCATAAATTCTATTTCATTTCAGATGCGTACTTGATATGGATCGTTTCCGAAGAGTCGAGAGAAATCTTCGCACCGGTTTATTCCTATTCTTTCTGCGTTTTCAATCGAATTCTGACCAAAGTTTATGCAATATCAGTGCCATTCGAATTTTAATCTGGCTAAATATAAGCCCATTAGAATTAATTGTGCATCTAATATCGACCCAGATTTCATTAACTGTCTATTTCATTGATAAGATTTTTCCTCTAAATTTTTACAATCTTTATCTTATTTTCGGGCCCTTATTCTTCTCTGACTTGTTTTCCCTCTTTTTTCAAATGACAATATTTTCAAGGGGTTGGGCATATATGAGTGTGAGAAATTCATTGAACAAAAATAAAAAAAATTTGAACACGATTAAGACAATTCTTCCCCTATTACTCTATAGAATAAAACCTACATTAATATTCATAGCAATATTCCATATGAATTTGAAAGATTTGTATGAATCTAATATTCCTTTTGAAAAAATGAAAAATCATATGAAATTCAAACTTATTTACCCATTCTTGGCAATGATGATCTTCATACCATTTTGTAAAAATGACTTTTAGATTGAAATCAATTTAAAATATTTATCTTCACGATAACATTGTATAACACCATCAAGAATATTAAATTAAAATAATATTTAATTGAATAAGAACTGTCAATATATATAATTTATTATTTTCATTCACTATGAGTTTTTTTTCAAGAACCAGAGTATAGATTCTAAAATATAATAAATTTTATGCAGATATGCAATTTTTCACCTTCTAATTTTTCCCAAAACTTCTATTTGATCTATTTGAAAATTGGATTTTTTCTGATGTAGAATGTGAATTCCTATTTATCTGATAAATTTTATCACCCTGCCGAACGTCTTGTTTATTTCGTTCTATTTTAAATTTCATATATGTCAGTTACATTCCTTACCCTTTTATACATTCCCATAAATATATATTGATAAAAGTAGATTTTGACATTTAACCTAGTTGCAAACTTGGTTGGTATGAAGGTAGGAATCTACGATATTTACAGAAATCTCGATTTTTTCATCAAGAATTCGAAATTGTTAAAAAACTTTTTGAATCCAACTCATGTTGCCCACTTTTAACATATGAAGAAAAAAATTCTAAAAAAATTATTTTCATGAAAATATGGTCATTTTTCAAATTTCGATTTCGCACAAAAATCCTATTTTTTCCAACTCTGAACTGAAAATTTTTATTGATTTGAAAGTTGGAGGGTGATCAAAAGAGTTTTTTCAAGATCAGGATTTGACAAGAAAGCTGACTAGCACCGTCAAATTACCGACAGTTTCCCCATTTCCGAGAGATTTTGAATTATCGAAATTTCATTGATTCTCAAGTAGAGTAAATGATCAAAAAATTGTTTTTAAGCTCCCAAACGATAATAAGGTTATGCATTAGATCAGATTCAGTTGAATTGATTTTTTTGTCTAATCCTGATCTTGAAACAACTCTTTTGATCACCCTCCAACTTTCAAATCAATAAAAAATTTCAGTTCAGAGTGCGAAAAAATGGGATATGATTTTCAACCATTGTTGACTTCTCTTAAGTTTCAATTATTGCCAACTATCAACCTGTTGCTGAGGCGGAACTCAGGATATTATATTCTCTTCTATTATTTTCACTTCTATCCGTTTGAGTTAGGCTAACTTGAGGTAGTCTGATATTTGGTTTCAATATGTTGTTAATTATTGCCAGTTGTTTGCTTTTTATTTGAACTTCGCGACTGTTGAAACCAAGTTCTGATGCTAAAATCTTCTGTAAACAAAGATCTGCCTTACATTTCCTTATGAAGTGGCTTTCTGCGCTGTTCAGCATAGATTCTCTCACACGACAGTGGCACACTTGGATCGACTTTTTGAACAATTTTGAAGTAAGTAGGAAAAGAAAAAACTAAAAAAGGCCAAGTGATTAAACGAAAGAGAAGAGGTTCTACTGGTCAGTCACAAATCGATGCATTCCTGAAGAGGCAAAAAGTGAAATGAGAAGTAAACCCCCGGCTTCTTTGATACGATTTACAATCAGCTCAACTAATGGAAGTGCACAAAAATTTCGCATTGTGATTATATTTATATGCCAACCAGGGTAGAGTCTGAAGAGACCTGGAGAAATATAACGTTAACCCCTTTAATATACTTTTTGAACGATAATATTTACGAACTTCATCAAGAACGTCTGTTTTCTCTAACCTTCCCCATGAGTTCAGAACCCAATAATGATAATTATATGGTCGTTAAAAATTGAATGACATAGTTTTAGAGATGTTGGAATTTCGATTTTACAGCTAAAATCAGCAGAAAAATCCTACCCCACACCTAAACTTTACAAATTTTCTAATCCTTGCGTAAGCCAAACTAATGGACATTCCATGTTAACTTGACTAAATCCAACACAGTGAAATTATTATTAAAATAATCGACAGAAAATTGAGAGACTCGAAGCAAAACTTAGCAATGCAAGACAACATATAATTGCGAACGAATCATTGGAAGCACATATTGACAGGTTCTTAAAAATACAAGGGGGGAAAGAAAGTGAAAAGAAGTTACAAAACTTAATGAGACAAATAGAAACAGAGAATGTCATTCAGGACAAAGGCTTTTTCAACTACGCTGGAATAGAACTCACAAGAATACAAAAAGAAATACTCTCACTAGGTCCTAATTTCTGCGTCCCAAAGAAAACAAAAAACACAGAAGATAAAACTGCTTTCGAAAAATTAGCGTGGGATCTATCTGAAACAAATAGACTTAAAGAAGGGGCAAATCTGGAAAATATCAAAATAGATCTTCTCAATACATACAAAAATTATAGTAAGAAAAAGAATATAAGCAACAAACTAAAACGGGAACACTGGGAGGCACTGAAGGAGATAACAAACAATAGAGACTTAGTCCTGGCAAGACCAGACAAGGGGAGAGGTTTAGTAATAATTAAGAGACAGGATTATATTCAATCAGGATGTGAATTTCTTTCGGATGAAACGAAATTTGAGAAAAGTGAAGAACTCAGGGTAAATTACAAAATAGGCGACGAAGAAAAAGAAATAGAAAAGATTGGAAAGAATCTTCATAGAAGAGGGTTGATAGATAGTTTCACAATGAATTCAATAATCAGGAAAAATTCTTCAATTTCCAGATTATATTTCCTACCAAAGACACATAAGATTGACCCAGAGAACCTTCCAAATGTATTACCAATGAGACCAATTCTAGATATGTCAGCCTGTCCACAGCATTTTCTAGCAAAATGGCTTCAAGATGTTCTCAGACCAATTCATGAATACTACAAAAGACATGTTGTGAAAGACGTATTCGAATTTGTTGACAAAATGAAGAATTGCAATGTCGGTTCTAGAAAGATGGTATCGTTTGATATAACATCACTTTTTCCTAATATTCCTATTGAAGAAACTCTGAACATAATAGGTTCATATATCGAAAACAACAGAAATGATTTCATAATGAGTGGAGAAGAAATTGTCGAAATGGTCAGAAAATGCTGCACAAATATTCCCCTATCTTTCCAAAATGAAATCTATTTTCAAAGAGATGGAATAGCTATGGGATCACCACTGAGCCCAATACTAGCGGACATTTTTCTTGGTTTCTTAGAAAAACACAGAATGCAAAACATCATCAACAGATATACAGACATGTACATCAGATACGTAGATGACACTTTCATAATAATGAAACAAAATGCTTCTATTTCAGAATTCCATAGAGAGATGAACTCAATTCATCCTAACATCAAATTCACAAAAGAAGAAGAAATAGAAGACACATTGAGTTTCCTAGATGTAAAGCTAACGAGAAAACCTGACGGAACCCTTAAAAGAAATATCCACCATAAGAAGTCAGACACTGGAAAATATCTACATTTTTCAAGTTTCTGTCCAAAAAGTTACAAAACAGGTTTAATTATTGGCTTAATCAAGAGGACCAAGAGAATTGTCAGCGAGGAAGAATTCCTAAAAGAAATTGATGAGATAAAAGAAAGACTCAGAGAAAACGGATATCCTCAAAATTTTGTTCGCAAATATATAGAAAAGGCTTTAGAAGATGAAGCAAACAACCAAGAAGATATTCAAGAGGAACAAAATGATGAAACCATCCGGATCTATGTCAAATTATCGTTCAAAGGAGATGGCTTTAGTCATGATTTAAGAAGCTTTTATTTATAAAGCTTGCTTCATTGCCAATAAAGAATTTTTCGAATACTGATTTATTGAATAAATAAAGAATAAATTTTATTCCTTATTTTTATTCAATGGTTGAAATTTTCAATCCAATCCATATTATTTTCTATCGCTAATTTTGTTTAAACCTCTACTGGAATTAGGCGGTAAATTCAAAAATGATGATAAAAAATTTTCTCAAAACTGTAAGGCATATTTCTTTACCCTCTAGGAACTTCATGCACATTTATCTGGCTCGGTTAATCTTGAATTCTTAAAAAATAAGTATCAATTAAAATCTAATTATTTTACAAATAAGAAGTAAGATTTTTTTATCACACAGTTGTTTTACAATATTTCCAAAGATTCATAATTTATTGCTAAAGTTGGAAGATGTCTGTGAAGCATTGAATTCAGTTTTAAATGATTTTCATGTAGATAATGTCATATATTGTGAAATTAGGACAACACTTCGGAAAATACCTACTCTCAAGGATCATCTCTCAGCACTCGTTGATACTTTGAATAATAATGATCTTGTCAAATCAAAGAAAATTTTCTGCAAGCTCATCATTTCTATCGATCGTGGTAAAGGAATTAACGAGGCGAATGAAATTAAAGATTTACTTCTTAAAGTTGAAAAAAATATAAGAAGCCTAATCGTTGGGGTGGATTTGTCAGGAAATCCAGAAATTGACGAGCTGAAAAATTTTGCTGCAGCCCTGAACGATTTACAACAAGCAGGTTATAAAACAACAGTTCATTTGGCTGAATTAGATCATAATCCTCTTGATTGGATCGAGTTTTTCGAAATTCATCAGCCAAACAGAATTGGACATGGGACATTTATTCTAAAACATCAATGTCATTCTGAGAGGGCTTCTAAAGCGCTGAAAAATATTCTAGATTTAAAAATCCCTTTGGAAATTTGCATAACCTCAAACTTGAAAACAGGATCAACACTCAAAGTAGAAGACCATCATTTTAATGAATGGTTGAAACTTGGCCATCCAATAATTATATGCGTAATTTTCAATTTAAACTGAAAATTTAGACAGACGATAAAGGGGTATTTGAAACAACTCTTAGCAGGGAGCTCGAAATTTGCTATAAGACTAGTTCATTGAGCCATGAAAGAATTTTGGATATTATTCAAGATGCAATACTCTATTCGTTTGCTTCGGAGGAGGAGAAAAAATATTTATTCGAAAAGATAAAAATGCATCATATTTAATTCTAGTCAATTTTTTGAATAAATAAATTTCATAATTTCTATTTTCATCTTTGAATGCATCTAAAAGATGTTTTGGATAAACACAATATCTTAAAAGATTTTGTATAGGATTTTTGAGTGATTCATCGATAATTATTTCACATGCTGTACAGAAAGGTTCATTCAGGCTACATTCTTCGAATACTAGGCCATTCATTATAGCTTTGATCTAGTTCATCTGAAGCTATTGATTGATTGGTCAAATTCATCAGTGGTATTTCATGATTAGCTGTCGATTCTTCGCCTTCTACAGAAATATTTTTTTCCTTCCTCTTTTTGGACTCCAACTTGATATTTTTAAAATAATTTTTATTCAACAAGTCTAAATGAAGGAATAAACTAACCATATCATTTTTATTTTCCTGAGAATTGAAGGAACCCTGGTTAGTGTGAGAGAAATTCTTCCTCATAAAATCTGCATTATTGTCTTGTCTCTTGAGTCTTATGCTAAAATTTGGAAGATTATTCATAATTGACATTTTTTCATCAGATAAGCTTATCAACAAACCTCCTTTTAAAACTATCTCTAAGTTTAAAGGAACTTCTTCTGATGAAATTTTCCTGTGAATTATCTAAATTTGAGGATTCAATACCCTGGTTCTTGTCAATTATCTTGCTGGTAAACATCTTTTTTATATCGGGTATTTTGAGCATTTCCCTTTCCTATAGGATGCAAGTTTACTTTTTTTAATTTTTCATTTATTTTTCCAACTTACAGTGACTGATTCTAGGCAATTTATCAAATGATAATGCTGAATGCTATATGAGTTCTCAGAATTGATAGCATTTTCTTTAACATTGATTTGATTTTTTTCGTCACTTTGAATGGATTTGATAATTTTTTCTGCTCTATGTTTACTGGATACAAATGCGCTTGACATTGCATTTTTCATCATTTGGATTCTAAGCATTCTTGCTTTCTTTATGAAAGAATAGAAACCAATTATTATAAACCAAGTGTATTATAAATATTAGAGAGAGATTTTAAAAGGATTTGTTGTCGGTTTCTGATGCAGTAGGGTTCTTTTTATAAATATAAATAATTTTTATTTATAATAATAGGAATAGAATATTAAAATATTTATATGTGCGTTATGCAATTTAATTTCATAAGACAAAGGTTGATCAAAAAAATTGTACATGCCATTCCTAAATGATGGTAAATTTGCATAATCAGCGAGAATTATAATCTATTATGCATAAAAGATAACTCTGACTCAAGTAATTCAAGTTCTTCAATGGCTTCCAGATTATAGAAAATCCTTGAGGGAGATTTTATTTTATTCATTTTATATCGTTTGATTGTGGATAGAGTATGGTTAATAACCATTGACTATGATTCTTAATAAGAATTTTATATTGCTAATCTAAGGTTTTATGAAGAAAGAAACTGATTTGAAGCAAACCTCGCAGAGCCTATTCGACCTATCATTATCTAAAATAGAAAGGAATTAATTGCAGAATGTATGGAAATTTCTGAGTTTGACGCTTTCTTATCATTTTAGATCATTTATAAATTTACTTGTTGATTGAAGTTTTTCGAAAAGATCAATAATTCTTGCTCGTTGTTAATAACTAAATTTACCATAAATAATAAACCCAAAATTAGAGCACCGCTCTTCTTCGAAAAAATAGCGAAATTCAATAATTAACTTAACATTTAGTAATGTTCAAAGCATGAGCAATATATTCATGTTAAAATCTTTCCTTGAAATACTTCAATCTAGGAGTCGGAAATTTTCTGAAAGCTAATTTCAAAATTTAAACGGGTTTAGATTTGAACTTTGTACCTAAAAATTAATAAAATTTTTGGTCTGGGCACTATGTCACCTGTGCCAAGCCGACAAAAACTGTATTTTTAATTTTAGCAATATTTTTATCTTTTTTATCTGACTCGGAATCCACAAATATTTGAGCTTTTTACAATATATTTTTAAGTTTATCTATAGCTATAGATCCTATAGGAATCGAACACACATCTGCGATTCAGAATAATCCTTTTGATTTAGTGGGCAAGTGTGTTCCACTTTAACACCTTTAAAAGAAAAGCAGTGCTCTACCCAACAATGTTGGCTCTTAACATATTATTGGGCGTCTTTTCAAAATGTAAATATACTTTTTCCAAGTGTTATCACTATAATTTTTATGGTTATATGGGAAGAATATCAAAACTAATTACATTTTTTCAAACTGACTTTCCTTCTAAAAAGAATTATGAGTAATTAACATAATGTTTATGTACTATGATACTTAGATTTTATTCTTAGTATCATGAGGAATCTATGTTTAGGATTATAAAATATAATTTTTGGTGCTAACGAAAATCGTAGGAAATTTCAATTGAAGTTTAATCATTTCATTCTTAGCTTCATCCAGAATTTATTTTTACTCTACTTTAGAATTCATTCAGTCGATTGTATTTTTCATATATTTCTGTCATACTCGCATATGCTTGCATGATAATATTCATTAATCATAATTATATTGCTTCATTTTTTTCTGCTAGGGGATAATTCTTATTGTTATTTAAAAAGAAAGAAAAATATACAAAATTAATCATCTCAACATAAAATATGTAGAAAAATTTGGTTTCTAATTGTTTAGTAAAGCAGTTTATAAGTTAGTTAAAATAAAGGTGGAAATTCATGATTTTAACAAACTATTTATAAATACAACTATTAATAAATTGAAATTACTTTTTGAGCTTTTCTTTTATCGGCTCTTTGATTTTGATGATAGATACGTGAAAAATTTGATACGATTACAGGAACAGGAAGGGCAATAACCAATACACCGCTGAGACTACAAGCTCCTCCGACTATTTTTCCGAGAATTGTTTTTGGAACAATATCACCGTAGCTAAAGTGTTGAAATTCGAAATAAATTAAAAATTCTAACAAACCCAAGTGTTGTCATTGTAACGATTGTATACCAAAATGCCTCTGGAATGCTGGTGAACATTGTGTTTTCTGTTCGTTCAGTATAGTACATAATAGTAGCAAATATGATGACAGCCATACTTATGCTGAAAAGAAGAAATCCTAATTCACTTGCACAAGATTTTAATGTATATGCTAGAATTCTTAAACCTTGGCTATGACGCGAAAACTTGAAAATCCTAAATACTCGAAAGACTCTCAGTGTGACAAAAGCTCCAGAAAGATTTTTGTTCTCTGTCATGAATAATCCAATATAGTAAGGTAAAACAGCCACTACATCTACAAGGCTCATAACTGAACGAGCGAATTTCAATCTCTCTGGTGCTGCATATAATCTTGCAAAATATTCCATCGTAAAAATGATGACACAAGCAGTGTCCAAACAGAAGAATGCACTCTGATAAGTGTCTCCACAAGAAACAGATATTCCTGCTTTATTTTCAGAGCATGTAATTGTTTCGATTATATTTGCCATAACTGACACAGCTATAAAAAACCCTGTAACATAATAGAGAACGTGTGAGAAAGTTGAACTTTGAGGATTTTCAAAAGCCTTCCAAAGTTTCTGTTTGAAATTGTCGCTAGGTAATTCATCCTCTTCTTCTTCAACCTTATCTTCTGATATTCTTTCAGAGTTCTCACGAATTCTGTCCCGATATTCTTCAAAACAACAATCTCCCATAATTTCCGGAATGATGCCAAAATAGTTTAATTCTTCATCATAAGCAACAACACATTGATTTTTAGGAAAATGCAGTTTTCCTGTTCTATAGTATGAAAGAATGTGCCTGAAGAGGTCTGGATCTCTATCAAAGAAATATTCATTTTGGTCATTTAATTTGAAGTATTCTTTTTCTTCAGACCCAAGTATAGTTTCGGGATATTTTTCGAGGGTTGATGCCCAGGTTTCAAATTTTCTTCCGCTGACATTAATTGTTAGGAGAGTATCACCAAAATTTATGGATTTTTCCGGACGAAAATCTGATACACTCTCCTTAAGTAAGGGGACCCAGCCGATCGCACTACCTCTAATCAAGGGCAACCAAGACGTCATGGTAGATGTATATTATTTTATGTACTTGAGTTTTGATCAAACATTTCAATAGTTGAACATGAACATATATAATGTTAAAACAAATAAATTTCTAAAAAATTTTGTTTAGGGACTCAAGTTATAATTACTCAACTAAATTAAATTTCTAATATTAAATATTAAATTGATATTCCTTCGAGAAATCACTACTATTCTAAGAGTAATTGAATTATCTGTTTGAATATTATTTTAATTTTAATACACTCTGTAATTTGCTGGCTAAACTTCTGACTTTATAGTTAAATATCATTGAAGAAAAATTAACTACCGATTCGGAGAACTAATAAAGGCTTAGTAATAACAAGTTTGGATATCAAATTATTTCAATTTATGACTACAATATCAACCAGAAATAGGCGAGGTTGCACTAAGGAAGAATGGTTGCAATGGCATACTAAAGAGTTGAACTCGGAGTCTGGATCTCCTCAAGAAGTATTTATCTCTTCATTAAGTTATTTAGTATATACAAAATTGTATTCGTAATGATCCCAGAAATGTTGAACTTATATTAAACTTGCCAAATGGTCAAGATGAAGGTATATGGAAATATGAACTAATACGTCAATTCTGTATGGAATTAAACGAACTCTGTGTCCTACTTCAATCATCTTGTTCTCCCTCAACTTGCAATCAAATGACCGGAACTGAACAATGGATCTATCTTTGCGCTGCTCACAAGGTTCCTAAAGAGGTAAAATCATTATTTTTATCTTTAAGTGTTCAGCCATAGACTACATAAGACATACTCTGGATTTTACATCATGCATGCTGAATCACAACAAATATTTTCCAAGTGGAATGACAATCAAAGAATCATCGACCTCAAAACTTGGATCTGTTTGCAGAAGAATTTATCGAATATTCTCACATGCTTATTTTCACCATAAGGATATATTTGACGAATTTGAGAGCAGAACTTTCCTCTGTCATCGCTTTTCTACATTTGTATTAAAATTTGAATTGATGACTGAAGAAAACCTTAATGTCCCGTTACAGGACAACTAATTGAAAGGAAACTGTGTCAATAAAGCAGATAATCTTTTAATATAAATTATTTATACCAATGAAGAATTAAGCACTAGAATATAATTTAGAAATCAGTGGCGATAGTTTCAGATCCACTAGTTTTGAAGAAAATTAATTTCATCAATGAGAAGTTCTCGTATAAGTTCCTATAAAAAGAGTGACTCTTGAAGAGTATTGTAACAAGAAATAGTGGAGGTTACAAAAGTTTTATTCCTGATGATTAAATAGTTAAGCTTTTGGTTAATTATTTACATCCTTTCATTGCTTTGCAAGAGATTCCAAATACCTTTTTATAGCATTCTACAATACATGGATTCTGTAATAATTCATTTGTTGTAAATACAGTTGCAAAGTCTTAATTGTATGTTGTGAATATTATTTCAAAAATTTCATTATACTTATGAATGAGTTTTTATATTTTTATCTAATTTTAATTTATCTTGGAAAAATTTTCCACCAATAAAATTTCTGGTCCAAAATAATCTTTCAAATTTAAATTAGCGGCTAATATATTAATGTAGCTATAGGTTGCATTTCGTTCAATTTTGTTTTATTTGAGTGTTTATACAAAACAATTTGTTTATGCCTGATAATTTGATTTTGCCTAGATATGAAATCGATAAAAATTAAAGTCTGGCCACGTACTGAGCCCTTCATTTATGGTATAATACACAACTTTCCAATAAATACCATATCTTTCCATGTATGCTAATCATGAATTTATCTATACTAAAGAATTTATTCAAAATTGTAACATTATCCAAGAAAAATCTTTCATGTTATCCCCTTATATCATTCTATGAATGGAATTCTATAGCGAATAGTGTTTTAGGAATCAATTTCGATCATGCTCGTTTGTAAGTTATTTATTTATTTTCATTATAGATATTTTCATTCCTTCATCGTTCTAAAAAATCCATTGGACAAAGATTTTGATAAAATATTTTATGAAAGTTACATTGGAAACAGTATGTTTCATTTTCTTATTCTAGATGAAAAACTGAACAAGACCAAAATTAATCTCCATGAATTTATTACGTATCTATCCATTCAAACAATCAATAAAAATATTCCTCCAACAAATGGCGAAGGTTCACTAAAAGAAATATTTGATCATAAAAATCCTGTTCGATCATCCAAAAATCTTAATGAGAATGATCATTTATCTTTCATATCCGAAAACTTACAAAATATTCTAATTTTGTTGATTATTTCTAAAAATGAAGAGAAAGGTGATTCACTCCTAGTGAGGAATGTAGGATCTTGTCTTGACCTGATTCTTGAAGGAAATCGAGAAAATTCAAATAACATTATTAAATTTTCCACTCTACTCAATGAGTTTTGTGAAATCAATGGATTCAATGTAAGTTTTTAATAACTTGATATTTTTTCAGCCTCCCTATTCTTCAAAAAATGTTTATGAATGGTTGAAATCATTTTTAGTTGTTACACCTTATTCTCTTGAGGCTTGCATCAATTTCGGAACTAGACTAACATGGCCAATGTCTTATGAATCGGTGAATTCTATAAATGGCTATTTTATTGCACCAACAATACCTACTGATAAAAAATCCCGGAAAGATTCTTCAAGAGTCAGATCAAAAATCAGCACAAATGTTCTTCTGCTTCCTGAAATTCAAGAAAATCTTGGTAATAAAATTTTATTTATTACACGCGTCCACAGTCAGGTTATCGCTAGGGTAAATTTTGCATTTTTTCCAATCAAATTTAGAAAAGTCATCACTTAGATAAATCTACTCTTCGTATACATCGAGCACAAGATTCACAATTCTACCTTTTAAATGCTATGCGTAATATCACAATTGATAGATGTAATAAGTAAATTTATTGATTTGATTAATGCTTCTAGATGCATATTTGTTCTTGGTCCAGCTCAAGGAACTATCCAAATAATTTCCTGTGATGATTGTCTATTTATTTGTGCATCTCGACGAATTGTCATAAATTCTTCATCCCGATGTGTCTTTCACTTGTTAACAATATCGCCTCCAATAATTCAACTATTCAATTCTGATTTGAAAAAAAGGAAACTTGATTATGAGATAGGAAATAATACAAGTCTATATCTAGAAGACAATGGTTTTAAAAATAGCAGCCTTGTCCTTGCCCCGTTCAATGTAAATTATGCTAATTTGAGAGAATATCTTGAAAGTCTCAAGATTGATCCTTTGTTGAATTTGTGGAACAGTCCTTATTTACTTTCTAACGAAATAATGGACCAGGATTCGGTATTTCCTTGGAAAATTATGGAGCCTGATGAATTTAGTTTTTTCAATATTCCTGTTATAGAAGCTGAGAGTCAACAAATATCAAAATATTTGGCTTCAATCAATCAAAACTCAGTGTAAATATATTCAGTTTTATTCCAATTTAATTTAGAATAGTGGATAATATGCTGACGAATTTACCTTCATTCCTAGAAAAAATCTCTTTATCAGAATTCAAGCAGTCTTTGACAGTGCAAATATCTAATCTAGAAAAATTCGAACTCACTGTGCCATTACCTGCCAAATATGTGGAATCGATTTACAAGAGACTTCTGAGGCTAAAAAAAATCAAGGAAATCCTTTTGGCAAGTCAAAATTTTTGAAGAACTTTTTATTATAGGAAGCTAACTTGAATGAAGAGGAAAAAAATACCTTTAATCAAGCCATGTTTGATTCTTTTCGAAATTATCTTTATGAGAACGGACTCAATTTTCAGATAGAGCAACTTGGACCTTTTATGGAATCAATGAAAAGAATTTATTGAAATACATCACTTCAGTATCCAACTCTACCAGATTTTTCATTTGTTTTTGGATCAGCAGTTTTATTTTGGATTGATACAACAGCTGAATTTATCATGTTTTGGATTTTTCTGAGTTCAATTATTGAAAAGAGTCTATAGCCAAAAATAGATTTGGAAATTTCTGGATCTTCAATCAAAATTCCTAGATCAACTTTATTAAGATCAATTTTTTCTTGTTTATCACTTTGAAATGCACCAGAGCATATTCTCTCTGCTAGAATACATGCTGACTCAAACATGACAGAACTTTTATCATAAAAGGGAATATGTAGAAGCTCTGACAACTTTTTTGTTCCCAGTTGAAAATCAGGAGAGTCGACTAAAGATTAAAGATATTATGAAAAAGGTACTTTCGAACTTGATAGATTCTTCATCTTCCAATGTTAATGAAAACCCAAGAATCCAGTCAATCATACAAATCTTATTTTCTGTATTAAAAGGGCATCCAAGTTTTTTTAACATCTAATATGTTAAAAATTACCTTACTCTATTTAAATACTGTGGAAATGCATCACTCGATGGATTTCTAATTCTCTCTTCAATAGGAAAACACCGAATAACTCGATCCTCAAGCCAAATTATTATATTAAAAAAATGTAAATAAGTGGAATCATCAGTCAGTGCCTCTCCAAGGTAGCCAAGTGCAACAAGTTTTCTATTAATTGAATCCATTCATAAAATTAATATGTTCAAAGTTTGAAATATCTTGTGAATTAGTCGAATTTTCTTATAATGAAACAGAAACTTAAAAAAAAGAGGTTCACAGAACTTGACGGAAATTGTATCCAGGATTCAAACGTCTCACATATTCTAGATTTTGATGAAAGAATTATTGGGATTAATAAAATTCTGCGTCTAGTTTCTACTAATCATAAAAATATCGGTGAATATCTGCTTTTAGTGAAAGATGAGTTGAAGTCATCACCTATAGTTAAGCACTTGTGCAGAATTCTTCACAAAGATAAAGGAGAAATTTCAGTTTTGAAAAGCGAGCATGTGGAGACTATTCATAAAAGAAATCTTAAATCTAAATCATGCATGCTTTTATATAACAAAGTAAAATTTGATTCCAGAGTTGAAAGGGATAAACCTCATTCATTTACTCGTTATTCTTATTCTACTGACATTTTGGATTCTTGTAAAGTATTCAGAATTTATAAATAAATACGGTTCTTTATTATAAACAACAATCAAAATTTCTTTAAAAAACTCCTATTCTCTATCAGAGTTGAATAAAATCATCGTTCCTCTCTTGATCCAATAATTATGGTGATAGCTACCGCTGTCGAGATCGATTTCAAATAAAGCTGAATCGGAGTTTTTATTTCGTTTGAGCGAATAATAACAGGGGCAGCAAAACTTATCTAAAAATAAAAATAACTATTTGAAATTACATACATGATTATTTTTAGAAATATTCCTGCAAATTTATAAAAAAATGAACCACATACAAGTAACCGAATAAACCCTTTCATTATTCATGCTTGGAACACTCATATAACACGCATATAAACCCAAATTTTTTCCCAGAAATCATTGTACATAATATCATACTGAATAATTTATACAAGCTCTGTATTTTTCACGACTCAACGATTAATTTGTTCATTTTGTGAAACTAAAAACTTCCGGCAAACTGAGCTACTGTTTCTGCTCCTCTATGGGCCTCAGCTACCCTCTATTTGAAATTCAGATTCTAGAATTTGAATCTAGTTTTCAAGTTATAAAAATTAATACTAATACTCATTGAGTACTCAAAGTCAGAATTTATTTTGATTTGTATTTTCAATAAATCTCAAGAAAATTCAAGATTTTATGGCCCCATGATTCACAGGTTTGAGAATGGAAAAATACCACATCCTAAGTCAAATTATCGTTTTGTTGAAAATAAATAAATTACTATTTCTCATTTTCTTTTTCACCGGAACAAATATAACTATCGGCAAAATTGTTGTGAGATCCATAACATTTTGCTCAACAAGGCAAGAGTTGATCGAGTCCCAACTTGCTCCTTCAAGGATTAAATTATTTACATATATCCCATCAGCATTATTGCCTTGATGATCTAATTTATATTGGTTGGTTACAATAAATTCCCAAGACATATTTTCTATCGAAACTTCAAGCTTTTTTGCTGTTATCTGTAATATAACTACGAGGAAAGTCAATGGACGGGAAAATGCTCCTAGCCATAGAGGTTTTGGCATCTTCAAATCATTACTCCATGTTCTAAAAATTTCTACTCTTGAATTCAAGTCTTTTATCCATGAGCTTAGTGGCTTGGTTAATTCATAAATCTATGATGAATGAAAGATAATTTTAGAATGGAATTTATTCGAAAGATTTTAATTAAAATATGAGATAACAAAATATTGAAAAAAATCTTACTTGATTCCAAGATTCCGGCACATTATTCATCATAAGAAAGCTAAGTGTTTTCGAATGTTCCTCACTATAACTTATTGTTCCATCAAAAAAATTTTTCAGTTCGATAATACTCAAGCCTATGAAATTGATGAGGAAATTATAGCTTTTGATTTCATTCAAAATAACTTTGGTTAGTGGAGACTTTTCCAACTTGAAATTTCTTTCCATTGACTGGGGATTAATTTTTTCTGGAATTTTTTCAATGATTGAACTTATTAGATCAACCTTTTCATTATAATCAAATGACTCTAGCTCTATTGAATCGTGCCGTATACTTTTAATGAACTCGAGAAGTTGTTCAGTATTTGCTGCATGACAAATAATGTCTCCATTGAGATGTTGTCCGAATAAGTCTGGCGGATCGATAGAAGGTAGCTTCGATATGAAATCTTTGTAAGAATTCAAGCTTCCTATTCGAGGAACATAGTAGTTTGGGGAATTCGATAATTTATAAAACGGTTTTTGGACAACATCCTCATTCATAAAATCATCAATATAGGCTTTGATTACTTTTTTATCATTCGTATCAATTATATGCCCACCATAATTTATTTCTGATATCATAAATCTAGATTATATAGATAGAAAGATTGATCAAAATTATGACATACCTTAGAGATTCCCAAGGTGTCTTTTCATATGCCTCAAGATACGTTCGTAACATGGAGTCAGATATCTTAAAGTCTCCATCATTGAAATCATATGAGCAGTTCCAGCCAAGTTGCTTGAACTTCTTCCTTTCAATTAGTACTGAATGGAAAAAGCATAAGGAAAAATAAAGTTTTTTGTATTTTTCTGGCTTCGATGAGCTATTGAAAATATCTTCATTTGTTTGCTCATATAGGCGTGACAAATTTGCTTTTATACCAGTTGGAGGCTCCGTAATTATTTTAATACTCTTTTGCAATAGAGTCAAAGGGAAGTCGTTACAATTCTCTGATGATAACCAGAGTCTAAAGTCCTTGTTAGGTTTGGAAATTGTGAGATTTTCCACAATTCTCTCCAATTCTCTAATCCAGGTTGTCAAAAGGTGAATATTCGCCAAATAAACCCAATTGCCATTTTTAATACCTAATTCAATTATACTCTTAGCTTTAGTGTTTTGACCTTCGCCAAGGGAAAGTATTTCTAATCTTTTTCTCATTCCAATAGTCTCAGAAAATTGCTGGATAAAATTCAATGGGTTGACTCCAGAACTGAGAATGAAAACGATAGGAGTTAGATTGGTGCTCTCCTCAAAAATTTGACGGACATTTAGCAATGGAAACTCAGCGTATTTTTCTCCAAGGTTTTTTGCGATGAAATTAGAGCATGCAATGGGTAAACGGTCTGGTCGGAAGCACTTGATAACAAGCAGTTTCTGAAAATCAGTTAGTTGGCATTCTTTTTCGAATGGCAGCAAGAAGCTTTCAGGTTCAGATGATGAAAGCCAAATGATCCAATCACCCTCATAGTCACTAATTTTAGGAATAATAGACTTGAAAACAAATACATTTTTCAATTCATTCAACTCTTTCCAACATTCTTCAGATAACCATTCCAAATATAAATTAGAAGGATACTCTCGTTTATTTAGATCTTTCCGTTGACTTAGAAAATATTTAAGCTCTTCGTGTTCAAGTTTATTTTCAAATTCAAGAATTCTCAGGCAAATTTCAAATGAAAAATAAAATCTATGCTTTTCATACAAACTTTTTCCGATTCTAAGATAAACTGAATAAGTAAGGCACTCATTTATATGTGAAATTCTGTCATCAATTTTACTGCTTCTCAGACTTTTTTCAATACTCTCATTGTAAAGCTTGAGGAATCCAATCAAAGAAAACTGATAAATCGGATTGATTGAATATAAATTGGCAATAATAAAATATAAAATAGCTCCTCTAGAAGCAGATCTTCTATAAACCTCACGAGCTTCATCTATTTCCTTTTCAGTTTTTTCAGCCGTTTCCAAGAAATTTTTAATCTCCTTCAGAAGATTCAATGAATAAAGGTTTTTTAAACAAAGCTTTAAGAAATATAACTCACAGAAGATGTTATCTTGGCAGCTTCAAGTGTTCCAACAAGAGTTTCGTCTGTAAGTAGACGATCTTGAGCATCGAAGAGAATTTGAAGAATTTGATCTTCTAATTCAACTAATTTTTGTTTTCCCTTAGCAATTCCAGAAACTAATGAATCTTTGGTACTTTCCAGCTTAGGTCTTTCTTTTTTCACAACAATGGCTAACAGTTGAGCTTCTAAACCAGCTTGCTTCAGGGAAAAATTGACAACAAGCACTCTTGAAAACACTTCTGGGGTATAAAATGGATTAGATATCCTGGTGCACATATAAAGCCTCTGAGAAGATGTGGATTTATCAATATTTGGAAATATGTCAAGTATAAATGTTAAAAAAAACGAAGAAATTTGACTAGAGATATTTTTTATCAAAATTGATTTGCCCTCTCCAGATGCTGTGAGAATTTTTTCATAAAGATTATTCTCATGATAGTTGACGACAAGGAGGTTTTCGTTTTCCAACTTGGAAATCCATTTTTCTGCTTGAACTTGAGGGTCAATGATAAGAGGCCAACGATTTGTTCGAGTAACAAGAGTAGCATTTTCTATAGAGGATTCATCATTCGGTAATCCATTCATTGTCCATTTTTTGATAGACGGGGCATCATCTTCCATGTCAATAAACGAAAACTCATTTGTTCCAACAGAAGCATCATTAAGTATTTCCTTCCAATCTTGAATCATCATTTCTCGATAAGAAGAAACAAAAGGTCCTGCATAAATTTGATATGCAGAATGTAAAAGAGCGTCTCCAGATAAAAGTGTTAATTTATTTTCAAGTGTTCTTACTACTTCTTGCCATCGAGTTTTTTCTGAACTAAGTCCATTTATCAGCTTTTCGGCTCTCTCCAACATTTTTCTTGTTTTGTCACCCTTTTCTTGTAATTCATCAAGTTGAGTAAGCTGAAATATTAATAGAATAATTTTTTCTAAAAATCGTCGAAATTACACATCACTCTCTGATTAAATTTCGCCTGTTACCTTATTTATGATTTAATACAGTAATTCAATAAGCATCATAAACCCCCTTGCAAAGGCCTGAAGATAAGCAAAAATATCAAATTTGGAAGTATGGAAAAGTTATAGCGAGCAAGATGATTGAATTTTGAGAGTAATTCTAATTTACCTTTTCGAAGTATTGTTTTTCTAACTCTTTTATCTCCATGTTCAATTGATCTTGGTAGGCTTGAGCAACTCTAATTTGCTCCCTCTTTTCTTCCAGCAGGCTATTTGCTTGTAGATATCTTTGTCTCTTTGGTTCGACAAAGCGATAAACTTTACCATAAACTTCCATAGCTCTCACCCATAGACACAAAGATTTTGCTGCAAGCGAAATCTTTCCAACATAGTTTGGATGAAAATTTTCTTGTTCGCAAATTGCAGATATTTTTTTCAAAGTTTTATCACTGATATTATTTCGATCAAAGTTAATTAATTGGTTAATAAATTCAGGATCACTGAGATGCTTTTTAGCTTCGGCCCACGAGGGTTCTGATTGCCGAAGAATCATAACTGCATTCATAACTGTTTCAACCATAGCTGGAGGCTTTCCGTATGATTTGATTTCTGTAATATCTTTTTTATTTAGAGCTTCTAAAGCTGTGACAGCATTTTCTAGGATAGGAGTAACTTTATTCAATTCTTCTTGAGCAACTTCCATCATTTGCTGACATTTTAGTTCATCAAACTTGATTTTTTCTTTTTCTTTGAAGACAATCTAGACATGTAAAGTAACAAATTTATCAAACCTCAGCTTGAAGACGCGAATTTTCTTTTGATTCCTCTAGATTTTTCATATGAATAACGCAATCATTTTGAAACTGTAATAGCTCTTCACTTGAAATTCTCAAATCCTTTTGCATGACTGAAAGATATTTATGATATAAGATAAATAATATAGATCAAAATTTTTAAGATGACCGTCAATGTGTACAGTGAGTTTCCACTTAGAGGGTAAAAACCGTCAGTGTACACATTTATCATTAGTGTGTACACTGATGTTGTACATCAATGTGGAAACTAATCTATTTCTCACCTAGAACAAAATCTTTAAAATTAAATTTTGTTATTATCCTTGAATTAGCCATTCTTTTTCTTGAAATAAGTTAAAAATAGCCTAGCTAAAATGAAGACCACTTACTTGCAATGTTAACTCTGGTTTTCTCAATTATTTCCAAGCCAATTCTGAGTTTATTCGAGTTTTTCTCCAATTTTTCTCTTTTCTTTTGATATATACTAACAAAAGTAAAGATTTTATAAGGTTATGAATTTTTCCACTCAACTTGAACTAGTATTTATCTAATATGTATTACTAAGATTTATTGAAGATTATTTTATGGACCAAAGAATTATAACTCAGTATTTACAAAAGGAAAACCATAGGTATACCAGGTATACGTAGAAAGAAGTAATTTAATTAGAGACATGACACCTTATAAGCTCTAATTCAATGAAAGTACTCATATTCTTTTTGACAATAACTCCAAAATATATCAGATAAATCGAAGTTGTATTTGAAAAGATGGGCAAATGAATAGAATAAAATCTACCTTTTATATTCGGTAATAAACGAAATGAAATTCCTTGAGGTCACAAAAGTTTTTCTGTGTTGATTTTCATACATAGATTTAGAAAATTTAATAGCTGACAAATGAATTTTACTCATCAAGATAGAGAATTTATGCCGGTGTCTAACTGGATCTTCTTTTTCAGTGTAGTTCTCAAAATCAACTAGAAAATTTTCTGATATTTCTTGAAGAGCACTTTCTGGCCATTCATGGGCATATATGACACTGGTTGATGTTATAAAGGATGGAAAGAATTTGATAACTTTTCGAAGATAATCAAAATCTGGATTTATACAAAATATTATATGCAGGTTGTTTTGAATTCTATCACAAAAGATTTTGTTGATATTATCTAAGTCAAGATTCTCCAAATTTTCATTCTCGCTTCTGAATCTTTCAAGTTCATCAACACTGAAAATGTCTGGAATTTCAGATTCTTTTAAAAGCCACTCTATATCCTCGAAGAATTCATCTTTGATCATTTGTCGATCATTAAGAATGATAACAGATTTTTTATTCTCAATAATACAAGAATTTAGAGTGATTTTCAAATCTAAAGTAGAAAATAATACTTAGATACATACCCTTTCTAAATTCCGCTCCATCATAGGTACTGGATATTTGATATTGGAATATTGTGTAATTGCATACACAACTCGCTAATTTAATCAGAGTATTTCTCCCACTTCCACTGATTCCGATAACTAAGGCATGACCACGTTTTTTTGAAATTATGCGACTTATTTTGAGAACTAAAAATGAAAACTTAAAGCCTGAGAAAATATCTAAATATGACTCATATAAGTTTTTGAAAAGCTACAAATATCATCATTGTTTTCATGATATCTCTAAATGTAAAAGAAAAAAGCCAAATAAATGTACTCTACAACCACTTATAATGTTGATCATAAATTAAGTATCATTCGAATTCAATAAACGGAAATTTAATATACTTACCGAGTTCACATGCTCCTTTGAAGAGAATAAATTTTGGCTTCGAACTGGGGCCATCAGGCAGGTATTTTTTCAAAACTTCATTAAAGTGTTGCTCGATTCTTTTGAAATCTGTTATTTCCTCATAAAAGTTATTTTCACTCAAGATTCTAGTGAATATTGGGATATTTCTCTGGTGACAAACGTTATGGAAACTAATCTCAAAATTAGTGGCTAGCTTATCTCCGATAA
Organism: Gyrodactylus bullatarudis; assembly: GCA_012064415.1. Classification (NCBI taxonomy): domain Eukaryota; kingdom Metazoa; phylum Platyhelminthes; class Monogenea; order Gyrodactylidea; family Gyrodactylidae; genus Gyrodactylus; species Gyrodactylus bullatarudis. The sequence goes on from SSNU01000209.1 coordinate 96,272, forward strand.
TATCAAGAAGATTTTCCTTTTCTTCGTATTTAACTAATTTATCTGCAAAAACACGATAATTCTCATGAATCCATAATCTCATAAATTGAATATCAGAAATGTATTCTTCTTTAAGTGATAGTATTCCATAGAAAACGGCAAAAATATCCCTAAGACTGAAGAAGTAATGCAATCGCTCAGGAGTCGGCAAAAACAATGATTTACACTGACTATATATGCTGAAAGTTGACTTCATTGCTAAATAACAGAGGTTTTGTACTGATTTTTCAGAATTTTCAAATTTCTTTGCCAATATTGATCCAAAAGTTTTTGCTAAAAATATTTCCTAAAAGAATGAAAAGATAATATTCTTAATATGAAACGAAAGACCATAAGCACTCTATTTGAATGATCGAGAGCGAAATGTTTGTTTTTCGCAATGATGAATGAAGATTAACTTACATCTCCAGAATCAAAATAAACTGTTACGAAACGGGTGAGAATTCTATTGAGAACTGATTCCGTTTGATTGGGATTCAATGTCATTGCTGAGATAAAATTGAAATCATGCATTCTAATCTTTTTGTTCTTCACGCAATCATAGACAAATCTATAATCAATTAGTTGTTTGATATATTCCAAAGGAGGTTGAGAGACAAATCTATCTTGAATAGGTGAACTTAGGTCATCAATGAAGATGAGTAAACTTTTCTCATCTTTTGGGAAATAGTCTGATTTCGATTGTTTAAGAAAATTCTTTCGAATATTTTTTTCAACATAATTCAATGTTGTGTAAGAGCTAAAACTCAACTTTAGAAATATTCTAGTTGGATCAATCTCCTCTCCGAATTGTGAGTTAATGAGGGATGTTTTTCCCGCTCCACACGGCCCTGCGATAAGCACTGGATGACCTGAGTCAATAAGCTGTTTCATTGTATAGCCAAGTCGAAGATTTTCTGTTGTTTCAATTATCATGTTCTTATTTGAGCTGTAAAGGGGAAAATGCAAACATAATTTTAATATTCAAATCAATTCAATTTCTTACTTGAAATCTGAATTATCAACTTTTGTGAGCCAATGAATCCATTGATGATTATCAAAATTATAGAAATATTCGTAAATTGAGTCTTTAATTGGAAATGAGCCCTCTATTTCTCGGAAATAGTTGTCAATTTTATTCTTGCTTTCACTATCAACAATTGAACAAATTGAATTTATTACAGACCATAAAAATACATTTTCCACGTCCTTCCTTAGTTGATTAGGTGGAGCATCTATTGGCTGCTTCAAGGACATAAATGTATAGCTTGATTTAGTGAATGAATCGAATATTTTAATCAGTGACTGAATCAATGAAATTTCATGAACTTTTACTACAAAAGAGCAATTTTCATAGATGAACTTGAATAGAGGATCGAGAAATTTTCGGCAGCATCGATTTAATTCTTCACACAGGAATTCTCCTTGTCTTTCAAACCAGGATGTTAGAATAGGCGTGTAACCTAAATTTTTATATTCTGTATAAACAACACCACATCTGCTAACTGTTGCTGGTGAAGTATTAGCAAGACTATGAACTTCAAAGATTATTTTAATATTATCTGTGAGAAGTATTCTTTCCCCATTGACTAGGGTCAATACTTTATTATCGTCCATAACAGAATTCATTGATTCGATCCAGCATGAATCAATTGGCCCATCAAGGACAATTAACTTTTCATAGTTGCCTTCTTTTGAGCACTGTCTTATTAGAGAGGTTAGAACGCCATCAATCCATTCTCCAGTCGTTTGTTCATAATATCCAAAAAGTTCATTTAAAGTAATGGATTTGGGATTAAGAACGAACAATTCGCAATTCTTAGTATTTTCTTGGCTCATATTGATTATGCTATGTAGCATTTTCCAAATAGTACTTTTACCCGACATATTTTCGCCATAAATAAGGCAACTATTGCGACACTTGAGGATTTCATGAAATTCAAGAATTTTTCTTTCGATATAAGAACTGTAACATAGATTATTTTTCACAAAAGAAGTTTTGATTTTATCCAATATCTAGATAGAAATTATTTATCAGTTTATTCGAATATATAAATTGTTCAAACACATACATATACTATATAATGAAAATACGATGAACAGTTATTATGATATAAAGAGAAACTAACTAACATCATTATTTGATTGTTTAATTTCATCGACATTTTTGAAGATGGATGTTTTGATTTCCTCATAGATGCTCAAATCTTCATTCATCAGTTTGGGTCTGTTGAAATCATTGATTGATTTAAGAATCAACTCCTCACTAGTGTTAGAAGAGAAATTGATTCGATTTTGACCTGCGTTTCTTATCACGGAGATCATACTTCGCAAGCTGAAATCGTAGTGATTCGATTTTGAAAGTTGTTGGGAGAGAGTTGAATACATCTTATCGATTTTCTTCGCTAATAGCTGAAAAGTTATAATAAGTTTATATCGTTAGTGGCTAGTAAATAGAAGTTTAAAGCAATTAACACTAGGGTAGATTCGACCAATAAACCCTCAATTAAGCGAAAACGGAAGAGAAGCAGTGGCCAGTTACTAATGGATGAATTCTTGAAAGGCCCTAATTTATTAAAGAGGCAGAAGTAATGAGTCCATGGATACAGGATTGCTCTCCCCCATCCCCAAATTGAAGGATCTCTTTAACCAATGGAAGAGCAGAAAATATTGCATTGTAAAAGTATAAAATTTAAACCCGGGGTTGAGTCTGAAGAGACTCGGCGAAATAAAACGTTTATCACTTATTATTCGCTTGTTTTCTAATCTTCCTAATGAATCCAAATCAGAATAGTAATATCTTAGATGAATTTCGACAATATTACCGTTCTAAAGAAGTTTAGAGGTTCTTGTAACTCACTCTGGATTCAGTGAAACCTTCTGATAATAAACTAGCCTCTGCAATAATAATAGAATCAGGTTTTATCATAGCTATCGGCCTAAATAATAGTTTTAGGCTTTCTGGCAATTCAACTTTGCCAATGTAACCTGGATTTAGGGTGATAAAAATTCCAGTGGACCATATTAGCTTGATTGTTCGTTCCTGGAATTCGAATAGTGTTGAAAAATTTTTTCTCTGTATACTAAGAGTAGATAATGAAGTTAAAATGTCAGTGATTTGGGATGCGATAACTGAGATAACTTCAGGATTTATTCGATCGAATTCATCAAAACAACCCCAAGCACCATTTTGTGCAAGTCCTGAAAATATCCTTGCCATACTGATGTAGCTCTGAGTTTCTGAACAGTTGACAATGAGCACGTAAAAACCAAGAGATTTCCCAAGTTCTTTGACAGTTTCTGTTTTTCCTGTGCCAGCTGGTCCTTTTGGGGATCCCCCAAGATTCATATTAAGAGCGTTGGTCAGAGTTATAAAACATTTCTCTGTTAAGGGTGATATGACAAGTCTACTACATGTTCCTAAATATTCGTAGCCATAAAGAAAACAGGATAATGACTGTCGAATGGCGCAATCATCAAATTCTTTGTCCCAGTAAAACCTCAACACACAGGTCCAATAAAATTCATAGGGTGATAAGATTTTCTTTGTTATGAGGCGTTCTAGAATATCTTTTTGATGCATTTTTGTCAAAATCAGCGATTTGACTTTATCTCGATGTTCATCGGGTTGCTGAATTTGCATTAGAGTTGATAAATCTTCAAGTTTTTTCTTTTCCCGAAGATACAGAACTTTCATAGGTTTAAGGTTATTGAAACAGTTTGTCTAAAAAATCAAATAAATTGGTAATGTAAATTATTAAAGATTTTGCAGCTTACAATTTGCAATGCTTTTGTTGTTTCTGAGGTCCATTGTATTTGGCAAGAAAGAATGAGAATTTGATCAGGCCAATCTTGATATTCGTTGACTTTAGCTATATTCAACTTGGAATATATTGTATTACAATATCTGAGAAAGTTTCTCAACTTCTTTTGGATAGCTTCTTGAAATTTACTCAGCCAGTTTTCTATTGGACCAGTAATTGAAATACTAGAAATTAATTCCAAGATATTTCGATTTTTTGAAACAATTGCGGTAATTTTTTTCCCATTCACCTGGTAAGAAAATTTTTAAGATTTATCTATCTGCTAGGGTTTATGATACAATGCTCGAAAATGAAAATCATACATATGCTCAGAGTACGTAAAGTAAAAATTTAAATTTAATGATAAATAAAATCATGTGATCTCCCAGTAAACTGTAACACTAGGTGATAATTTATCACTGATAGTCCTCCACCAAGTTAGACAATCATGAGCGAATTATCACTTTACACAGTAGATATCAATATTTTACACGAATAATAAATTCTATATAGATGGATAAACCAGGTATTCAGCTCAAGAATAGTTATCAATGACTCTATGACTATGACGACTAATTTTCTATTAGCCATTTATTCTATTTACGTCTGAGTAAACAACATCTTCGATTCCCTGGAAGCATTTCTTAATCTGAGGTACAACCATTGATGGGTTTTGAGCCTGACCAAGAAGCTCCAGTAGTTCGTCATTGGATAGGAAGTAGAATCTGGGAAAAACATTTCGCTTCATTTCCAAAAACTTGTCCAAGGATTTTTGAATTATTTCAAAGCCATGAAGAATCTTCTCAAACTTCTCAACAAGACCTAAATCATATTAATAAGGGGATGGAATTACCCTTTTCTTGGATAATATCCAAAATTTTACTATTCTTTTGAAGATTACTGACCAACTCTTCCCAATCTACGTCAAGGTCCTTAAAGTTTTGAGCTTCTTGAGATAACTTGTTGGATTCATCCTCATTGAATAGGATAGTCTCAAGATAAAACCTTTTCTTTTGTGTTGTTGTGCATATCTCGACAAATTCTGAGATCTTGCTAGTCTCTGAGTCCCAGAGGACGATTTTGTTCTGAAAAGGCTGAATGTATTGAGAATTTTTTATGTTTGTTAGTTTTATCTAAATTCTGTAAAAAAATTGAATTAACTTGATAATCTTCTACATGAGTATGGATTTCATTTAAACATTTCATAAGTACAGAGTTGTGTCCAGATCTTTCTTCAAATTCTAAATGGACACCATTCCAGAATTCTTCCATAGAGTTAATTTTTGTTTCAATCATGAATTCATTGTCAATGATAACTTTGAGCTCTGTGAAAAAATCTTGATAGTTGAAAAATTTATCTTGTCTAATTTTCTCCAACGTAAGGTCCTCTGTGGTTGAAGAAGTTCCTAGTTTATCCTTTATTATCAGCCAGTGTCTATCCTTTAATGATTCACTGGTTATAACCTCTATTATGGGTACCAATGAATTTAATTGGATTAATCTTAAATTCACATCATTCAAGATAGCCCAAATTTTTTTCTTAGTCGAGTCTTTAAATTCATCGAATATAGAAAAGAAGTTTTTGTAGGAATTCTTCATAGACTCGAGGCTAATTTTAAATATGGAGGCTTTGCAAAATTTTGCATAGTACTCATCAATTTCCAAACTCAATTTCCAAATCTTTTCGAGAAGCTCAAAGTTCTATAATGAAAATAATGCAGTTATCAAAAACTTTGGTTGTGCTATTTACAAATGATACTCACATTTTGAATGTCAGATATTTCTTTTAATTCCTTCGCTTCCAGTTCTAGTACAAATAATTCCTCTTGGATGAAATCTCTTTCTATGAGAAGAAGTTGAAAACTATTTTTGAATTTATTCAATATTTTCAATCCCTCATTAGAATCCTGAATATGAAAGGGTCCATTCTCTTCGAAATCGAGAGCGAACTTTTCTAACTTGAACTTCCATTTGTCTAATTTGTTCAGAGAAATCATTTTCAGCTTTTCTTTTGAATTATCAGCTATCACCTTTCCCTTATTCACTTGTTGATTGAGCTTGTTCAATGAATCCTTAAGTTTCTTGTGAGTATCGAGGATATTCTCTCGAAAATAAGGATCTTCCTGTTCAAAAATTAGGAATGGTTTTTCAATGTAATTCAGCTCTTTTTCTAAATTTGCCATTTCCTTCTTTACTTCTAATAAGTCTTCGATATATTTTCGATACTCCAATAGATCTTCAGGCTGCTTGGCCAATTTGGCAAAATTTGCAGCGATTTTTTCTCTTATCAAATCGAATTTTTCAATCATTTTCTCTTGCATAGTATTTTTAATTATATTCTGTTTTTTCTTGCACACAATTAAAAGTTTATTTTTAAAATCATAAAGATCTATTTGTATCAGCTTAATAATGCTGTTTGTTTCCAGTTGAAGAATTTTGAAGCTATAATTTCTATACTGAACAATAAGAAGCTCCAGTTCCTCATTGGATTTCTCGAGAAGCTTTTGATTATCAGAAAATTCAATATCAGACACGCTCCAAATGAACTCGAACTCATTCCAAGTTGACATGCAATAATCAAAATTTTTTTTCAGCTCCTCAGATTCGGCTCCTAGAATACGCTGGACTTTATTCAGATCATCATCCGTGTTCAGCTCATGGATAATATTCTGAAAGAGAATTTACTATTTTCTAGTTATTTCAACTTGAATAAGTAACTCACCTTGACCAAAGAATTTTCTTCGCTTGATCTTAGAAATATTTCTTCCAGTTTTATTATTAAAAAGGAAAGAGCATTAGAGAAAAATTCAATAATCTTATCAAATTCTGGGTCAGTTATAATTGAGCATTCTACAAGTTTAACTTTCATCAGAAATATAACATTGGGCTCATTGGTTTCATTGCTTTTAACCGAGGACAAGATTACATCTAATGATTGTAAAATACATTCTTTGATTGCTTCTTTGATCAGATGACCTATTTTTTGAGTGTACCTAAAATTATTTGTAATAAGATTTACTCAGAGAAATTCATATCATGAGAGGATTCAGAAAACTTGTTCAATTTATTCTGAATACTATTTAATTCATAATATATTAGGCTGGCGTTTGTGTGAGATCGTTGAGATTGTTCAGTGAAGAAATCTTCTTTTTCATAGATTCTATTTGCTTCAATGAAATAATTTCTTTTTTCACTGACAGCTGTCAAGCTGTTTTCAATATCAAAGTTCATCTGGTAAAATTCTTCAATTATTCTTAATGCACTATTATTTTGAGGTCGAAAGCTAGAAATAAAACTTTGAACAAGTGAGACGTTCTCCCATTTAATTTTTTTTGAGCTTGTTACAATTCTCTTTTCAAGGTTCGTACACAATTCTGAAAAAATTACTTTTTCCTTGATGTTTAACCGATCTAGAAAATGGTTGTGCTCATAGACAAAGTCATAAATTAATTCATGAATCTCGAATAAAACGCTCTTTTTTTGGAATGAATCATAAGTGTCTGTAGTAAACTCAAAACCATATCGTTTTAGATCGATTAGCTGACGAAGATTGAGGAAATATTCAACAGAAAAATTCATTGTTATACAATAACGGTTTGATGTGTAGCTGAATTTCTGAAAAATTGTTTCATCGAAAAACTCCTGATTCTCCTGAATAATAAAAACAGATGATATTTATAATTCAAAAACGAGAATTGATCTTTTCAATTTTACAAGTTAATTAACTTATTAAGCATTTAAATGTTAATTAAGGGCATTCAGTCAAATATTAATTCACAATGACAGATATCTTTTAAATCATTATAATAAATTCATAGTGATCTTTGATAGGAATAATCAAAAATTGGGTTAACAAAAAGATATAAAAATGATTAATATAACAGACCTACCATGTTAATGCTTGAAAAATAATATTGAATCTTGAGTATTTCATCATTTATCATCTTTAATGTCAAGATAAGTTCAGCTTCAACCTCATTCATTTTATCCAGAGAAATGCCGAAACTTCGAATACAGTATAGAGCCTATTAAAATATTTAGGATTCTACTCACGTTCATTTTTTCATTTACATAATTTTCTAAATTTTTCAAGAATAAATAGTGATATGTATACGGAGATTCATCGTGGAAATTGATCAATCTATGCTTCTTGACTATCAAATGACTTTGAATGTAACTCAATTCGTTCAAAAATTTATGAATAAGATTCGTGTACTTGTCATCAATGAAATTTTTCAAATTTTTCCTTGATCTTAATGAATTGAAAGAGCTTAGAATTTCAATAGATTGAAGAGTGTCTGAAGTCACATATAAAACTTCAGATATGACACTTTTGGCAATTAGTTCAAGATATTTAATACCAGTTTTAAACTTCATGTGAGTTTCATGCCAATTATTCGTTTTTATATTTAGTATTTGGTCCGAATGAATTTTAAGCTGGATTATTTGCTTTTGGAACATTTCTTGAATTTGCAAAGCCTTGTAAGAATATTCTCTGCCATTCTTTCCTATCATTAAACATGTTCTTTTTTCAGCTTCAAAGTTTCGATACGTTTCAATGCAATAACAAACCTACATTTTAAACTTAAAGCTAATTTACTTCAATTAAATCCCAGCATCTTTGGAGAAATCCATCTGTTTTACCAAATATTAACTTATTGTCTATGTTCCAAGGAAAAGTTGAGAATTTTTCATGAATAATTTTCTGATAGTTGTACTCTTGCTTGTAAAATTTTAGACATTCGATGACTTTGCAAATGGAATTTCTTAAATTTGAAACTTGTTTGTCGAATAGTTTTTCAAGATTGATGGTTCTCTGGCATAGATCCATAAGTTCATTCGAGAATTTCAGAAAAAGTGATAAGGCTATTTCAGCCTTATAGAGATGTTTAGAATTAATCCAAACTAATCTAATCTTTTGGATTATATCAGGTATGATTTTGACAACTTCAATTGGACTCATGAATGAAAATTTTTCCAAATAAGGTGAAAGTTTATTCAATGCATTTTTGTTGCATTTAGCAATGTTTTCAGATGATTTAACTTCATTGTAAAGATTTTTAAATGAGGATATATGGCTACATTTATTTTTTGATAACAAGCTGATAACTTCTTTTATCTCATCAGACTCTAGTTGGCATAGAACACGATTATAATCTTCAAAACTTTGATTCCAAAATTTTATTTCTTCGGATAATGTTTCTCGTTTGCTATCTTTGTTGGTATTTTGAAAGCATAGACAATCTTTTATTTGACGGATCCAAAACAATAAAGCCATTTCATACTCCTTGAAGACATCTGTGTCGTTTTTATTGAATTGATAATTAGGAATATAAAACAAAGTCTTTTTAGTTAGTTTTAGGTTTTCTTCGTTAACAGAAAATATCAATTTTCGAATGTTTATTTTGATTTCTGAGGAGAAGCAATCTGAATTATTTGAAGCAAGTATCTTCAATATGAAGTATTTCGGAATATTTGAAAGGCTTTTGGAAATATCACTAGAGAGTGAAAAAAAACATTTTTCATTTTTATCTGAGATTCTATTTTTTGATAATAGATCGAATAAATGAATTGATTTTCGGAAATATGATCTGCATGTCGAATTATTGCATATCAAGCCATCGTGTGAATGAGACGAAAGACACTTTTTACCAGAAGCTCGGAAATTTTTGATGTGTTCTAATAAGGCTTTTCGTTCTATGCTGTCTTTCATTGGGCTAATCAAACGAAAACGGAGTGAAATTGGATCAAGTAATTCACTCGATGATAAAACTTTACTCAAGAGCTCGGCTGAGCTTAGACCCTCTTGCATCAATGTTTTACCTTCATATGACATTTTTTCAATATTTAATGAATCATCTTTATAGTCCGATTGATCAGCAATGGATGTATCACCGCTATTCTTCATTTTTGAATTAGTACTGTTCCTAACACGGAGATAAAAATTCAAACAAAAATAGTTTAACGTTATGATTTTTTTAATTAATGCCTTTTTTGAAAGGAGGCCGGGAGGCGATAACCAGAACTGCCAAATACCTGAATAATGGTCAAATTATACTCAATAAAGATGTTAAAATAATTACTATCAATCATCTTCCTCAGAAATCGATTTCTAGTGGGGCTGACGAGTTCATACGCTATTATCTACCCACGCTTCAATTCAAGAATCCAAATGTGCAAATTTTAGCATTTAAAGATGTCGGTCCTAGACCTTATATCAAAATATTTCTTGATAAATCAAAATTTCTTATTGATTGCTCTTTCAAAACTCATAATGAAATTCATGATCACCTCAAGAATGTTCTTGGTAAATCAAGCGAAGAATTGGTATATGAAAGATTGAAGAATCAAGTTATTGTCAATCCGTCAACTTTTGGCAAAGAATTCCCACGAAAGTGCATATGTGAAGTTTATGGACAAGTTCCTTGTAGTTCTCAAATTGCGACTTGTAATTTTTCTAAAGAAGCAGAGATTCCCAGAATATCTCAATTGGCTAGGGATTTTGATTCCAAGTTATGCGAAAAAAAGGCTGGACTTATCAATAAAATTATTGAATAAATTCATTCGCAATCTATATTTTATCTTTTCAGTTAAATTGTCCCTCTTAAATTTTTTCTTTTATCTTTTTTTCTTGTAGATCTTTCGAATAAATGAAACAATCGCTTCTTAATTTTAAAGCATTTACTCACTTAACTACATGCAAAATTTGTAATATGGCTTATAATTGTCTGGAAAAGAATGATATTTCTGAACACAGAAAATTCCATGATCAGTTCGTTGGTAAAACATTCAAAGTAAGAAAATCTTTCTAATTAATAAGATAACAATGAAATCATCTTATCATATTGTCAAGCGATTTCTTGATGGTTCAAAAATTTTAAAGATTGAAAACAGCTGGAACGAGAAAAATTTGATATCCAGAGTAGATGAAATTATGTCATTAGAACTTGGCTCCTCAAATTTCCCAAATCAATCCATCTACTACATTCACGCTATGCCAGAAAATGATGAGTTTTCTGGTTGTATAGTTACTGAAACACTGAATCGAAATTCTGACCGAAACTTTTTCCTGTATAATTCTGAGAATGAACGAACTCCTCTAGAGAAAAAAGCTGTCTTCAAAAATACTGAAATAATTATAGGTATTCTAAGAATATTTGTGATAAATAAATTCAGAAAGAGAAAAATTGCATCAAAAATCATAGAAACAGTTCGATGTGATTTGATATGTAATCAAGAACTCTCAAAAGAAAACATAGCATTCTGTGAACCCACTTCCGCTGGATATGCGTTTGCAAAATCTTACATTGGAAATTCAAGTGTCCTAGCTTACTGAGTCTGTCAGTACATAAATATTTGTAAATACATTAATCGATTTTGAAAAAATTAATAAAATACTATACTCAAGTCTCTTAAATAACTATCATTGGTAGAATCTGTATTAAACAATGAGGGTAGCAGCTTAATTTGAGATTTAGATGAATATTCTGTAAGGTTATTTCAGTTTCTATGAAATATGCTGAAAAAAAATAGACCTAAATATGGATGGGCTATCGTTTTTGGTGCTTTTATGGGTAATGCATTGATTGATGGCCTTTGTCTGTCATATGGAGCTTTGTTGACTGAAATTCAAGAAGATTTTGAGACAAGCAAATTCAAAACAGTTCTTGCTGGTTCTCTGCTATCGGGAGTATTCTTATTAATCTGTAATATTTTTCTCAATTATTCTAACCTCAGGTCCATTGAGTGAAATTCTAAGTCAAAAGTTGTCATACAGAAGGGTTGTCATCATTGGAGCAACAATTTCTTTCATCTGTATTTTTTCAAGCAGCTGGATTTACAATGTAGACTTTTTCATAGTTACTTTTGGTTTTTTCGGTGGTGTTGGTTTGGGTCTAATGTTTCAAGTCATAAACATTCAAATTCCCATTTGGTATCCTAGAAATTGTGCCATTGCTTCAGGGATCGCTGTATGTGGTTCTTCTTTTGGTTGTAGTGTTTTCAATCCCCTAGTAACTTATTTGATAAGTGAATACAGCTGGAGGGGTGCTGTCATAGTTCTCTCAGCCATCCAGTTAAACTGTTTTATTTGTGCTGCAATCATCAAAAATAAAAAAATAACGCATGGTGAAATTAAAGTTAGATATTTTATAAAGTCTAAATAAAAGGGAACCAACCAAAAGTCTCAAGCCGGTATAAAAGATATCATCATAGAGTCAATGTTTGAGATCCCCATCGATTCTTCCGAGTGCAATATGCTTATTAACAATCCAAAGAAAAACACGGTAGGAATTCCTCCTTAAAATTAACTTTGTTAAATACAGAATGAGAAGAAAATAATCTTTTCCACCCCATCAATGTTGGCGATAAACTCTTCAAATTGTGTTGCATTAAAAGCTTATCAAGATGAAGTTGCAAATTCAAATATTGAAGTAAGTCCGAAAGTTATCTGTATTAACCATGATCTATAATTTTTTTGATAGAGGAAAAAGGGTATCAAAAACATTCTTTCAGACATTGGGAAAGATTTCGGCTGGATGAAGTCAAGTCCATGCTTTATTTTACTTGGCCTTTCATCATTTCTTACATTTGTCGGCTTCTATGTACCTTTTCAATTTCTTGTGGATCATTCAATTGTTAACTTGAAAATAAGTCAATCCAAGGCTCCATATTTGCTAACTATCCTTGGCTTTGTCAACTTGGCTTTCAGATTTGTATCTGGTCTGTTTGTAGAAATAATGGCCTCAAGGTTTAATTCCATAACCATTTGGATAAATAATATCTCACTAATTTTAGCTGGGTCTCTAATAACCCTTATTCCAGTAATGAAAAGTTATGAATTATTGATAGTATTTTCTGTTACTTATGGTGCAACAATGGGTATGTAATTGAAAAATTAACTGCTAATCATTAGCTGCTTTTTACTCGCTTAGAGTCAGTCTTGTAAAAGACATTCTTGGACTCCAAAAGATAGCATCAGCTTTTAGCGTAATCAATTCATTCTACGGACTAGCCACATTGATATCACCTCCATTGTTGGGTATGTCTTTTCAAGTTAATAATAATAATTTCCAGCAACCTTTTTTGACATTTATCAAAACTATGATCTCACTTTTATAATCGGTGGAGGTGCCATCCTGATGTCTGGAGTGGTTACCCTCCCATTGAAATGGCTTTCTAAAAATGAAAAACATGATGAAATTATCATCGAAAATTAAATAAAATTTTTATGAATAAAATTTTATTAATTAAAAGAAAAACTTTCTACTCATTTTTCTCTAATTTAACCCTGGAATAATAGATTCTATTGAATAGAACAGAAGAATTTACAAGAACTTTTCGAGTGTGAAAGAGATTTCTTCAAGGTATATCTTTAAAAAAATTTATTTATCTTCTAGTTTTCTTTAGAATAGATTTTCATTTGGGTGTATATACTGTATATGATAAAAACAACATAAAATTAAATTAAAAACTAAAACTCAACTCGTCCCAATCCCTAAGCCTTAGGGCCTAAGCAGCAAACCTTTGAACCAACGGGGAAGGGGAGAAAAATATGCAATGTAGCTCTATTTAAATGTAGTCCAGGATTGAGTCTGAAGAGACCCGGCAAAATAAAATGTGGACAATTTCAAATTTCGATTTGACGCCAAATTTTCATTTTTTGAACCATTTATTGCTACTCAAAGTTCAAAAAAATTGCCCCAACACAATGTTCATTTTTTTCAATTCCAGACCACATTCTCGGTTAAATCTTCAAACTTGTATTATCCATCCTCACAATGTTACCTGATGGTTTATCTTTTCATAATAAGATCCTCATGATAAATAGCAATAAGCAGAATATTAGTTCCGAATTGCTTGAACAAAGAAAAAAAACAATCACGTAAATTGAAGATCTAGATTAGTAAGTTAAGAGTTATTCTCAAAAGTATCCCTAAATCTTCAAATTCCATTTTAGTTTTTTATTGAATTTTATACTTTGAAATTTATCGGGCCAACAAAAAGAAAATTTTTAAGAGAATGATTTAATTTAGAAGATACATTTCAAAAAGTTGAGGCTATATTTGGAATTATACCTTTTTGATCTACTAAAATATATATTTTGGTCTTATTTTCCTCTTTTTCATTATGACTTACTATTCAAATTTAATCCATTACCAAATTATCGATTGGCTTCACAATGTCAAAAACAAGGAAGAAGTGCAGCCTCCAAACCACTTATCATGAAAAATGACGTTTGATCCCTCTCACACCTTGAAATCACCAAAAATTTTGAACTTAAAGTAAAAAAATGGAAAAAATCGCGCCAATTTGATATTTATATTACAGAAGAATTTTTTTTATTGGAACATATTATTTTTATTGGAACACGAGTAATTACTAATACTCCCCCCTAATTAAGTATTATTTATCTCGACCAATCAAAATGCAGCAAGTGATTTCTATACATTTAGATAGGAAAATAAGTTAGTTTTTGTGAAAATGGGAAAATTCACTGTTTTCAGGGGAAAATGAGTGCCAAATCCATCTTCAGCACATTTTAAAACCCCTGATCTTCATTAGAGAGGAAAAGACAACAAATTGGTGAGTATATACGAGAAAATGTATTTGGTAAAATTATGTCAATTACAAAAAGTGAGATAGTTTTTGAAGGAAGAAAGGACAGGATAAACTCTTTGAAACTTAGATTGGACACATATAGATATACGATTTGAGCATAAAACTAAAAGCGAATCCCATAAGAATCAACAGAAATACTCACTGAAACTCCGTCATTGAAACTTGATCAACCGTTGAGCTGCATAGTTATAAAGTCGACAATCAAAGACATCGGTGCTCATTCCTGAAAATCTTCCTTCTTTTGAGACTAAATTAATCCTCATTTGTTGGCTCAAATGGTGGTAATTGATAAACTGGTTGGACTTATTTTTTTTCATAATATCGACAAATAATATATATTCAAACAAAAAGGAAAGATTCTTTGAGCTTTGTTTTAAATCGCATTTTCTTAGTAAAGTTATTTATCAAAAGTAGGAAATTTTTGGATTCAACCTTTTTATCAAATTGTCAGCATATATGTATCTAATTCAATACAACTTTTCACAAAACAGTACTAAACTAAGTCTGAGGCTTTTATTCTTGTTTTGTACTGAAGGCCGGGTGTCTAAGCTTGAGTCCTGTCTCAATTCAGCGGTCGGATCTTCACAATCAAAATATTCAAATTCAGAGTCAGACATGGTATAATCAAATCAAATCATATATTCTATATTTTGCGGCCGCAGCCTCATACAAACAAACAAGAATACCACATAGATAGTTTGTTTAAAATAAATGTTCATAGTCAAGTTTAATCATCAAAATTTGATGATCAAATCATCACCTCCTCAACTTCAAAATCGTCAAGATGGGCAGGAGCGCGTCGATTTTTTCTTTGGGGGCGAGTAATGGGTGCCGTTGGAAGTTCCTCAGGGATCTCGGAGTCGTCAGACATTAATTGTTCGTCCAAAATCTGATGTTGGCCGGTTTCTGGGGGCTGCTCGTCGCTACTGCTGGGAAACACATCGGAAACATGGACCAGTCGTCCAGCATAACATTTGACCCAGCCAAATCATCTACAAAGCCATCCCTCTTACTCTTATTCTCCTTAGCGATGAGGGCGCCACGTGGAAGGAAGGTACCTGTTTGAGCAGTAGCATCAATAATTGAGGGCGTTCGAGGTAGGGTCAGAAATACAAGACTATTAGGAATGCACCCCCTGGAGTTGGGAGAGTTGTTGTGCTCTGAGACGTAGACATCTACAAGTTTAGCGACATTTCCGTTCTTTGCCATGAAATTCTTGAAATCACCAACAAATACCTCCGCTAGACCGTTCGACTGATGGTGACCCGGTGGGGTGAGACGATGCTGCACTCTCATTTGTTCCAGGAACAACTTAAATTCAGAGCTGGTAAAATTGCGACCGTTGTCAGAAACAAGTAAAGTTGGGGGGCCCATATATTTAAATGTTGTCTGAAGACATCTTATGGCCGCTGCAGGAGTCAGGTCCTTGAGCTTCTGTACGTCGACCCAGTTTGAGCATGCATCAACGTAAACCAAATAGTGATGTGAATCAATAGTAGCGGCATCAATATGGACTCTCTCAAACGTTTCAACCGCCTCCGACCAGGACTTCAAATAAGACGCTCCCCTTGACCTGGCATGGAGCTGGCACACCTGACAACGATTAACAAAGACTCCAATATCCTGATTTATTTTGGGCCACCAAAAATACAGTCTCATTTTCTGCTTCATACGGACCTGTCCGAGGTGCGTCTTATCACCATGAATAAGTGTCATTGCATGGTTTCTCAGTTTCGGGGGGTAGAAAGATACACGGATGGCAAGTCAGATGTGGTCAATATGATTGAGCTGTTCGAGTGGAAAAGAAACGTGGGTGAAGATATAGAAGATTTTGCGGAGAGAGTATCGGACCGCATTAAGAAGGCCAGCTGGCCACAAGAAGTGCGAGATAATCTAGCATGCTGCTTTGTCATTAATGGGATAAAAGACATGAAGCTTAAGAATAGAATATTGGACAAAAGAAAGGACTTCGACCTCGGCAAACTTATAAAACTGGTCAAGAGCTACGAAGCATCACAAGGCAGAGAGGCTGTCCCGAAAGTCATGGCTATCAGCAACAACTGTTTCAGGTGTTTGGGAAATCATGCTCCAGACAGCTGCTATTTTAAGGACAAAGAGTGCAGGTATTGCAAGGAGATTGGCCACATCGTCAAGGCATGTCCGAAGAAAGCGGCCAAAGTGAATCTTGTAAATAAGGTTAATAAAAATGTTGAATCCTGCTTGTCGTGTTATTCTGATTCTAACAGCACAGGTTTTATAAGGGTTGCAACCAGTGTCAATGGGCAAAAGTTAGATATGCTTGTGGACACTGGTGCATCCTGTACAATACTACCCTATGATTTCGCCAGAGCATCACAACTTGATCTGAGACCCTCTGCCAGGAAGTTGATTACATATGGTGCTGACCGGATCCTGAGCACTGATGAGACCGGAGTAAAAATAGAAACTTGTGGCAAAGGCATTGACCTCAACTGTCTGGTATCAAAGGAAGACGGGAGAGCTATTCTTGGACTGGATGCCCTGAAGAAGTTAGGCTTTAAGTTGGAGATAAATGGCGTAGTGGTTACTGATGAACATGTCAACGCAATCACCTTCTCGAAGGGATCTATCAAAACGGACCTAAAATTCAAGAAAGACTTTCATGAGCATCTAAGAGTTTATGCAGCGAGACCACTTCCGTTTGCGATGAAGCCGTTAGTGATTAAAGAGCTGGACCGATTAGAGGCCAATGGTATCATCAGCAAGACGAGCAACCCCGTTTGCGCAGCCCCCATGGTGATAGTTCCGAGGAAGGAAGGGGCCGAGAATCCTTTAAGACTGACAACTGATTATAGTCTCACGCTGAATAAGCTTATTGACCTGAATGCTTATAGTACACCAAGGTTTGAGGACATAGCCCATGAGTTCAGAGATGTTCAGTACTACAGTGTTATTGATCTTAAGGAAGCATACCTTCAGGTCGAGCTAGATGAAAGCTGCAAACAGTACACAACGATGTCAACCTGTAAGGGATATTATTACTTCAATTATTTGCAGTTTGGTCTGGCCGCTGCCCCGCAAATCTTCCAAGAGATCATGGACACGCTGCTGGAAGGATTACCCAGAGTAATAGCATATCAGGATGATATTCTAATTGGAGGGCTGGACATGGATGATCATGATCAAAAGTTCGAGGAAGTCAAGTCACGGCTGGCCATTCACAACTTTGAGATAAACATGAGCAAACTCCAGTATCGTTGTAAGAAAGTCAAATATCTTGGATTTGTGTTGTCTGATGGAAAGGTATTACCGGATCCTGAGAGATTGGAGAACTTCCTGCGCATTTCGCCACCGTGTAACAAGAAAGAACTCCATAGTGTACTGGCCACACTGAGGTACTACAGCCGGTTTGTTCCAGATTTCGCCATCAAGGCAGCAGGACTTTACGACAAACAGAAGGATGATAAGTTCATCTGGAATGAGGAAGACTCCGGTACACTCAAGGACCTTATAACTTCAATGGCAGCTCGATTTATTGTGGGATATGATCTGGAGAAGCCGGTGTTCTTAGCTACAGACGCATCAGACAAAGGAATCGCGTACCTAGTAGCTCATGACCGTGAATGCCTGCAGATAGTCGATGCCGGCAGCAGATTGTTGAGGGGATCGGAGCGGAATTATTCAGTCATTGAAAAGGAAGCCCTGGCGGTGGTAGAAGGTGTCAAATATTTCAACAGGTACCTGGCTGGTAAGAAGTTCTCGGTTCTGACGGATCATCGATCACTCACATTTATTTTGTCCAACTTGGACTCTTCTGGTACGAGATCCTACAGGTTGCAAAGATGGGCGTTCATCCTGAGCAATTATGACTTTGAAGTTACGCATGTTAAGGGTGTAACTGTACGTTGGCCAGACCTTCTATCAAGATTGACGCAATCAGAGGCAGAACCGCTGGCGGAAGAGCTCCCACCCGTGAATGAAGAGGTTTGCCTTGTGAATGACTTTTTAGAGGATCCCACTTTATTGGATCGAATTGCTGCCTGCGGGGATGAGGAGTACGCCAAACTGAGGAAATATATATCCCAAGGCTGGCCTGTGAGAACCCCTAAGAAGTTGTTGCCATATAGTTCATGCCAATACGAGTTGACTCTCAAGGACGGTGTGGTGTTTCGGCAGAACCAGGCAGTTGTCCCACACTCACTCCGCCAGCATGCCTTGACTTTGGTCCATGGACAACAGACACATTTGGGACATGTCAAAATGAAACTCAAGATGAGGCTGTATTTTTGGTGGCCTAAGATCAATCAGGACATAAGTGTGTTCATAACCAAGTGTCGGGTATGTCAGCTAAATGCCAGAAGAAGGGGAGCTTCCTACCTCAAGTCATGGTCAGATACCGAAGAGCCGTTCGACAGAGTGCATGTAGATGTGGCGACGATTGATGGACAACATTATCTTGTGTATGTGGATGCCCATTCAAACTGGGTAGATGTGCAAAAGTTGAAGGGACTTACTCCGACGGCGGCAATCCACTGCCTCAAGACCATATTCAAATATATGGGCCCTCCAGGTTTGTTAGTATCAGACAATGGTACCAACTTCACGTCAAGAGAATTCGCAGATTTCCTGAAAGATAGAAGAGTGTCGCATCGACTGACCCCACCTGGGCACCATGAATCTAATGGGCTGGCAGAAGTCTTCGTGGGAGATCTGAAGGCATTTATGGCCAAGAACAATGGCGATGCTAGGCTTTTGGATGTATACGTATCTGAGCATAATTCCTCCCCAAATTCGAGAGGAGCCATTCCCAACACGCTCATCTTCCTGACACTTCCCAGGTCAAAGTCAGAGTTTGATTTAACGGTGCGAAAAGGGTCAGCTTGTCCGGTGGACGCATTCGTGGCTAAGGAAAATAAAGGCAAAACTGAGGGCCAAGCTAATGAGTGCGCAGGCTCAAATGTCATAGCAGATGAGTTAGGACGGCTGGTACATGTGTCTGACGTCTTCCCGAGGAATCAATCAGAAGTCAGTGAGGACCCGACTGAGGTCCTAATGTCCAACGATGATAGTCAAGAGCCAGAGGTAACCAATGCATTGGACCCACTCGATCCCACTCCGGCATCAAGGCCTGTGAGGCATCGCAAAGTCAAACATTGCAATTGTTGTGGAGAGAGTGATGTTTTGGAATGATCATCTAACTAACTTTAATTTTAAAATGTTATCAGAATTTAATGTAAAAAAAGCTATTAATTGTATTTGATGATTATTTGTTCAAAATGGACGCGATGAACGACAGTTTCGAACGGGCACGTTTTAAACTACTTTATGTACTCTGACCATTTCTTCTCGTGTTCTGAATCTGAATCCGTATCTGAATCTGAATCTGAGTCTGTTGTTGTACCTCAGTCGAATGCGGTACAAAACAGAAGATAATCAATAAATAAGCATTCTTTCCTATGAAACCATATGTTTTCAAGTATGTTCTGATATACGAAATCTCGATGGAAGTTGACGATTTTTTAACACGCGCGACGATGTTTTCAATGAATTTTACTACGAGAAATGAAAGAATTGAAATTTCAAATAAAACTCAACTAAGTCTCATAGAACATGCATTTAGAACTATAAACAAATTGATAATTTTTAAGATATGATTTTTAAGATAATGTGATACCTTTTTCAAATACCGCTTTTTCAAATTTTCCCCAGTGAAATTAGTCGGAATCATTCTTTTCTTAGCTTTCTGATAATCGAGAAATACTTGCTATAAAAACATGATTTCTTAATTCTTATTGGCAGATTTTTCTATACTATTCTTTTCATTGAGTTTCTGCTGAAAATACGGAGCTCGTGAAATTGTTCAATCCTATAGACAAATTTAGAGCTCGATTATTTTGCTCTATTCAGGAATTTATCAACAACTATGCTGTTATAATTATAGATTGTTTGAATCAATCAAATTTTCGCTAATCTCTTGAAGAAGAGTGGCATTCTAAAATGCATAATTTTGTTAAAAATCTCGATTGAATGATACCAGATTTTACTGTAGTTGATATCTTCTATAATCTCTCTAGACACTAGAGCATCTCCAACAGACGATAGACTTTGCCACAAATCCTATCTTGGGATATCTTTCCTTTCATCCAGCGTGGATTGGCCATGGAACAGTATGGGAAATTGCTGTTCGCTTGAATGAATTGCCGCACTTTCCAAATTTCAAAGTGAGACTTTGATTGCATCTGAACTGATGAGTTCTCAATTCTGTTATTTTTATAATTTTATTTGAGTCATCTTTCAGGGTATTTATCAGGCACAAAATGTGGAAATTGTATCTTGCCATGCTATCAACTATTTTGAGAATGTTCCGAATCGTTATGGAGCCTATCTGATAAGATCTCGCCAAATGTTGGGGATAAGTTTCCAGAATTTGTTGTACTTCCTCTTAAAAGTTACCAGGAAATTTCTCAATTTAGACAATGACATTTCAAAGTATAATAATCGTAAGCATCTAAATTTATTCAGCATTCTCTTTCGAGGAAAAAAGACTGTATTCCATTAGATAAAATGATGGTTTTTCTTGTTCCCCTAAACAGAAAAATAACTTTACCAATGTGATTAAAGTTCAAATTTATTTTTAGATTTATACATGATAGATAAAAATAGTCTTATTGGGGGAAGCAAAATTGATTCAAGTTGGTAAATAAAAGTTTTTATCAAATATGGCTAGAGGTTAGTACACTGTGCTCGTGTATATTCGAATTCGGGCTATAGTCTATGACGATGAGTTGTGTCTAAAATTTAGACGCTAGATTTACTACAGAGAAACTAATTTTTAGATATAAAGCACGGTTATTACAAAAATCTCATTTTTTTCATCAAGGTCTCAATATTTTTGTAAGAAATTGGAGACATGACACTATTTTTCCAATTTTTTGAAAAATTTTGTTTATTTCGAGGTGGGAGAATCATTATTAGACAAGTAAAAAAAATGATATGCGTGCGAAAGTCTTCTTTGAATTTTTCGATCATTTTAACTGCTTGAAAATTCATTTATTACAGTATGATCTCAGATCAATTTAAATTCACAGTTCTTTCAAAACTTGAACAGAAATAATTGCTTTCTGTTGGTGATCGAGAAAAATTCCTCTGAAAAAAACTCTTTGGAAAATTTCGAGGGTGAGATAAAAAATTAGATTTTTCCCAAATTTATCGAGAATACAGCTGTAACTGGACATTGTTTTGAAGAATTGTCGAACAAAATGAACGAAAGTTTGATGAACTTTGTTCACATTCCTTATTAATAAGGAAAATTGCCTTGGAATAATTCATGATCATCGATCATTAAGAAGAAATAATATTTTGGTACATTTCCAACTGAAATCATGGGCTTTAGGAAGAACTAAGGAAGAAGGGTAGAGGGAGATCTAATGGAAACTCTGTGAGAGTGTTACAGCAACCAGCAATGAGATAGTCATAAAAAATGTTAGCATGTGAATATAGCAAGTAAAATTAAGTCTATGAGAAAGAAGACGAAGGAAAAGTTTTCAATACACCCAAATCATGGGATAGATAGAATTCCTCCAATATCAAATTACTGGGGTAGATACAAATGCATTTCGTTTTCTTTATTTCAATTCATATTTGATAAAACACAACATAAAACAATAATAATTTCCAATACACTTCCATTCATGGTGTATTATGAACGTATTAATCATGATCATTCCTTATAGCTACAATTAAATGATAGTTTTCACATGAAATATTACCGTTTCTAATTGAGAAACACACACGTATAACAAGATAGCTTATATCGATTGAAATTCAGTGTACATTTCAACTGGTTTAACCCTTTCAAGGGATAATATCTAAACTTTGATTAAATAAACAAGATTTTTATCTACTCAAAAAAATCCATTTTACATTAAGGATTCCCATTAGAATCTGATTCAGAAATGTTTTATCTTTTTCTTGATTTAAACACCTAATATTGACTCTGATGATTATGCATTTTGGTAATAATCTTGTTCACTGAATCTTTTTTACCAGATTTAAATCGTCAATCAACTTTACTAGGTTTTTGAGTTCTGTTAATTTTCTAATATGAATCATAATTTATGATCGAATCTGTCGTAATATATATATTGCGGTAGAATTACAACAGTCAAAATTATACTAAACTATAACTACAATGTAGAAATTATAGTGTTTTTAGATATTAAACCTACGAGATGACCGGGAGTTCTGGCCTAAACCCTTTTTAATTCATTCAGAAAAATCATTTTGAAAATATTAATTTTCTCATCAACTTTTATTGTCAATAGGTTTTAGTGGTGCTGACTCGAATAATGTGATTCAAATTCAGAACAAGAACTAAATAACTGATTTTTCTCAAAGATTTTCCTACTTTTCAGTAGAATAATTACAAGAATCCTATTTTTGGAGGATCATTCTTGTAGACCAAATCTCAAAGGTGTCTAATTTCATTGATTAATAGAAGATGTATAATTGGACTTTTTCTAATGACTATATCAAATAGGCTACAACACGTGGAGAGTAGAACCTTTAACCTATCTAATTAATGAAGCCAAGAATCGTAAAAAGAACAAGGCCATGGATATCATAAGAATTTTAAATGATAAAGATACCGCCGATGACTTGGATAATATTGAGACTTCAATGCATACCAAGCTGGCCCACTGCATTCGATGCTGGGTCTATAATGAGGATGCAGAACTGCCTTTAATTGGAGATGCCGAGTGCTATGATACCTTTCAGAGTTTCTTCTTACCAATAATTTATGCAAAGCACAACTTGACAATTCCAACGCAGGACTTTGGCTCTAGACACCACAGCTCGATTAAGCCACATCCAATTTCCGAAGGCAATTCGCATTATGACTTGTTCTGGCCTTCTAATGGTACGATTTTTTTTGTATAAAAATTTTAGAAATTCATGATTAATCTATTACAGTAGTTTTATTTTTTAATCCAGACTTGGAATATGGTGGAAATAGTCGTTTTTCATCGAACACCACTTAGATTGAAATTATTGAAAATGCACTTTATAAAATAAAAATATCTATTGGTCTATTCCACATCCCTTGCTAATTCCCCTATACTCTACTACACCTTTTGGAATAAACTCTGTATAAAAATAAAAATTTAACAAGAGTAAAATTGAGATTGAAAAATTAAGTTTTTACAGCTTTTATCGCAAGAACCAAAGAGAACTTGGTTATTTTAGAAGCATCGGTGTTTATTAAATTTATATTCCCTTTAAAGGCTTACTTGTAATAACCAACGTAATCTTTTGAAGGAGTGTGAACCAAGATTACGCTTATTTAAGCTTCTATATGAACTCTTTTTTGAATTTACTGTCTTGAATTAGCTTCAAGATAATAAAAATGAATCAACCAAGAATATAAAAAGGGGTTCTGCGTTTATAAATGTTTTCAAAGGAAGTAATTTGAGACTAAACAATAACATTTGCATTACCTAATTTTTCATCTTTTCCTCTGTTCTTTGCGTATAGCAAATAGTCTAGTTCAAATGTATCGTTATGAAATTTCCAGGAACATTGCCGGGAGGCAATTTGTAAACATGCTTTGGCCAGAAAAGTTAATATCAATAGAATACAAGATGAAGTTGATATTTAGAAAGTACGACGAGAAAGGTTACTTCTACTCCTGGACACGTGTGCCAGAAACAGAGATCGTTAACCTGAAAAAGTTGGATGTTTGGTTTGAGAAAAAGTCTGTTTTAGTTATAATTCACAAGTTTGCTTTAATGTGAGAAAATGATCTCCTTATAGAGAAGATCAGCCAAACATTGGCATATATAATCAATGGCCAATTGGAAGAGCGATCTGGTTCAATGCCAATCGAACAGTGTTCGTGTGGATCAATCAAAAGGACCATTTAAAGATTATCTTCATCTTGAACTCGTATGCGATTTCCAGTTTCAATTTAACTGTCAATAAGGTAAATTGGCGATAATTATTTGTTGAGTAGTGCAGGGCTTCATTAATTTCAAAAATTTGATAATTTACAAGCAGCATTTATAGCCTGAATTAACAACATCTCCACTAGTAATCACATACTAAGCATTGCCTTTTAAATTTGAGTGTTTGCAGACTTCTATGTACATAAAGTATCATTACAGAGGGAAGAAACTAATAAAACTAATTGAAGTTAAAATGAGATTTTTTTTAAATAACTCAAAAATATGTTTATTTTTCTGAGCTGATTAAATGGTAAAATTTCTGAACAAAATTCAGCCCGAAAAATTTTTGAATTTAGAAAAGGCGCGTTATTTCTATATTAGAGAAAGAAATAGAATTTGTCTAAATGAAACACTGTAATTTCTACATTGTGCTCTTTCCTGGAGATGGTGAGTTTCTCTCAACCAGTATGGCCAAATCCGAATTCCTTGTCTAGTGATGATTCAAAATGGAAGTTTTTCAAATCTTCGAAATAGATAAGAATTTCGAGCTCAAACGTTTCAAAAGAGGAAATACAAAAAAAAAATTCATCCCTGATCATCCAGAGAAAAATATTAATTTTCACAAAAAAACTTATGTCCAAAATAAAGGCCTTACATTTGTGAAACAACTACTGGCCTCATCTTCTTATTTTCTTAAAAACGTGACCACGATGTTCTAAAAAATATTACAGATCAGAAACTTTTTGAAAAAATAGTCAATTGGCTTTAGATGTAGATAAAATGTTTGTGTAGCCAGGTTATCGGAAGGTTATGTGATTGTATCTGTTTTCTATCCTAGTTCATGGCATTTATCAGGAACAGTCTTGAATTTGAGAAGCATCCTGTTTATGGATTCATCACAATTAGTCCTGGTCTTATTGGCTGCTCTTCGAAACTCTGGGCAAAAATCAAATTCTTCCACCTCCACAAAGAGCAAGAGAAAATTCATGAATTATCCCAGCTGGACATGACCATGAGTGTTGAATGTAAGTTCTCTCTTTGATAAATTTCTTAACAAATACAGTATTAGTAAAAGCAGCTTAATTTTTTCCAAAGCCTCTTTTTTCTAAAGTTTCGATAGTCAAATTCTTGGTTTTTTCTTTTGTCTTTCACATGGCTTATTGAGTAGAGTGGGCCAAATTTTAAAACTATTCCCAGCCTTAATCTCATTTTGAAGATGGCCGAAAACTAAGCATTTTTTCACATAAAATCAAACATTTCTGAATTTGTTCTGGTATACAAGATCTCGATTAAAAAGGACAATTTTTAAACAAGCGCCAAGATGAATTTTATTACGAGTAAGGCCAAAATTAAGATTTTTGAATAGTTTTTGCAACATTTTAAATAAAAGTGGGACTTTTTTTGAGTCTTTTTTCACATGTTGAAAGAAATCCCTAGGATATTAGGTAAATTTTGATGATTTTAGGGAAAATGCGATTTTTGTATATCAGAACATGAAAAAATTTGAGTTATCTAATCGCTATTTTTGCTCATTTTAATACTGGTTGGAAAAATTAATTTTGAAGAAACCAAGTCCATAGATTTTTTACTATGAAAAATTTGCCATAAACAAGGGGGGGACTATAGTGTAGAAGAACAACTATTCATTTTGAACAATCCCACTGATCGAACAAAGGGTTTTTCTTTAGAAACAAGAAAGTACATTCAGGATGTTTAATTAAAGACCCGAACCAAAATTTCTCATTGGCTCAGAATTGTTCTTGATAAACCTTAAGATTATCATTTGTTTGTTATGCACGAAGAAATATTAAATATTATTAACGAATGAAGAATAAATAATTTTAATTTTTTCAGCAAAAATTTTCAAATGAAAGTTCAAAAAAATTTGGCGCTACTTCAAGATTTGAAATTTGCAGTATTTTCCTTAAAATTTGATCTTTTCTAATTTTTTTTCTCCGTATCGTGTAAGAGGGCCTCATGATCTAGACTCCAAAAAATCTCCAAATCAAATTCGATTTTTTGACGAAAAAAATAAAAATTTTGTAAGAATCATAAATTCCTATCTTCATATTAACTAGGTGTAGTATTGGTAAGATGTGTGCAAATTTTTGCCATAATGTTGGGGAAGGATGCTATTTATTTTCAAAATTTTTCAATTTTACTGGCCCCTCTTGTATTTCCCTGATATGCCATCAAGTTTTATCAAAGGCTTATTGATTTTTGGCTCTCTCAAATTTTGACTACTAACATTTTTAAAATCATTTTTGACCTCCTTGTCTAGTTGTAAGGCTAGAAAAACTCTTAGTCTTACTTTGAAAACAAAAAAATTTTAAGCTCAAAATTGTAAAATTGGAATTAGGTGTCAGTTGAATAAAAATCCAAATTTTTCTTGATCTAAAAGAAACCATTCATAACTAGATGAAGTCTAAGCCATTTATAGAAAGGTAAAATTTAACTCTTATTAGTCTTATAGAGACTTCCTCTCTTACTGTATAAAAACTGAAACTAATTCACAGATATTTTATCAAAAGGTTGAAAGAGATTTAAAGAAAGCTGTAAAATTGTGCTAATCGTTTCTGTAGTAAAAATCAATCAAAAGTCGGATGAAATTTCAATTAAAACGTCCTTTTTTCCATTTTAAGGTATTGAGAAAGCAACAAAATCCTATACATATCTTATGCAAACCACGCAATGTTTTGGCATCGATGATAACACCCTGTTTATGAATTTTGGAAATTTCATCATTGACTTTCTAAATCAAGAGCTAGCCCTGGCCTCTGTTCGGATAAGGAACAGAGATTTCAGTATTAACTCAAAAATTCGAAGAACAATTGTCGAAAACTCTGACCCACCCTCTAATCGATAAGAGAGAACGACAAAAACTTTGATGAGAATTTGTACTGTATTTTATTTTAGAAAAGAGGAATTTTAGAATTTTTGAAAGAGATACTCATCAAATATTCCATCGACTTCTTCCTCAGGTTCACACTTTGGAAAGTGATCTGTTCCAGCCTCTGGTATGTAGGGAGCTCGTAACTAGAATTTAATTTTTTCATTAATTTTCTCAATTAACCTAGTTAATATGAATGTTTTTAACAAGATTCTCAATTTTTTCATCAAGGCAATTCATATTTGATCGAGAAATTATTTTGAAATCTAGATCATGAAAGAATCCTTTTTCAAGAAAATTATGGCATAATTCAAATCTCGAGTTTGCGTCAAATTCCCATATTTTGGAACTTGGGTTGAAAAAATTTTGCTGATTTCAAAGTGAGAGAAGGATCAAAAGTTGATTTTGAGGATCACGATTAGACAAAAAAACCGATTATCCCCATAAAACTTTGGATAAATTTGTTAATTTTCAGGGATCCTCAAAATTTCATCAAGTAGGCCAAATGATCAAAAAATCAAAATTTGATTTTCCCACGATAATGGGGTTAAGGCTAGGAACGTAATAGAACCATAAAATTAGAATTTGTACACCAATTCAAAATATTTTATTAAAGATACCAACAACAATCCACTGCCAGATGACAAAAATTTGCATAAAACCTGTCATTAACAAACATTCAATCGAGTTTTATCAATTTTTCTGAATTTGTAATAATACCTTATTCACAACCCCAACTAAAAGACTGAAATAGACCATGAATCTATCAGTTTAACACAATTTCCTTAATAAATCATTCAATAGAAATTTTTCATCCTCACCAATTTAACACTGATTATTAAAAACTTTATTTATAATTTAAAAAATTTCTAATTTTTGGTTTTAATAATTTCTTCATTTCTCCAAAAACGCGCAATGAATGAATGCTACAATCTTAAATGGGGTGATTCTCTAAATCTGATTCAGCATTTGTGATTTCTTCATATTACTGGGATCCTAAAATTTCAACTTTTGATCTTTCTCTCACATTGAAATTAGCGCTAATTAGAGATTTGAAATATGCCATGTTTTCCTTAAAAAACGTATGATATCTTGATGAAAAAATTAAGAATTTTCTAAAAATCATAAATTCCCATCTTCATATTAACTAGCTTTATACAATAGAAAATAGGGTTCAATTCTTGAGCAGTTATGTGAGATAATTCAGTTTATGTTTATCTATAAATTGATGACAAGTTTCATCTTTATAAATGGTCCGACTATTTACGAGTGAATTTTGCTATTCTCAGGGTTTTTGGGTTTGATTGTTTTAATTCAAATAGCAAGACTTTTTGCAGAATTACTTTGATTGAATGAAAATTGAGAAATTTTTGCTCTATCAGACCTGATGCAAAAATATTATTCCTCAAACATTTATAGAATTTATCATGTTTTAAACATCATAAGAATCATAGTTAGATTATAAGAAAGATTTTAAGAAAGCTCAAAGCTCTTACAACAAATCTTAAACTTTTGGGCACTTTGTAGAGATGAATCGAGTTTTCACAGAGTTTTGAGACTAAAGTGTAGCATAAATTCTTTGAGCAATGGTTACTCACATCTTGTTTGTAAAGTCTAATCCAGTTGATAAGGTTGAAGAACTCATGTTTCTTTGTTTCCCCGGCTGTGTACCTATAGACTGGATCGTAACGGCATAGGTTATTTATCAAATCAGTGGTTCTGTTACTGAAATGTGTTGGAAATGACATCTGGAATAGATCAAATGGGTCATTTTTTGATCGATAACTTCTTAACCAAAAATAATTGCTTTGAAAACAACTGTAGATTCTTAATAAGCGTATTCACAAACCATAAGATAGACAAAAGATTGAATGCGAGTCATGAAAAAAATTCTCTGGGACTTTAAGGGGGTTAAACATGACGTTTAGGGTTTACATTTTATTGAAAATACGAAAATTTAGATGGGTAACAATTTTAGCATATCTAACACCCATTGGACACTATTATCGCTTAGAATATTCAATTTTTTCCCGAAAAAGGCTAACTTTTTAGATCTCAAGAACTGATTTCATGGTTGACCACATTTTCGAGTTCTAAGGTTTCTATGGTTTCTTGATAAAAGCTTCCCTCTTTTATTTCTTTGATCTGAATGAGAGGGTTTTCAAAAAAACGTTCATTTTAAAAAACAAGTCATCTTTGAATTATTTTTTATCCTAAATTTATCGATAGCTACCATTCTTTCTGAGAAATCATTTAATTGGTTCGCGATAAAAATAACCAAGTAAATCGTAGACTTTAGTTGTAGCTGAATAAATCATGGATCATTCGAAAGAGTGTTAGTTCTTCATTCAGGCAAAAGTGGTTAGTTTCTTTAAAAGAGAATTACGGCTTACGAAAGTTACCTTTCCCATATATATTACTAGCTGGGGCTTTAAGGGTTATTTAATTTCTTTTTTTTTATGAAAATTAAATCTCAACTCCCAATCACCATGGCTTACTCCACGCTTTTGAAATAGCAATATTTGATCCTCGGGACAGGTGTAGGGATAAAAACCAGCATTCATCAGGTAGATGAGCACACCCAAGGACCACCAGTCGACTTTGTGATCATATTTCCTTGGAACAATGAAAAACTCTGGAGCTCCATACATTGGAGAGGAACATTTTGTTAGTTCTCTCCGCAATCTTTCCGGGTATATTCTGGCTGTACTGAAATCTGTAAGCTGTGATTTATGAAATTATTACTATTATTTGGATTTTTCTAATCAATACCGAAAGATCAGTTGATTTTAACGCATAGAAAAGTATAAAAATACGTTTAACATTTGTTTTCTCTTACCTTTCTAATAAGAACAGAAACCAATAATAATATATCCAGATAATGTTAAATGATTTTTCATCGTTTTGACATCAAAAATGGTAGAAAATCATTATTTCATTAATTTCTGTTTCCTTTCTATTTAGTATGATAAAGATATCAAATTCCTATAATATCAAAATTCTATTCTATTTTGGATTCTGGAATCTTAGAAATTTAGGTTAATAAAAGTAGATTTAACTGGAAAATGGTTGGTTATATTCCAATTATTAATCATGTGATTTTACTGAAACAATATTTATTGAAGTTTCAGTACTGAGATAGCCAAGTGCAGTACCTTTTTTTCAGTGAAATGAAACGATGATCCTCTAAAAAGCCTTTGATCTATCTAAGAAACTATTTGTATTGTTGATATTTTTAATCTAAACCCAATGAAGAAGGAACTGTACTTGGCTAACTCAGTACCAAAAGATGTGGAAGAGGAATTGGAAAAAATAATAAATAAAAAGGTTTCTTATAGGATTCAAAGGCTCACCTTGATGTAACCGTTTGAGCAAAGTAAACAATTCTCCGGCTTCAAGTCTCGATACATAATGTCCAGACTGTGAAGATACTCGAGAGTTATCACCAATTGTGCTGCATAAAATGGACAATGAGCTGACACCAATTTCTTGTTCTGCATAATCAAGTTGAATAAATCACCCCCTGGAGCATATTCAAGAACAATGACACATTTCATTGGAGTCTAAATAGATCCAGATTTACATGAGTAAATACAAACAATACCTGATAAGTTAGATAACATTCCAAGATGTTTGGAAACGATAGACTTTCCAGCATACGTCTTTCAATACGAATTTTCTTTAGATAATTCTCTGATGAAATCTAAAATACAAGTATAGTTAGTTTTGTTACTGAAAGTTGAAAGTATTTTAAGTTACATTCTCGGTAAATGCAAAATTACATCTCAAAATACTAAGATCTACTATTGAACTATTTTCACGCGCCAAAAATATTTCAAATTCCTGAACAACCTTGCATGCTTTACCAATGAAAATATAATGTAAGACTAGAAACTCGCAGAGGTACTCAATACTATTCAACAATATCCTTCCTCTTCAAGATAGATCCAAGCTGTGCTGAAGAAGATTTATCATACAATTTTTATCAGATTAACATGTACATAAATTTCTATTCTAAGACTTTGAATTTCATCAGTTTTTATTTTATAAAAATTTCTTATCAAAATACAGATATTTTCAAGGGCTCACTTTCCTCTTGTCCATTATTTTAAGGGCGACGTCTTCGTTGAGAATTTTTGAATTTGCCATGTAAACCTCGGCGAATTTACCTTTGCCAATGAGCCTTTTCTTTTCATGGTCATCTTCAAAGTCTAGTCTCTTGATGATGATAATTTGTTTGAGTAAAGAAAGATGGAACTCACAGTTATCGGAGGCTATATTGAATGAAGAGTTATTTTAATGCATTGCATACCTTGGATTTTGGCCAGATTTCAGCAAAACTTTTCCCCTTGGCTTCAAAAATCTTTTCAACTGTGAGAAATACAAGTTTAGCTACTAATGCTACTCACAAAAGGCTTTCCATTCCTCCTCATTGAATGGACGATGAGATGTACTGCCACTTATCATTGAAGAAAATTATCAACTCATCAAGAAGAAATATAGCTGTTTTGTAGTATTAGAGAATGTACCGAGCAATGCGTATCTTATTCTGAAGTTCAAGTTCACAGATGTCATTGACCAGACTGATCAATGATATTGATTCTGTCTATAGATTTTTGAGAGACACACTTTGATAAAATTCCAGTTGAAGATTATAGATTATAACTATTTGCATTTGTTTTGTCTATTTTGTGATTAGTGAAATTTTCTACTAGAATTGCAAGAAATCATAATAATTAACCATCTGTAGATCAAGTTTCATAGGGCAAGAATTACATGAAAAAGATTTTAAAGTTTAACGAGAAAGATTCTAAAAGGTAGTATATAATATTCTTATGGCCTGAAATATAACGGAGAATTTGTAATAAAGAATTGAATTTTACTCTGTAGTATTACTAATAGTATTAGAGTCTGTGCCACAATTTCAATCAATGCTACTACTTCAAAGTAGCTACACGAACATAAATCTGATTTTGGTATTTTTCATGAGAATTTATCAAGAGACAATCCAAATCAGGTTAGTGACATTAATGAAAGAACTAAAGGATGCTGGAATGAAAAAGTTCTAAATCGATTGTAATTCATGATCAAGGTAAGTCAATTTAAATACGGCAAAGGAAATAAATCTCAAGATCAAATCAATTCAAAATATCAAATTAAGAATATAAAACCAAATTTTATTTAGTTCATTCTTCCTCTTCTTCTTCTTTATTACCACCAGCAGCAGCCCTCTTGTCTTTCCTTCTCTTAACACGGCCTGGACGTCCACCACCGTGTGGAGATTTAGTACTGAAGTCAATGTGCTTAGCAGAATCAAGACGAACCATATAACTGGGGGTATTGACCAACTGCTTACGGACACGAATGTGACGCTGTTTGATCAAGACACGAGCATGATGAATGCTTTTAGCAAGACCATTTCTAAGAACAATAGTCTGGAGGCGTCTTTCAAGAAAATCTTCAACTTTCAATCCGAGGACATAATCGAGTTTCATTCGATTTTCAGGGAGAACACCATAACGAACTAGTTTCCTGAGAATAGCACTGCCACCAAAAAGACGTTTGGGATCTTTTTCTTCAAGTGTAAGTAATTCTCTTGCAGCTTTACGGATCTTGGCTAACACCAACTTGACTCTCCAGATTTCACGCTTATTACGAAGTCCATAAAGACCGATGAGCTTCAACTCACTATCTAATCTCTCCTTTTCATAAGGACGTCTAGGAGGGCACCAAACTTTATTAGAAACCTTGGGTACTCGACTCATGTGGAGGTTTTAAATTCTGCAATGAATTAAATTCAATTAAAACAACTGATAAAAAAGATTTCAAAATTCTAAATTAGAATATATTTTGTTTATATCTACCACTAAATAATCAAGATAGTCAAAAACAACGTGCAACAACCACGGGATTACACTACTGTTCTTAGTGGTTTTCACTAATCTAATCCCCAGACAGACGTTCAAGAGAGTTGTCTAGCTTTTGCTAGTCTTAGTCAATTGAACTATATGAATCACATAGTAAACGGGCAAAATGAATCCAAACCGGTTCATCCATTCAGTTTACTGAAATCAACATATGTGAGAGTCAAGGTTACAATATATGCGACCTGTTAGCTCGCAGAGACAATTTTCAATGTAAACTGGTAATGTGAATGGCTAACACCTATTCAATAAGTTTACTGAAATAACAACGTATGAAAGTCAAGGCTTTGAGTTTTAGCCTGTTAATTCATATGGACATTTTATAACGTGAACGGTCAAAATGAATTATTTTTGGTTCATGTATTCAGTTCACTGAAACAATATTGTGAGAGTCAAGGTTGCTTGAATAGTAACCCGTTTCTTCACAATTACATTAGAATTAGTAGACGGGCAAAATGAATAGTAACATGTTCATCCATTCAGTCTGCTCAAATCAAATAATCTGAAAGTCAAGGGTATGAAAACTACCCTGTTACATCATTTTGACATTGAATCTAGGGCTATCTACTGGTATCTTGTTATAGCTCTTAAACTGAAGAGGCTCACTTACCATCCCTGATTTTGGATTTGGGAAATGATGAGCTTAACATTACAATGTTACTCGCTCAAGGTAAGTATAATTGAATAAATTTATATGATGACTAGGAATCTCAATGATAATGATTAAGCTATTTTATCTGATACACACTAATGACTTTACTATTCCAGATTTACCTGTCATTGCAAGGGAACTCATAACAAGAAAATTTTATTCAATAAATTTTATGTAATAATTTCATAAATATTATTTCTTTCAATGAGCTTGAGTTCAATAACTCGGAACAAGTGTTCCAATTTAAGTTTAGCATTAGCTAATTCAACACACAAATGAAGAGAACGCCTGAAGCAGTCCTGAGACTGCCTGAGTGGCGCTGGCACCAAGACACCACCGAACCAACTAATCGGATCTGATTTGGAATCATCGCCCGGTCTGAGCTTATCCTCAATCTGGAAGCATTCATAGTTGGAATCTTGCACGTTAGTATCTAGTGATTGTTTTTCTGGCAAAACCCGAATTCTCGCCCCGTACTCTTCCATTTTGCTAGCGTTAAAGGAGTGACATGTAATCCTTCTACCATCGTTTCTTGATTTGGCAAGAAGTACCCTTGAGGTTTCTTTATGTTAAAATATTACTAACTCAAATTTTGGTCTATCATATTCTGCAAATCTGCGTATGACCCTATTGATCTAAAATACTCTATAAAAAGAACATTAAGAGTTTCGTCAATTTCTTGAAGATTTTCCATTCAAAATGTTGATCAATTATAAAACAATTCTGAATATTTTTTACTTTTTGTTAAAATATATTCTCGATAGTATTTGTACATATTCAAATTAAATGTATTTGGATTATCTTCAATGTTAAATGGAATAACAATATAGGACTTATTGACGAATACGATAATGATGAAATTATTATATGTGTCTATTTTTCTAATACTATCATGTAAGTTTTCATTGCTTAAAATATGTAAATTATTCATTTGAATTCAAATATTTTTATGTACTAAAATATGAGCTATATAAATATTCTTAAAGAAATTCTATGATGGAATGCGACAGATTTATCTATCGTTAATAACAACTCGTTATTTCCCACATTAAATACAAATCTTGATTTATAGTTACATTATAATAAAAATTAATTTTTTAGATTTAACAACCGTTAATAACAATCGTTAATAATAACTCGTTATTTTTCACATTAAATACAAATCTTGATTTATAGTTACATTATAATAATACTTAATTTTTTAGATTTAATTATCAAATCAGACTCAACACAAACTTTAACTTCATCAAAGGATATTATATTGTCAGCCTCTTCGAGATTGCCAGGGTCAAATCTTGCAAATGGAATGTGAGTACTTTGAAATAATTCTACATCTCTCTGACATTTTCAGGATGTAATTAATGAATACATAATCTATTGTGACTGACTTTAGATTAATTGAGTTTGATAAAAGCATATCCCCTTAACATTTCTTCCCCAATCTTTAGTTCACCTTAGAAATATTCTCAATCGAGCACAATACTCAGAGATTTTATCAATTTTTCTTTTAAACTTTACTTTTCCCGTCTTTGTACTTTTTGTACAACTTTGTTGTTATTCAGAGTAAAAGAAATGTAAATGAACAAGTATTAGGAGAGTAATAAATGCAAATATAAATTTCCATCTGTCTCACGAATAATCATAATTAGTCTCCCTTTTGAGACAAAAGAAGAATATCATTTTTGATTGTGGTTTTTGCATGTTTTGACATGTAGATTTTCTCTGCTCTACTCTTTTTATCAAGACAATAATAATAATAACGTACTACATATTATTGGACCAATGCATACTGCATTTGGTACATACCATCACCACCCCTACCACCAAAGGAATATATTAAAGAAGATTTTCATAAATGTTTCGATAGACATGCATGTTTTGTTGAAATGAAAATCTTGAAGAAAATAAACATGACTCACAATACATTTACTCTCTTGGTTGGTAAAAAAACCAGAGTATCTTTTCTCCTGTAAATCAGCTATAAATCATTTCAATATCGTGATTTGATATCGCCTGTTATTCCAACATCTCCACCTCTCTTGTATTTTACGACTACCAACTGACCAGAGAGATTAATTTTTAATTAACCCACGTTCCTTACTCATATATACTACGATGATCTACCATGATTTATGACTTGACAATCCCCACACACAGTAGAATGGAAGAATTTTCCATGGGTCTCTTTCAGCTTAACTTTTGTCTCTATCTATACTTATCTGTAATAATCAACAGAATACTAAATAATATTCTAATAATTATATTAATTAAACATGGGATAAATTCAGACCAAAAAATTCATCAGTAGTTCAACAAAAAGAAGAAACCGATTTTGTAGCATTTCTGTAAAAGGTTAACAGCCCCACTCTGCATCTAGGCATAATTGATTGGATTAATTAGATTTCAGCTACTAAATCATCATCATTAACGGTTGATATTTCCCTTTCTCTATAACAGACCCACAAGATGCATTAAAATCCATCTCTTCGATTTATATTCATTTTGAAATTAAACTTTTAGTTAAGGCTGTCCTTCTCTCCTAAAAGCAAGCATTGTCCAAGGAATGAATGAATGAATGAAAGAAAGAATTTGACACATATCCCTTTACAACACTTGACTATATTTAGATGTAGTAATAATAATCTACCACCTTATTGCTAAAACTACTAGTCAAGAGTGTTAGCTATAGGCCAGGTAGAGATAACTCTCTTTGGTAAGTTATTTTTTGTATCATTAAAACAAAATCAATCATCTGTGTCTGATGAGATGGATATTCTTTCTTTTATCCCCATCTCCACAAAGAATGAGCATTCGATGAAAAATTTATAAATATCCTGCATTTGACAGTTTTTCTTTTTTATTTCACTAAACTACTATATCAGTCCTTAAAATGTAACGGGGAAGAATACAATAAAACACAATGAGGACTGTGTAAAATGATGGTATCAACCGCTTAATCATATTATTGAAAATTGTTCACCAAAATCATTCGTCTTGACGCAAAGTCAATGAGAAGAGAGAAGCACACGTGTGTATGAGCCTCTCTGTGTTATTTCTTTACTTGCATTCTTTTTTTTCTGGTAAGACTTTTGAACTGCACATACAAGCTCTGTCTCTGTTTCTTCTTATTTTTTTCTCTACACTTTGAAAGAAGAAGTAGCATTTAAATTTTTATTATTGATTTCTAATTAATTAGCCTATATACTTGAGCATTGTAAAATACAATAAAATTTTCTGATTTCTTAACAGAACAACAAGAAAAACAAGGGTCAAAGTGGGGACGGGTCACATTTTAGACTCAGAAATGCTCCTTTTTATTTCTAGCATGTCAGTTTTTTTATTGTTATGACTATCCCTGAGTCATCTGTATTTTTCAATTTTATTTTGAAAAGGAAATACATTCATGTTTCTTCCTCTTTTATTCAAATCTATATTCATTCATTCATTGTATAATACATTGTAATAACATAATAAAATGTATGAGAGAGATTAGATTAGCCCGCACCATCACCAGGGACAATGCTTCATGTGTCCAGTCTTTTTCTGTTTTTCTTCAATGTTTTAGACAATGAAAATTACAAAGACGAAGAAATTACCTATGAATAAATCGTAGAGAATATTCTTTATCATTCCTATAACATGTTGCATTTACATTTAATCCAGGGAAGTAGGCAATTACAACATCTTGATATAAATGTATTATGAACTTGATAGACAAGTCTTTAACTTGAAACAAGTCCCAAAATAAAGTCTTTTGTCTCCGATATTCTATGTATGATTTACATCTCACTATTGTTACTAGACAAGACAAGAGTGAAAATATTGTTGCTGACCACTAGAGAATTGTATTTATGATTTCCGTCCATTTAAAAAAAACTTGTTTCTCTATGGGGCATCTCACTCAATAATTTTCCGACGTAATTTTCAAATTGTAATTAACTAATCAATAAAATTTCCATCTCTAGACACAAACTCACCAGGGTTAACGAAGACTTTTGGTGTCCAAAGGAGGCCAGGAATCATGTAATTGCCGATGACAATGAATGGTTTCAAATAGAGTTCTCCTCAATAAAACTCATCAGTTTCATATCAGCCCATATGAAGTTTTATTCAAACGTGAGTACCTTTGAATTATCTTACCTTCATTCCAAATCATGTATCTTGAGAACAAAGATACAGTTTCCCCTTAAAAGTTCATGTTTCATGATTAATAAGCTCTCAAAAGAGATTATGGTCAAAGCCAGGCTGACCAGGTTCATGGTTGTGTACTTCTCTATTTTTTTCAATGAAAAATGTTACACAGGCATTAATGTGTTTTGTATCATTGATAAATTGCGTAGAACAGCTATCCTCTCACAGTGTAACAAGTGTATGTACAGGAATTATATGTATCTATTTCCAAAAAATCAACTGCACTATTTTCCCCTAATATACAGTGAGATTTCTTCTCTCACATTTTCAGATTGCCTTTACAAAAGTACTCTTCCTACTACATAAATATGTAGAATAAACTAGCAAGTTCTTGTTATTGTTGATTTGACTTAATGATGTTGCCTGACATCATGTATACCCTTTTCGATTGCATTGCAAAAGTTTTTTCCCAAATAATGTGTATCCTGATGTAATATGTAGGATGTGTGTGGTTGAAGAGAGAGAAGTCGACAAACATTACAAGTGTGTATTCCTTTGAGTTTCTCATGTATCTGACGAAAATTTTTTTTTCATTTCAATATAAAGGAACCAGGGGGTAATACGAGTATCTTGCAGAAACTTCACTCTCTCATATTCTCTCAATTTGGAATAAGAGGGTAAATATTTGTTCTTCTATCGCCTTGTTCTTCAGATGACTTTGTATTTATTATTAGAATAGAATGTTACAAATCATAGCAGTAATTCTTTATTTATGGCCAAACCAAATCTCCAGCTGTATAAGCTGGCTAGATGATGACTAGCTTGGCTTGTATATTGTTTGATTAGAAAATACAGAATTTTTCAAGTTAACTGAGACAGCTGTAATAGAAAATTGTCTCAAGATCCCCTCAAAATTACTGCATAAATGATTTCTCTAGGAATTTATAGATTATTTCCTACCTAGGGAAAAAATAACTACAGGCAAGATCACCATCTATGTATTAATATGAAAGGGTGGAGAGTATGCTCCAAGAGATTTTTCAAAAGTAAATTTTCCACCTCTATATTCACAAAAGTACTAAGACTACTTGATGCTGAGTATTTTGTTTTAAATTACACATTTGGAGATTATACAAGGAGTAAAATAATAGAGTATAGACTATGTATGTACAGAATAATAATAATAATTACTAATACTAATGGAGATTAAAAAGATTCTCATCACATCAAGTCAAGAGGTAAATGAATACTTGGAAAATAGCTTATTACAACATCTGTCATTTCTATGAGCTATTGCGTAAGGAATTGTATTTCCAATTCTAAAGTTGGTTGACATATATGAGTTGGGAATCTATGATATGTACATAAAATCTCGATTTTTTCATCAAATATAAAAGATTTTGCTTGCTTGCTTTTACTATTTAAAGAAATCCCATTCTTTCGAATTTTGAGCTGAAATTTTTTATTGATTTGAGAGAAAAATCTCAAAATCAAGATTAGACAAGGAAGCTGAATATCGGTATTAAATTTTGAACACATCCAGCATTTTCGATGGATTTTGAATTATCGAAATTTCATTAATTTCCAAGTATTGAAAATGATCAAGAAATCGAATTTAAACTCCCAAGCTATATAATGAGGTTAGGCATTAGAACAGATTTGCCCTAGTTTGATTCAGATTCGGAAAAACCTCTTGACCAATCTGCCACTTTAAAATCAATAAATTTATTTAGCTTCAAAAATTGAGGTTTTCTTAAAAAGTTAAAATTGCATTTTTCCATCTCGAAACAACAAAATTTTTGAACCACTGATCTATCTTCATTTTCAAAGTATCCTCTAATCGGATAATGTATGATCCTACTCTCCATGTGTATCTATGAAAATCTTGTTGCGTAAACATTGATGATTTTTTATTTTATTGGAATTTTTGTAAAAAGAAGGCATTGTAAAAGGTCAACTCATACATTGGTACTCATTCTCAAAATTTTGTCCTGAAATAGTTGAAATTTATTCCTTCTCTTATTATCTTTGGTCGGTATAGCTCTTTCACCCTTTGAGTTCACCCCAACAGAATTCTATGAGAGTAATAACGAATGAAAATAGTTATTACTATACTTTCTTTTCTCCGAGTATATATAGAGTTCTATATACACACGGGTGTTAGGGGGTGTGGGTTTCTATTTTTTACTGAAAAATGAATAAATTTTTTTTCTTCAATGAATGAGATTCCCCTTCGTTTTATTCGGTAAGAAGGCAAACTTTTAATCCCCTTGATGATTTCAATAACTAAAATGATATAATAATAGTAATACAATAGGATAAAGACTTATTGTATTCTATATATAGTCTATACTAATCTCATGCCTGTTATACAACTTCTTCAAAAGTTGACTTTCCTACGCTTAGTAATCTTATCCAGTAAGGAAAAAATATATAAATTCTACTCTAAGCAAGCAAATGGATTTATTTTCACCCATGACTAGAGAGAATTTCAATCCCAGTTTTGTTAATTAATTATCAGATTTTTATGCAATCAGATTACAAGTTTCCTCCTTGCATATACTTTTTTATTTTTCATTACGCCTCTAAATTAATTTCAATCTCATTAAATCATTTAACATGAGTATGTGTACTTTAAGCTATATGCCCTTATGTATAAGTAAAATTAGTTGGGTGATTTGTGCCAATTTGAGGCATTGTTACAATAACACTGTAAATTGGTAAGCCAGTTTTAAGAATAAGTTTATTTTCCTGTTGACTTTCAAGAGAAGGAATATTTTGAATTTTTACGTAGCGTATTTTCTTTTATCAACTTATTGGTTTATTTAATTTGATGGAAGCTGAGGAATCCCTGTGAGCTCCTGACAATCCGGAGAAAGATATTAATAGACATTTATTTATCTGTTAGGAATACAATATATGTTTTTGGCTCGTTCATTCCAAGTCAGAATTACAGATTCAATGTCTGACATTCTCTAGAGCATGAGGGATTAGATATCTGAAATTTTTTCGTACCAAAAATAGAAGAAAATTAATTAGATGGGATTTGAATATTTCAATTCCAGTACACACTATGGAAACTTGTTGAATTTGCAAGAGAAAATAAATCAAATTTTTGATCTAGTGGAAGTGGGGAAAGAGAGTTATGTATCAACTGGAGCATTAACGTCTGCTCTCAAACCAGAATTTTATTATTTATTGCCCAACTATTCTAATTCTGTCCGTTATGGATGAGTTTCCCGTCATTTTATTCCTTTATTTTTTTAGCCCCTGCATGTTTTAACCTCGACTGTTGGTGGTCTTGAATGGATTTATTTACACTTGGAACTCAAATCTAGATAGATGTTTAGTTTCACACCGTCAGGTCAAAAATCAAAAGAATCTAGTCAACTTCTTCTACTATTGCAATTTTGTGATAGTTCCAATGTGTGTATAATTCATATAGAAACAAAAGAGATAAATACTCAAGGTTACCAGGTCACAATGATTTACAATCAAAGAGCGATTCAACGTAAACTTTTGAGATGCTTAAAGAGAGAGAATCTGTCAATTACTAATAATTACACTTACACCAAGACGATAAACGCATCAAGAAATATCTCTTTGATCTCTTGTACATTTGTAAATCTCTCTTACCAGTTTTAATTCAATTCGGGTTTTTTTCAACTCCTTCTAAAGGGAAACGTTAATTTTTATCTTTTTCCTCACATTTTGATGTCTTATGATGTGGATTGGTGCTCAGCACATCAAAAACTGGGAGAATTGGGAAAATAAAAAACGAGTATTTTACAGTCATCATTTTGAACCTTGTAGTACTTCAGGCATGCTGATCGGCATAGATTGACTATAACGTTGTTCGCTTGTTACCTGACTATGTTGTCTTCTGGCTTGTGTTAGCTATAAAATAAGGATTCTAAAATTAAAATTAGAATGAAAAGCAAATGTTTCGAATACATGTTGTACAAATGTAGTGTATAATAGGCTTGGGTGAATTTTTTTCTCTAAACAACTTACGAGAGTATTAACTTTTCTGATAGAGTTTAGCACTCAGATCATGTTTTGCTTATTTTTAAAGCGTGAAAGTCATCCTCTATTAAGACATGGCCCATTTTCCCACAACATCCCACAGACATGATAAAACAACGAAGCACTCTTAAATGATAAGTATTTTTGAAGATGAAAAATTTATTAAATGACCAAGATATTCCGGATTTTAATGATTGCGTAGTAAAAGTTCATTGAAATTTGA
Organism: Gyrodactylus bullatarudis; assembly: GCA_012064415.1. NCBI lineage: Eukaryota > Metazoa > Platyhelminthes > Monogenea > Gyrodactylidea > Gyrodactylidae > Gyrodactylus > Gyrodactylus bullatarudis. Next base: position 138,482 of record SSNU01000209.1, read on the forward strand.
GCGGCAATTTGAAAATTTTTGATTTACTAAATGACATGATGGGGAGGTATTTTTGACACTTGCTTCAATACAAAATAATGCAAGAAATTGATAATTTTATCAGAAAAGTTTGTACTAACATATGAGGTTAAACATTTCCCCCTACCCTAGTGTATAAATAGGATGGTTCGATAATGTAATATTAATCCCTGATTAAATGAAGAAAAAAGAGTATTCTAATGATTGACTGTGAAAACACTGTGTGTACCATAATCATGCATGTGATTTATTCCTGATTCTTCGTAAACATTCCCTTTTTTCAATGTTTAGTTCAAATCAATTACTGTATTACTTTTAATCTTTTTCTTCTCCTTCATGTTCTGGCTTACTCATCATCAAGTTGCATAGGCAAGAAGCACAAACGTCTAAGAAGACTCTAAATGATGAAACATTAAAAAATAGAAAAAAGTTTTCTACTACTCCCTTGCTAAGAATTACATTACATTAATTATAACTATTATTATGAATGAATGAATGAATGCGTAATAGTAATGCTACTGGATAAAACTGCCTACTTGAAGTGTAGTATTAAATGTAATAATACATTTGTTGTTGTTTATGTGTAAAATGCCCATTTAGCGAGATTGAAAGAGAGGCTTAGAGAATTATGTTTTTCTTTCAAAGGAACGAATTTCCCTGTGAACTATACATGGAAAAGTGTATCGTGAGAAATATTTCCACACTTTGAATCAAAAGGTCAATGGATGGATGAGAAATCTTTTTGCCCACCTCTTTTTGTTTCACTTGTGCAATTAAAAAAATTAAAATTTACATTCTCCTCTAATATATATTATGTACAATTAATAATAATCTCATCAGCCCCATCATGCATGCGATCAAAAATGCCTTTGATAAATGTTAATGCAAACACACACATCATACTGGGAGAGGATTCGCACAATTTTTCAAAAAAATGTATTCAATCTCTCCCAGATTATAGTTCTAATGCTGGGAGAAGTTTAATGGATTTTTCTGTCTAATACAATAGATTTGACCCCCTACTATGCTACTGGGGTATGTATGCGAGGTCTGGGAGATAAAATCATTGATCCGAATGAATGCATAAATCTCAATCTTCTTTTAAAATTTAAAAGGTCTCTTATCATGGAAAAATAAGGTTTTTTTTCACTTGTCAACTACACTTCTCTTTACATCCTGGCAACTAATAATAATAATAATACAGTTGAATACAATAAAAACGTGCATATATATTGTATAATAAATATAATAATTTTGTCATGTTTATTCTTGGAGAAATTTGTTTATTCTTTTAATGCCTTTTGCATCATTCCAATACATTACCTCTGATAGATAAACACACTGTGGTTCTATATATAGTTTGATGGAATTATTCAAGACTCAACCCTTAGTAAGCAAGTGAATGCAACCACACACAGACGCTGTCTGCCGATAGTCTTCAAAAATTCAATGCATTGTCATAAATTTGTATTAAATTTTTTGCAGTATTCTTTCCTTCTACACAAGAAAGTAAGGTGAAAATGTCAGAATAATTTACTCATTCGTCCTGCCCACACAAAAATACAAAAGTCACGCATTTAAAAAAGAAACTTTGGGATAAGATTTTCCTCCCATGCTTTCTGACATTTGAAGTGTAATTTGTATTCTCAGTAAAAAATAGCTGTATCATGTTTGAAAGACTTGTTTAAAGAATAATTTTATAAACATTAGACCTCGGCTTCAGTGTTAGAGATATATCTTGTATGTTGAAATCTTTCCAATAAAAACTGCTCAGAACCTGCTATGTAAGGGTTTCTGACGGAGATATATAGATTCGAAGAAAGACTGAAACATGAGTCTGCACATGATTTGAATCATATTTTTTCTGTTTATTGGAATTTTGTATTTTTTCCTTCAAAATCAGTGCCAATTCTTTAATTGTTTCTACTTTCCCCCTCTAACAGACAATGTGCAGATTTCATTTGTTTATATTCCCATTCAAGATGTTTCTAGTTGTTGTACTTTAAGTCTCTCCAACTTGAGTGGTTTCACCAATCGTTTTTGTATGAAATTTTCAGGGCCTGATTTGAAAGAATAATCTCCTTAGATGTAGATTGATTTTGTTTATTGCCACAGACGCGTGCGCAAACTTTAAAATTTTCTCCTTCTTTTTTTCGTCTGTCGAAGATTCAATCGTGCTCTTCTCCCATTCTCAATTTATCACTCCCTTGGTTACAGGAGATGAGGAGAGAATAAAAAATAGGCGTTGCTGAGAATCCTTCCTTCAGTTATTTCGCCTAGATGAGTTAATTGGATTTGAAATAAACTGGATCATCATATTCATAAATCAAATTGCGCCAAATTTTTCGAAATTCTTTTCAAATCCATTATGCTCTTGACATAAATTTGATTGACGATAGTTTAACTTGACATTTCATCCCAGAGGCAATCAGTTCATGTCTCAATTTCTTGATTTATGAATAAATTAAATAGAAATAGTAGTATTATTATTATTCTTGTATGATGTATAATTGGGATGTTTATCTTGTAGCTTTGTTTACATTTTTCTATAAAATCAAAAGGTTAAAAAGTTAATGCCACTCTCGTGTCCATCATCTCATGATCAAAAATACTCGTTCTATAGGAATAAACTTTGAAGAACTTTTTTTTTCTTGAAGAAGAAGAAGAGAAATTAAGAGATTTTTACACTCTCTTTTAATACTTTGCATAAATACAAAATATATTTGATTGATTTGTACGTACATTTAAAGTAAAATAGAGAAAAATGTGATGAAAACCTTCCTGCTACTTCTACGCCAAAGTATCTTTTTTATTTTTTAATAAAACTGGCCTTTTAAAATAACATGTTGAAATATAATTTATCTTGTGTTTAGGGTCATCACCCTTGCCGAGATTTTCTTCTTCTGCTTCTAACCAAGGTAGAAAAAGGTGTGTTCTTCTCAGGTTTTTGTCTTTTCATGCCAGCTCTGGTAGTTGTATCACAATGGAAGCTTCCCATCTTGTTCACCATTTCAATCACATTGGAAGGGGAAAACCCCTTCCACACATCTATGAATAATCCAAAGAGTTTAAGGATTCTTATCAAGATGTGTGGATGAACGCTCATCTCCTTGCCAAGCTTACTTTCACCCTTCTGAAATTAGATATTTATTTATTTTTTTTCTTGCGTGTTGCTTCCTTACGTGGAGGAGGAAATCTTGATAATTCAACTGGCTCTATCCATCATGTTGAAAATATAAATGCACCTCAATCATGGCTCAGTCAGCACTAGCTAACTGCTAATAATAATAGGTTTTTTTCAACAAACATCCCTTGAATGGTAAAAAACGAGCGAATGTAATTAATTAGGCGTCCAGGAATGCAATTGAACATTTCTTTATCACTATCCCTGCAAAGCTAAAAATATTACGAATGAATTTGCGAAAACTTTTGTTTGTTTGGTAAAATTTGATTCCGGCTTATCAAGATCATTTCACTCTGTTTACTCAATGAGATTGCTAATCTTGCCTTTTGTGTTCCTTTTTTGTCCTTCCTTAATAAAATGTTCCGAAATAAGAGTAACATCAAGATAAGAATATTTTCCGTTCTGTTTACATGCAGGCTAATTTAGTTAATTGAGATGTTTATTTCTCTCTCTGTTTTTTACATGTAGTGAAATTGTTACAATTTCTCAAATGAAAGAGAAAAAATTGTTCTGATTTTCTGTACCAAATTATTATTTCAATTCTTTTACTACGACTCATGAAATACCACATTGATTGTCTACAATGGAAGTAAAATTCTACATGAAAATTTTGTTACATTTTTTCTATTCCCAATCAAATGAATTAACCGAATCAGCTACCCTCTTTCTTGATTACTATACAAGTTGTAGATTTTTCAATGAATTATCCTTTTATTTATTCTTTGAAGGAAAAAACAAAAAAACATAAAAATTCAAGATCAGAATTATTTCATGCTTTTTACCAGATTTAATTACATTTATTTTGTATACATTTTATTTTCATATTTAAATATAAGATTTTTATTCTAACAAAAAAAAATCCTACGATATATGACAGAATTTGATATTTGAATAGTTTTTACAACATTTAAAATAGAAAATTAAGTCTTTTTCAAAATTTCAGAATGATTTCCCTGTAAATTAGGAGAATTTTACTGATTTTCGTATGTCAGAACAAGCTTTACAACTCCATGACACGTAGATTTACATCATGGCCATATGAATCTTGTCTGAGATGGTCCATTAGCTCAAAGCCTATGAAAGCCTTTTGATAATTAGTTATTCTCTACATAAATTTAATGTACACTAATTCTTTTAATATAACCTTTTGTATATTTTTTTCATTCCAGAACGATAACAAATTTGATAAGAGAAATGTCTTTACCTATCTAAAGTATCAGAGAGCAGAAAAGTATGAAGTTGGCAGTCAGTGGTACAATTACTCATCAAGATCTAATGGACTGAATGATTTGGTAAGTTGGCATGATTACTCATACTTTATTTTCCCTCTAAAACATTAAACACTAAAAAGAATCTATAGATACAAGCTGTGGATCAGTTTTGTGTACATTTTATTTCAAGGCTCTGAACCTAGTTGACATTGAAATGAGAATTTACTACTTAAAAGTTGCCAAAAGAAAAAAAATTCAACCTTTATGGCCAGAATCAAATCCTTCGTCTAATGATAATCCGAAATTTTAATATCGAATTTGTTTAAACCTGCAAAAAAGTTGAAATTCGACTATGCAATTCATCATGGAATTCATTGAATTTTTCCCCAGATTTTACGCAGAAAAATATTGAGAATTGTGTAAGAGTGGTAAATGATGATAAAATTCCGCTCTAATGTAATCCTTTCGAGAGCAATTAGCTTACATTACATAAGTATTAGAGTAGGCCAAATTTTTCAACTTTTCCCAGCCTCTCATCTCATTTTGAAGTCTATCGAAAACTAAGCATTTTTTCCTATAAAACCATACCTTTTCGAGTTTGTTCTGAGTTTGTGTTTTAGGGAAAATGGGATTTTTGTATATCAGAACATTTTGATTTTCAAAAATGTGTTTTTCATGGTTAAAACATCAATTTTTGATTAAGGCATAGAACAGTGTTCGGGGAAAATAAAATTTTGTATTACCCTAGTAAGCATGTATGTCTTTTCTCCCAAAAGGCATGTTTCACTAACAAGCCTCTTAATGAATGAATGCCTCTCTGTCTTTTTCACCAGTTATCTTCTTCTTCATCGAAGGTATCATAATTACTCATATTGTAATCCATCTTGGTCATAAAAAAAGGAAGAAAAACACTACGAATTCATGTTTTAATACTGATATTATTATTATTTTTGAATTTATTTATCCTTCCTCTGGCTGGCCCCTACCCCATACTGAATTCACTGAATTAGTCAGACCTTATAGTAGTTGTAACTTTGATGTTGGATTTTATCTTCATATCCATCCATCCATCTCCTGGAAACCTATGCACATTTACACAACTCTTTGATAATCCTCAACTTTTATTCCCCCTTGCTGCAAGATGATGAATTTATTTGCCCAGAAGTAAAAAAAGATAAGAGAGAGAGAGAGAATAATTTCCCTACTGTAGTAGTAGACGTTTTCCTCATATTTTTCTTCAATGTCATTGTGATATTACAATTTGGTAGGAAAGAAACCCTTGTTTCACTCTCTTCTACCTTACTGATTGATACCTATTTGCCTATAGATAATCCTCTAATATACAGATATTTTTATTTTATCAAAATTGGCCTTCATTTTAGTACGTAAACTATCATTGTTTGCAACTTTATTTCATACTTTTTCTCTCAATAAAATTTGGCTAGACAGAAGTTATAAGCAAAAAAATATGAACAGATCATTGAAATGTTTTACAGCACAATGAATTTGTAACAGCTCTTACAATTCTACTCTTGAGTTGTCAAATACAAATTTGATTCATTGAATGACCTGATTAAATACTTTTTTATTCTTTTCTTGTTCAAGACTCTTTCAAAATTCTAAATAATTCAAAGAGTTGGTCATTTCCCAGGATCAAACCCTCATTTTAGCATCAGAGTAGTACAATACCTTCTCTGTATTGTTATTATTCAAAGATAAAATGATAAAATATTCATTTTTTGCAGAAAAATTGAGACTTGTAAATAAATACTACTACTCTTGTCCAGTATTATACTCTGAGAATGTTGAGAGTTGAAAATTTTAAATAGCTCATGAATATTTCAAGCGATTTCTCTCAATCGTATTCTGTACTTCTTTTTGTTTGTGTTTCCTTCTAAAAAAAGAAAAAACAACTGAATGATACTACCACAAGTGTAATCTGGGCTCTTTGTTCCTTTTTTCTGATCTCTTTGACTTGATCCTACTGGCATATGGCATATTCTCTACCATGAGAAAGATTAGATTTGCTAGCTTTGATTGAAGAGCAAGGGAAAAACACTAATCCAATATGTTCCCCTGTTTACTCCTGATGATAATCTCTCATATTATAACAAACGTTCAACGTCATTCAATGTAAAAAATATTTTCAGCTTGAAATTAAAGATTTCTTTTCTCAAAAGTATACAGCAAATACTTTGAAAGTTTTTTTCTAACGAATTATTTACTTGAGATCAAATGAAAAAAAACAGAGGTCAGACCGCTGCTCTTTCATGTGTCGAACAATTCAAATTTAGTCTTCCAACTAACCCTTCAATCTAATACTTTTTATCTGGGTGGATTAGTTTGTGAATACTCCCATTTTGTTCATGTTTTAAAATTCAAGCATGTAAAACTTACCTTTTGCTTACTTTCTTCTTCTTAACCCTTCTTAAAATTTTTTTACTGCAGATGTAGATTTTTTATGTTCTCTCTTGCAAACTTGTAATTTCATTTTTTAACACTAGTTAATGAGCGAGAATAAACTCCCAAAGAGAAAAGAGCAAATGAGTAATTTTCTGGGTTAAAAATTTTCATCGTTCTATAGTCCAATGGCATGAAAAATAAATGGAAGAATAAAATAAAAAAATTTTCTACCCATCACATTACTAATTAGGGCAGGTGGATTCTAATTAATTTTGGCTCTAATCCCTCTTTCATGGCCTAATGATTTTTATGGTTTTTGCTAAAATATATATCCATTTATCGAATTAATGTTTAGATTTCCAATATATCGAGAAACTCTTGATTGAATTTTCAAGTTGTGTTCGAGTCATCGACTAGCTGATTGGGTATTTGAAGTCTTCTCTGGTTGTCTCTTTCCCAATGATTGGTCTTTTTAGAAAGTTTGTTGTTTTTCGTATATTCTCAAAGATTTTGAAAGTTTTATTATAAAAGTTCGGTCATCAATTTAACTTTTTAAATGAAAATTATCAACAAAATTTAATATAGACAAGTTAAAAGTACACAAAGAAAACAAAACGATTCTCTTAATTATCAGATTACAGATTGATATAATCTAGAAAAACTTCAAAATAAATGAAAAATCAATAGAAGATCAATATGCGTCCCAACTGATCACTGATCATTCATTGAAATAGAGCTTAGAATAATTTCAAACCACTGCCATATCTAAATACATGTTTTAGTTTAGAATCTCGTTTCGAATCAATCTGGCTAGGTCAATAAAATTTCAGTGCATCGTATTATATGTGAAAAAAAACAAGTTTGCTTAAAAAGTGATCGACTGTCTGAATGTATGGTTAGACCCTGTCATTGACAAAATCAATAACTTTATCAGACTAATAATTTCAAATGATAATTGCTTCATTAATTAATTTTAAGGAGATACCCTCTGTATCTCTCTCAATAGGCTGGATAATGGTATGGTTTGTAATTTTTTTATTATAGTTTTTTTAGATAAAATATTTTCATCAGACACACCTTAAACCTATCTTTCATCCATTCCAGAGACTATTGAATATACGTCCATTCAGAGAATTGAATCCGCCCATAGCTGCTAAGCGTATTCGTATTTTCCCCTACTATCAGGATGATAAGAGACAGGGAAGCCATCTCAGTCAACCGCCAAATCCATTAATGTGTCTTCAGGTTTCATTCAATGGAATTGATTTCGAAGGTGAGAAACTTTTTATCTCTAATAAGCCTAGAAAAGAATTAAAATTCTTATCATAACCAGCTATTCCCACTGTTCTGAAAACTGTTTCTTGAATTTGAACTTTCACCCTATTTCGAGAGTATTTCTTGTAAGATTTCTCTAGTTAAATTAACTATAAAACAATGCCTTAGAATCGAAAAATACTCTACTTATCTCATGGAAAAATATAATGATTTCAATTAAATATTCCCTATAGCAGAAAATCTGTACTTAACTTAAAAATATAAAGTGCTTAATTAAACTGAAACTACTCTTGTATTTGATATGATCTGTTTAATTATGACATATGATCAGATACATTCCTAATTAATTAAATACATTATACGTATTTATCAAAATAACAATAGAGAACAATGATCATTTCGAAAAATTATCTCTGAGAGTGCTCTGTATCTTGAGCAGCGTTATCTGTTCCACAATTTACTAATTCTTAAGGAGTAAAAATGATCAAGAAATAGAAATTCGACTCCCATACGAAGAAGTTTAGCAATTCTGATTTTCTTGTCTAATTCTTAGTGTCCTAATAATTTGAATTTCATGATTTCCAACTTCATACCAATTAGCTTTAGTTGTAAGTATGAAACTTGAGATACATGTTTTGTATACCTTGAGAGTGATAATAAAGTATGGTTATTGTCTTGTCTTAGACTCACTTCTGGAGTATCGAATGCCAGATGGTAACATGGACGGATTACGAGACTTTACCGACAACATTTACGATGGAAAATCAGTGAATAACGGACATATTTCCTATTTAACTGATGGCCTTGGCAAATTAACAGATAAAAAAGTGAGTTCTCCCATTGATCTATACTATAGATATGAGAAATGATGAGATCACGTACAAATTTAGTATGATCAGTTATATCATTGTGTGTCATTATTTAATTTGAATATTTATCCGAGAAAAAAAACTTTGTTTGTCTATCTCTCCTTTTTAACGGGGAGGATATTTTTATCGGAAAATTTAAAATTCTTTCTTTTTTCGTGATGTAGATATTCAAAGGCAGTTCAATTAATGAAGCTATAGATTCTGGAATGATTGTCGGCTGGAGAGCTACTCAACCAAGTCAGAATAACGTGACTATCATTTTTAAGTTTGATTCAAGTAAGTACCACTCTTGAATATGCATTCTTCTTACACTTTATTATAATTTAAGCTTCGTATTGTTTTTCAAGGCGTTATTTTGAAATTTTTCCATTTCGAAATCATTTCTGATAAGCTAAAAAAAGTTCATTCTTCAATTTCTAAAAAATAAAAATAATATTACTAAAGCAAAGGGTTGAAGTTCAATCACTCTTACAATAATTTCAGATAGATTTTGTTCTAAAGATGCCCAAAATAATTTATCAGATGATTGAAACCTCCAAAATATGAGCGTAAATAGACAAATTCCATATTATCGATGATCAGTAAAAAAATTTAACTTTGAATCAAAATTTTTTTGATCGATAACTCTTTGAGAAGTGAACCTTTTGGGAATACAAAATTCAATCGATCATAATCGCCCATACTTTTGGGAGATCTTGCATTGCACATAATAACGATAATACATCATCTTTAATCAATCAAATGCTAACTATCCAACAATATTGAACAGAAATGATTATACTTTACAAAAATTATTTATACTGTTGGAGAGAATCTGGAACATTTCATTACTACAAATTTCTGTAACTTGTTCTTTTTGCTTGTGTTCACAGCTACAATCCTATTTACATTGGTAGTAAACTATATATTTCACTATTTCGCTAACTGGAATAATGATTGACAAATTAAAAGTTACTTGTTACTTTTCCCAGGATTACTAAACTCATAATCGGAATTCATCTTTTTTTTGAGCTCGGCAAATTCGAATATTTCTCGAAATCTACAAACCATCTTTTTATTTCGCTATGATCAGGAAAAAGTGCTATTTTCTAGAATAAACTTTCTCAGGATTGATTAGTTGAGATCATATTCTCATAGTGTAACTGAGAAGGCAGAATTTTCACTTATTCTTTCGATAAAATTATATAAAAGTGAATTCCTAACGATTTTGGGAATGAAACAGGCAGGCAGGCAATAATAATAAAATGTACAATTTAACATATAGTCAATTTATTTCTTACGTACGTTACACAATCAATTCATTGTATTTCAGTTGGATTCGGTATTTTTTTATGATGATACATTTGAATTCTTTTTTTTTGTATTCTTTGTATTGTACATTGTTCATAGATATCTATATGCGTATATGGTGGTATCAGGTAAATGGGCCACATTAATCACTCACTTTCGCTATTTTCTTTCCAGCATGGCCTAATAAATAGGAAATATTCTTGTATAGCAGTGATCATAATTAGTTGAAGGAAGAAAAGGCAGAGAAATAAATAAAGCACACAGGAAACGTAAATAATTTTGTAATATACAACCATATATTATCTTGAATATATATAAATTAGTTTTCCAAGATGCCGGCCTTAACAAGAACGAATCTCAAAGCTTTTTGAACGATAATATTGCCAACTTCATCCAAGTTATTGGCTTCTATAGGTCCATTTTAAAATTGTGCTTTCAGTTCTCACTAGTAGGCTGCTTTGAAATGTAGATTTATTTACAAAATCTTTAGAAATAATCCTACAGTCTTACCTGCTCATGGCTCTGAATGAATATGCAAATTCTCTAACCTTAAATGGTTGAAATATTTTAACAATGAGTGATAAAATGAACAAGAAATAAACCAGTACAAATCTTTAATTAGTACAGTGTTTTATAATTGAGGAAAAACTGATAGATCTAGAGGACAGGATGTTGTTTGATCTATTCTTACACTCCAATTCTGCATAAATTTAGAAACACATTTTTTCCATTCCCAATGATTGATGAAAGAGATTTTAATCAATTTGTCTTTTGCCCTCTTAACGAGGGACCATAATTCCTTATAATCAAATCCTATCAGGTCAGTCTCATTTTCTCCTGCTTCTACAGTCTCTTGCTTGTGTTTTATGTGGAGCTTATCCTCAAAATTATTATTTTAGGAACATTTACATGTGTAACATGTGTAATTAACCCCCTTTATCATCTTTTTCTACGTTTCCATTTCACAATGTTTAGAATGACTTGTTTCCCAGTTCTATTTTTATTGCAATTTCCCATCGTCAGTACGTACAATAACGCGATAACATTTTATGTGCCATATTCATAACCAAGAGGCTATAGTTTCATCTCCTACCACCACCTAGGACTCGCATAAAATCAGAGAGAGAGAGGGGGCGTGTTGAGAGAAGATCACTGGGGATCACCTCTTGTTAACCTCAAAGGAAATTTGATGATTTTCATAGATGTGATTCCTTGGAAATTATGTCCCTCTCATGCTTGTAATGATAACTTTTAATGTCCTATCTCCTTTCCTCATATCTACATTGTTTTCATTTCTCATCATCTCCCATATAATTATGAGGGAAATACTACTACTGTATAATCTCATCCAGAAAGAGATATTGAATTTAAATCTAATTACAAGCCTTGAAGGATAACTCAAGACGAAAAACTACGAGGAGCAATCTTTTTTTATTATCTCAAGTGTTTTCGTTTTGAGAATTCCAAACAAAATTCACCTGAACGTTGGTGCATTCGTGTGACCTTTTGGTCTCCTACTTCACTTCTTCCAATTCAAATTTACACTAGACATTTGTTCAGGTGTCTTTTTCAGGAGTTTTCTTCTTATTTCCACTAAAGAATGTACATGTAAACTTTGGCAATTAAAACAGACGTTTCTCTGCACAGATTGAGCCAATTATTTATTCCTTCTTCACGTGGCCTTTTAATTCAATGAATGCATTGATCTTGCAATTTATTCATTTCTTTTTGTAAAACATTGACAAAAAGTCATCCTACCTTGAGATTTGACATTAAATAAAAAACATGGAATCTGTAATATTATTTCCATGTTGAATACATTTTATTTGATATTGGAATGGGATTGTGTGGGTATAAAGTACAAAAAATATGTATTTTCCCCTCTACAACAACATGCTAGCCTAAATTTATCTACTTTATCTGTAAATATACAGAGTTGAGTTGAAAGAGGGGATAGATTTAACAATGGAGAAAGAAAATACGATCACAATAAATGCTCAGGTCACTTTGGAGAGAAATGTCCTCTCATCTTCTTTTACCCCCATTTAACAATGTAGGATAGTACAATATATCTTGAACAAATTGAACTCAAGAATAAATCAATTTGAATAGAGATGTATTTTATTTTCTTTTTTGTCAATTTAAGTACTCTTGCTTTATTTAAGTAGATTATAACATAAATAAATATCGTATATAAATTGCGATCTCCTTATGGCATATCATCATACTATAACACATGAATAATACAATCCTTTAAGAAGAACTATATGTGTTTAACGGGGGGGGGTAGGGGATGTGGAAAGTGAGGTTATCTATTCGTTCTACCTTCCTGCTGGTTTCACATAAATTTCTTCTTCAATTGCGAAGGAAGTCATAAAAGTGACCCAAAATTAACTCAAATTGTGTGCATATACACATATTTATGCGAAATAAAATACAGAGAGATACTGGGATTAATTAACTACATAAGGCCAATTCATATACTATATATCATATCATATTACACATACAAAATTGGTTATTCTTTCTTTGTACTATCCCTATCTGAGAAAGGATAACATCATCTCTAGGGATTCACCTGATCCCTTTTTCCTCACTGCCGCCCCTTGTATGTTTCTTTCTTGATATGTACCATTTTCTGTTGTTTCTATTGTTGATTAAATTACGGACGTTTTACTTGTTTTTATAATTCCCAATTTAACTGGATTTTAACAATTTTAATTATCAATGGAAATTAGTCTTGCTCACCGATTAATATGAGTAAAGAGGTTGATTTTAAAATGAATTTGCAACTATTGTTCCTACAAAACACTGAATATTTTTAATTGAATAGTCAAAAATTCGAATATCCAAACGTTACTTTTTTGAATTTCACACTTTTCAACGTTTGAGCTCAAAATTTTTGTTGATTTTGAAATTTATCATAGGGGAATAGTCTAACATCATTACTAAAATGCTTCAAATCTAAAACGTAGGAAAATTGTTTTGGGATCTGAAATCCTCAATTAATATTAGTAAAAGTAGATTTGATTGGAATTTAACTAAGCCTCTTCCAGAACTTTCGGTACTGAGACAAAGTCAAGTGTATGAGACGCTTGTAACTCTCATCAATTGTATCCAAAATCCTTACATTCCGATTGAAGTGTCAATTTAGCGAATTTTTGAAATTCTATAGATTTGATTTAATTCTCATCATCAGAGGAGTAATATAGGATCTCTGGGACATTTTAGATCGTATGTTTTTATATTTTTTCCTCAGATTGTACTACAATTGGAGAAATGTGTGAATCAAACACCCGAGAGTGTACACATGAATCTTGCTTGTAATCTTTAAATGCAATTTGAAAGAAGTTTTCCCTCCTTGACAGGCTACTTCTGTTTCAAGGGATAATCGAAAGCATTCCTAATGGACAGATGAGAATTTTCCCTACATTTTCAATGTAATAACAATTATGAATTATGATGATGTAACATTACAGTTGGAACTGCACATTCATATATTGGTAGGAATGAATCACACAATACGACATTCATAGATAAACTCATTGTATTTGTATGCTAGGCACTACAGAATGATTTAACTCTTTTTTTATCAATTTATTCAATTGAAATTTTCAAGACCAATAAAGATACAGTAATCAATGGCATTGTTTGCCTTCAAGGTACTAACTCTATACATCCTATTGAGTAGGGAATACGTAAATAAATTTGTGAGTCAAATGCATAGTGGAAATGACGCAAAAGCATTGAACTCAATTGCATAATTAATTCTGCCTCTTCACTCATATTTATCCTCTATGCTTTGCTTCTCTCAGTGTGTGTGTGTGTGTTACGAAAATTGGAAGGTGCTTGTAAGGGGTGCATTTATTTTCATACCGGTATATATAGGTACCCTCTCATTCTTTCCTTGTGTCCATGAATCGATTGTGGAATTGAGGGGAATAATTGAAAAGTGTGCTCATCAAAATTTCATGATACTGAATGTGGAATGTTAAGACTACTACCTGAAGTTGTAAATATTTGATTCGTTCTCTCTGTTCTAGAATTATATGTATGGCTATATACCACGGAAATGCTGTTCACTACATCTTGTTGTATATATTGAATTGGGAAACAAAAGAAATACTGAAATGATTTTCGACACTATGATTGTTATCTCAACAACATACACACAGAGTTCTGCGCAAATCACATTCACAATGTGTCGCTTTTTCAGTATGTCTTCTCTCCAAAATACAGAAAGAAATCTATGAGTCATTAATTTCTCTTCTTATAATTTATTTATTGCCTTGAGGATTATTCCATCCTAATTTTATTTGATAGATGAATGAGTGAACATTCACCTGATTTATTACAAGTTGTATAACAAAAGAATTTAGTCTATGGGACACCTTTCCTCGATATTTTCTTCCTATATTTTGAATACTTTTAGGAAGCCAGATCATGTTTCCCACTTTAAAGAAAAAGAATTTATTGATTTGAAAGTGGCAGAATGGTCAAAGAGGTTTTTAGAATGAGAATCAGACAAGAAAACCAAATATCGCCATTAAATTTTCGACAAATCCACCATTTTCGAGGGATTTTGAAATTTCATCCATTTTCAAGTAGTGAAAATTATCAAGAAATCGAAATCCAACTCCCAATTCTTAAATCAGATCCAGTATAATTGATTGGTCCAGATCATTGAAAATTGGAAATTCAACTAATCACAACTGAATTCCATTTAATAGTTTTTATTTCTTGAAATAGGTCCTTGATTATATCATCCTCTTTCAAGTAATTTTGTTGCCCAATAGAGCTCAATAATAAGGTAATAAACGAAATTCAAACCTTCTTAATTTACTTCCAAGATGAAACTTCTAGAATGGGCCTATCTTTAAAGTGGAATTTAAAGTTTTCCAAGAAAAAAGCAAAACCAAAGCAACAAAGGTTTAATTGCAGGTTACCATTTCTTTCAAATAAACGCGGGTAAAGATTGTTTCTTATAAATTAATAAACTTAAAAGAAACACATTAGGGATATGACCCTAGTCTCGAATAGGCTAACATGATCTAATACTTGCGTCCGATTCACAGGGTTTTTAGAAGAGGCTCTCACCAAGAAAGAAAATAGAGGAGCACTTGGAAAGAATAGTTGCAAAAGATTTCTCTCATTACGTTCAGCCTCCTTTGGTTTCAAGAGAGAAGTATGGTAGAGAAAGTGGCAGAGTTTCAATTAATACAAGAAACATAGACACACATTTCATTCATCATCATCTTCATTCTCATAAGAGGGTTGTGACCTTGTAAATTTGAAAATCTTTATACATTTTGTTTTTATTAAATACTATCATTATAAATTCTCCAGTAGTAGTTCAGTATGAATATGCATTTGGTTAGTTGATGATGATGTAGTAAAAATTCATTAACATTAACTACCAAGGTTAGGTTAAAAGAATAATACTTGCTCTCTCTCCTTCTCTTTCAATGAATTGATGAACTAGTTCTTACTTCTGTCGTTCAGAATAATGTGTGCTTTACGCACAACATGAACAGCAGTGAGAATTATTTAGTCATTTGAATTTTATTAGTTTATTGTTATTATTATTTTAAAAAAATAATGAATTGATGAGTAGAGAGAGTAGAAGAGTTGTTGAAAATTCTTTCTCTAGTAATGTATTTATTTCTTTTAAATATCCTTGTTTAAATTTTCAGCATTGAACATTTCAACTACTTTTACTATAATTTATTGAAGAAAACTGTTGGTTAGCGCATTTTTCAAAACTTGTCTTTTTCATTGAATAGCTTGAATAAACTGAGAATTCATGGTCTGAGAATTTTCCCTTTGATTGAACTTGTGATTAATGTCTACTATTCTGAAGTGGGCCAAAATCGAATTAAACATTACTAGCAAATAAAGATATAAAAATATATTGAATTATTAATTAATTAATAAAATTACTATTCTTACAAGACATGAGGGGTGGAACAATACATACATTTCCTATAACAAGCATAAGAGAAACTGAATTGTCAATAATACACACAAATATCCATGTAATAATAATAATGGATTAGATAATTATTTTCAAGACAGGGAGAAATGTATTTTCCATTAGATTTATTTATTTTTCTCTCTCTGATTAATCTAACGAATTTATTCTAATCATGCTGGTTTATTTTTTCGCGTAGGTCGAAACTTTAAAAAGATACAAATCCACTCTCTGGCCAATGCGAGGAATGAGGCTGGCCTTGTGGGAGACCATTTGGAAATGGTCATTATTGAGACAAGTGCCAGGGGAGTCATCTTCAATCAGCATACTCGACAGGTTGAGTATGAGGTGGAACAAAGTCAGGACGATAATCTTCTCATCGAGATAACACCTGGACATGAAGTACTTGGAAACTTTCTCAGACTTACCCTCGTCTCTCAGTCAAAGTGGATATTTCTCTCTGAGATTTCCTTTGTAACAGGTTAGTTGGTTATTTATTATAAATTTAGCTGATAATTAAAGTTTTCTATAACAATTTGAGGATAGTTATCTATGGGATAATCTCCCTTTTGTAGACAAGATAATTCTCTCCTCTATTGTGGATTCTGGAGTGTGTTTTCTAGACAATATCATTATCAATATTATTATTTTGTATTATTGTACACACGAATTAAAGGTTGGGATCCATCCAGCTGGTTGATTAGATTTCTTTTCTCAATTAGCAAGCAAAACCACTTTATTTCCATCTCTCTCAACAGCAATCCATGGAGATGTGGGTTTTTTGCATTTGTATAAAAATTGGATCATTAAACCAACCAGAAAAAGTTATTGTCTGATTGTGCAATAATAAGGGTTATTTGAAATTTCCTAGGATTTTTTCATTGAAACATTTCCATTCCTGGAGAATAAATTCGAGTCTCAAAATTTCTAAAATTTTCTTCAAATTTAACTCGTTTCTACTACAGCAAAGTAGCCGAAATATCTACCCGAAAATAAGAATGCAAGCTAACATAAGTCAATGTAATCGGAGATTTATTTATTAGAGTAATAACTCTGATTATATAATTCATCGCTTGAAGGAAAATTAAGATTAGAACAAAATGAATAGGAAAATTGTTTTGTTCCATGATGGAATCTGAAATATTCCATAAAAATGAGTAAAAAGGGCTTATCTATAGAACATTTTCCCCCTCTTGTTTTGCAGTGATTTTTCTGAATGACAAAGAGACTAAGGGCTTTTTAACATCGATGAAATGTTTTCATCTCATCGATAATAAAAAGACCAACACGATTTACCAACACAAAGTAAACTTAAAGAGAAATAAGGGGGGGGACAACTGTTCTCTAATTTAACTGCAAAAAGGTTGATTATATTCCAAGTACTTTTAATCATTTTTATTGTAGAATAAAATAGATATTAGTTTGGATCCATGCAATTCAGATCAAAACGTTATTAAAAGCAAAGTTCTTCTCATCCCTACAATCCCCTGGTGTCATCCCTCGTACTTTGGTTCAAAAATCATGTTTCAAGAATTTGAAAAATTCATTTTCTTTTCAATTAATTAATTTCTTAAATGGAATTATACTCGTGTTTCTTTCTCTCTGATAATTTTTCCTCTATCAAGAAAACTTTTATCCTGACGTGAAACATTTGATTAATTTCACTTTTTGTAAAAATTAATTCCATCTTTATCTCCTTGGTTCCAGAATGTGATGTTATTTCTGTCGAGATAAGAATGAACCTCACGTGAATCTTTAGTCTTTTTTAGAATGATGATTGCAAAAGATTTGTTCCTCCTTAGAATGATTTTGCAATTACAATTACATTAAATAATTGCTTGGGGAAATTAAAGATTATAATCGTCTCTCTGTAATAAAGGGCTGTATTTTTCGCTTTCAAGTAGTTACAAGTAGTCTAGGCCAGAGTTCATCTCTACTCAGTTCTACTTCCGCAAACTCAACCGAAATTTATATTAAGAGTCAATGAAGCAGCAAATTTTATTTCCTTTTTTTGTATTTTTGTCTCCAAAACGAATTATCTACTTAGCAATGAGAAATATTGAAGAAATCCACTGTTGTTATTTTACGACCATCAGAATCGTTAAAAAAGGCTGATAACATTTTTAAAATATTTAGAATCAAGGTCCTAGACAGGCTCTAAAGCTGATCCTGAGAATAAAATTATTATTTTGAGTGTCCTTTGACTCAAATTATCGCCTGAGAAAGTGGTGGAGCAATAGGGCTGGATAAATTCCTTATCATTATTTGGTAAAGGGGGCACATTTGTGTTCTTGATATGAAGAAAAGTCTCTTATCATTTTGTAAAATCTTGGTTTTACTCTGGGCGAAAATCATTTGTCAACCACATCATCATCATCAGAATCATGAGAGAATCTTGTCTTCCAGTACAAGAGGGCATGTCATTTGTGTGTGTGTCATATATGTATGAGAAAGAGTGATAAATTTACATTTTCCATCTCCCTGACAAGACAAAGAAAGGGCCCATTCAAGAGAAGGAAGTAGTCAGAGATGATTTTTCAAGTACAGACTCACTCACTCTTTCTCTGAGTATTGTCTCTTACTCAAGAATAATTTACATTCCTCATGATAATTATTATCATCTATAGATTTCTCAAAAGAAGAGACAATAATTTATTCATTTTTTGTTTAAATTTTCAATTTTCCAACCGAATTATCAGCCCCCTCCCCCTCAATATTTATTTAGCTTTACTCTTTTTCTCTCTATATCGAATGTATCACACAAAAAAAGAAAAGAAGGCTTATTATGATAATTTCGCTCCATCCATCAAACGGGGGGAAAAGATGAGACTACTACTACGAATGTAAATGAAGAATTTCATGGAATGCAGCAAGACGAATGAGAGTAGGGATTATGCATGGCATAATAATCCCCTGGGAAGAATGAAGAATAATAAATAAAGTGGTCAAAAAAATATAACTGACTCAGACTTTGGGCAAACTCAGTTTATCTCTCCTCAAAGTTTGTACGAGCGACAGAAATAACTGAATTCCTTCTTTCGACTAGGAAAAAGAAATTAGAGTACTGGCTTCTTTTAGGTTTTTATTGGCAATGACTCAGATGGACTCATCATGAAAAGGTAAAAAAAGTTCACTACTCAAAGTAATGGGAGTAAAATGGCATCATCTCAACAATTTATTTTACCAAATATACTTGAAAATAAAAGCATGCCTTTTGAATATGGTTAGCAAATTTACATTTAGAATGATTTTAACCTATTTGGTGGGGTTGCAGGAAAAAATGGTATGAAATTAGCTAACTATTTCGGTATGTTAACAAATTGTCTAAAGCTAGTTGAGAATTTACGATTTTTACAAAAAACTCAATACCTTTCTCCGGGTAGTCAGGAAAGCAAACATGTTTTGGATCCCATTATAAGAAGAGCCAATAGGTTATCTAAAAGAAAAATAAACTCGCCCATTACGAAAATGTGCCATATATCCACATTTTTAACCTTTGAGCACAAAATTAAAAAAATTATTTTTTAATAAACTTAAACATTCACACACTTAATTACAATTGTGATTTGTACAAAGGTAAGGTAAAACAGGGAAAGAATGTTCAATGTGTCCGATGTGGGAGGGTTTGTACCTAGGACGAATGTAAGAGGGTTCTAATGAGAGTTGAGAGAGATACCACTACGCCACACCGGGGACATGTTGAGTACAGAATTCAAAAATGTTGCCGTTGAGTCTGTATCAAAAGTGTGATTCTGATCCATGATTCTACAGTAATTTATGCATCAACTCTAAAAATTCTAACCAATTTGAATAGCAGTGTTGTAATTTGAATAATTAAATCTTTTGGAATTAATCTCATCACTCCTTAGATTTATTTCCATATTATGTTGTAAAAAAAGTTTATTTATGCAAGGAACATGCATAAGAGAATGAGAGGGGGTGATGTATTTCATTAATATTACTACTACAAAGTGTTTGATGATCGAATCGAATACGCTATTGTGTGAGGGTTCTTGTTAGAAATTTGCATTAAAATTTAATCAAATTGAAAAACCTCTCCTTCATCTAAGTGCATGTTTTTGATCTCTTGCGCTTAGTGAGTGTTAAATGGGGAGGGGGATGTATAGAAACACCATTTCCTAGCTAAGTAGATCTTCAATTTATCTTAAATTGAAGAATTGATCAGAACCAAACTTTGATATGGACAAATGTAGTATTCTTTGCATCAATTTTGTTCATTTTATTTATTTTTTTTGGTGAAAAGTATTCTTTATGGCCTGTTGACATTTAAGATGTTGCTATGATGAATTGGCAATATCAATGAAAATACCAGTATACAGAGAACAAATAAAATAAACTATTTTTAAAAATCTTTATGTGGTTCTCTTCGTCTCTTCTTAAAAATACATCCATAAAAAATTTTAAATAATCGCTAAAAGGCTAAAGTCACACAAGTTTCATCTCAATTTGCAATAAAAATTTGGTTTTACGCCTTTTGTTTATTTTCTGAGTTCAGTTCAAAAATGATCATATTCACATTCTGCTTGAAGATAATCTTTCTCGGGAGTCTTGGGTTATGGGTGTGGTCTCACATTCAATGCTAGGAATTATACAATATAAATTCCTAGTTTTTTTGGATCAACCCTTAAAGTAAAAACTGAGTCATTCTGAGTTCCTATAGATTTTAACATACGTTACGATACTCTTATTGCTTTCATGTTGTCTAAAACTGGTTAGTAAATAAAGGAGTTTGTTTTTTAAAAGAAATCGAAGAAGAGACCTGAATTTTAGTGATCAGTTTAAAATTTATTGATTGTAATAATAATTTACGTATTTTGAAAGAAGTATAGTTGAAGAGAAAACTCTCCAATGAAAAGCAACAGGAGAAGCAGCTCTAGGCTAGGGTAGTTTTTCTGAACACGCAGATTCAGTTAATAGTGGCTTGTGAATAATTTTTATCCTTCACCCCAGCAAATTCCGCTAGTTTAGTAATCAACCATAGGATTATACTCACTAATCATGAATATGAATGAAAGACAAACTGAGGGTTTTTTAATATCGATTCACAGGAAAAATGATTCCGTTGCAGAGAGCAGTAACTTTAGTCTTTTAGGATTTGATGCTTTTTCAGCAACAAGCATTTAATCCTTCGAGAAGATGAACTCTCTAGCTTAGATTTACATGTTTTGGGTGGCCTTTTCCAGGATTATTTGACAAAATTTAGCTAAACAGTCTTATACAATGAATAATGAAATTGAGTTCAAAAGTAATAAAATATCTTTACATTTTGATTTTGTACTTGCTAATGACCCGAGGCACAAGATTAGTGATATGAACAAGTTGTACTTAAGAATTGTGCATACATTCAAACATGAAATTACACTTTACTTTATTATTTCTTCACTATTAATAAAAAAGCACTCGATCGAAAATTTTAAAACTTGGACAAAAATTCTCTTCTCACGATTACTCAGCCCTCAATTGATTGTCTCTCTTACCTCTCAATGTCACATGAAAACTCTTTAAGAACGAATTCAAGAAGAAACTTCTGCTTCACTTGAATTCTATTCCCTACTTTTACTACTTACGTGATCAGAATTCTCTCTAACTCACACAGAGGAAGTCTTGAATTCAAAAATTCTACATCGTAATTGAAATTAATAAAATAATCTTTTTTTTCATCTCAGACAAGGTAACGCCAGAACTCAGTCCGGAGCGTGTAGAGGATATCAAAGACCCATCAATGAATGAACAAAGTCAAAAGCTTCCCCTTCCGGGGTCATACACCGAGAATAATGTTCCACATCCTGATCCCAGGAGCATAGAAGATGTAGAAGAAGAAACACCTTACAAGAGAAACCTTGGTTATTCCGATGATAGTTTTATGCCTCGTGATAACAGTAAGTCTCTTTTTATCACTCAAACTTTTATCTGTCAACATTTTTATATAAATAATTAAATACTCTTGCTTGTCAGGGATGGAAATAGATCATCTAACAATTCCTTTTGATTGTTTTATGCTCTGTAGAAAAAAGAAAAAGTCATAAATGCATGATCTCATTCTCTCTTCTTCTGAGCTCTATTCAGCATAGACTTTGTACTCTTGAAACCAAAGAAAAAATAAAATATTCCCTAGTCTCTTATCTATTCAGATCATATACGCATTTACGAAGCAGGCGTTGACTTGTTCGTTTACACCACTTTCACTGTTTTCAAATAAAAGAATGTCAATTCGTTCAAGAATTAATTAGAACCTCAATGCGTCTTTTGTAAAATATACCTCTTATTTTCAAGATCTATTCAATCTAATTGAAAGCTACTCAAAATACTCTGCTTCTTTGTCATTAGAAGGAAATTTATTACAAGATAGAAGAATATAGTGAGCTCATTAAAATAGGTACTTGAAGAGCGATTTTTGAAAATATTGTTTTATTGAAAAATAAATTTTATTGAAAACCTATTTTTTGAGGTTGTATAAAGATATAGAATGGCAGTTTTAAACCATATCATCCTTTGAACGATTCACATTTGTTTTCTCTAAGAAATATCTAATTCGGGACATGATTCATTCAAGGGTCAACTAAAAATACGGACGTTGAATAAATAATTAAACTTGATGATGATGCAATGAGTAATTAAATCTTTTAAATGTGTATAGCAGTACATTATGCAAAGTACAATAGATTGACATCCTCTCGTTTTGCGGGATATTCCAGTTTATCTAGTTATTCTTTCCCCATCATCTTCTTGTAGCATCTCTTACAACAAAATGGAAATACTGAGAACTGTTTGTACTGTAAATTGAATACTACTTCCACTTCCGCCTTTTTTACAGTCTTTCTTTCAACTTGAAATTTCAAATGTTTACATTCAGTCTGAGCCATGTCTAAAGAGGACAATATTTATCTTGATCGTTTCTCCCTTTTAACATCTAATCTTATAGACGACGATAAGAAAGTCAAGCTTTAAAAGCAAAATTGTGAAACCCATGCTCATTTACATTGTGAATAGAAAAATGTCTAAATTATTTTATTTTTCCTGACTTTAATTCCTTATTTTTAATTCAATTTCCAGAAGCATCAAAGAACCAGAAGGATCCTCCCCTCCACCCAATTAAGAATGGTCAACCAGACTATGATGAAATCACGAGGAAGGTACAAATTGATAAGATGAACCAAACCCTCGTGACAATCATTATCAGCATTTCAGTACCGATACTAATTGTTTTCCTCGTTATTTTCCTGTTCATGATCTTTCGATGGAAGTTTTGTGGGCCGCGGCGTGACAAAAAGGCGCATACCTCAACTCTTAACCATGGCTGTGAGGTTGATCCGCTCAAGAATAACAACGATTTTTACGAAGTTCCCATTAATAAGTATAATGTAAGTCTCAAGCATCAAATCCTTGAGAAAAACAACAAATCTCTATTTCTGTCATGATACTTTCGAGTAAAGCTATAAAGAATTCACTATTTTTACTAAAAGTTAAATATTTTTCTCCAAATAGCCAGGAATTAGACCAAAATTAGGCTATTCTTTGAAATTTTTTAAAAAGCGCCAAATTTCTACTTTTTTAACTTGAAAGTTCAAAAATTTTATCGATCTCAAAGAGTTAAAGCAATCTAATGCTGATATTTTGAGTTCAATTCAAGATGCTTACACAAGATTCTCCATCATTGTCGGAACCCGTTGCATTTTACGAATATCACGAAGGAAAACGATCAAAAATTTCAGAAGTTTGGGTTTCTCTCGAGGATGGCGAGTTTCTCTCAACCTTTATTTTCAAATTCAAATTTTTTTTGAATTTTGATCCAAAATATCAGCCTTAAAATGCTCTAATTCTTTGAGATCGATAAACATTTGAAAAAGTAGAAATTTGACACATTTTCGTCCTCCAAAAGATTGGCTATCCAGAGAATAATATTGAGTTTTTTATCAACCAGCTTCCAGTAGAGCTAACAGTTTATCCAGGTTGATAATAAAATGAGAAACGAATTGTACACTGTACAATTTACAGAGATCTAGTTAACCTGAAAAAGTATTCTTTCAATTCCTCACCTGTTGAATGTTTCTTGAGAGAAGAAAAGAACACTCTGTATACCTGTATAATTAATAAAACATGTTAGGTCACAAAAAAAACAGGAAAAAAGATACACTCGAAAAGTGTAAACTGGATCGTTAATTCTTTTTCTCTAACCTCCAGTATCCAACTAATAATGGTAGTGGTTGCCAACAGTCAGTTGTAGCCACTTCATCGCCCCAATCGCTTCTACCGCCTCATAATCAACTCATGGGCTATACAAACCAGTTCTACAATACAAACGCAATTAGCCCTGGACAGAATGGATTCCTTCCCGGATCAAATAACAACACGACAAGTCTTTTACACAATCAGAATTGTAAGAGTTTATGAATTATTCATGATCCTACATAGCTTTTTTGGATCATATTTCCACTCTCTTTTATTGCACTTGTTATCTTATGTGCATATAGATGTAGTCCCCATTTCATCCTTTACCAGTTTGGCAACAAGTCCTTTCTCTCTTTATCCAGTCATACTTTTGTATATATTTCAGCTGAAGAGATACAAGTAGATATACGGATAGATTGGGCGTAGATAAGATAAATCCATCTAATCAATCCTTCTTCAACAGCAACTTTCAGTCATTTTTAATTTCCCTGCCTAGCTGAGCTTAGATTTTTTTAGATTTTTCACACAAAAACATTTTTCTTTTGGAAATTCCCCAGAGCCAAAAATAAAGTGAAAAAAGGTTGAATAAACCTAGTTAACATGAACATGAGAATTCCGGAATGTTGGAATAAAAAAAATTTAAGATTAGGCTATTTTTAGGATTTCAAAAATACGCCAAAATTATAAATTTTTGATCTCGAAATCCGAAAAATTTCGAAATTTTTGTAAATTATTGATCCATAATTTTGGTAGATAATCGCTTCAAAATCAATTTTTAAGGAAATTATGGCATATTTCAAATCTCGATTTAGCGCCAAATTCCCAATTCATTCAAATTTGAGTTGAAAGATTTTGCTAGTTTTAAAGTGAGAGGGCAATCAAAAGTTGATTTTTAGGATCACGACGATATAAATATCAAATATGCTCAATAAAATGTTGAGAATAACCGTGTAATCATGTGAAAATCGAATTTTTGATCATTTTCCCTACTGGAAAATCGATGATTCAAGATCCCTAAAAAATAACAAATTTACCTAGTTTCATGTTGATAATTGGTTTTCTTGTCTTACTCTGATCCTAAAAATCAACTTTTGATCACTTTCTCGCCCTGAAATCAACAAGAATTTTCAACTCAAAGTTGTAAAAATTGGGAATTTGGTCCTACTTCAAGATTTGAAATATGCCATACTTTTCTTAAAAATTAAAATATTTTATTCTTCATTTCGTAAAAGTGGGCCTCATGATCTAGATACCAAAATTTTTTGATCAAATCCGATTTCTTGAGGGAAAAATTGAGAATTTCATTCTTACCAAGTGTAGGTTTCTTTTCTTCCGGTATCCTTAACTCTTTTGAATATAGCCTAATGAATATAGCCTGGCGTAATTTGAATGAGATTCATTACGATTAATTTAAATTTTTCATCATTAGTCTATGTGTGATGGAAGAGAGAAAATATTTTTTACAATCTTGAAGAACTCCCTACCCCCATAATAATAGAAACGAGTGTTTAGCCCAGGGGGATTTTGATCCTCTTCCCTTCTCTAGCCATGAAAAAAGAAAATACTTGGTTTAAACGCCAGAATCCTCTCCTTTCATTCCTCTCAGAGAGAACATCTCCTCTGTCCTAATTTGGAAGAGAAATTAAGTACTTTTAACACATTTGAAATTTTTATTCTCTCGATAATTTACACCACTTTGATTTGTGTTCGTATTTTAAAAGAGTAGAGCCTGCTTGAATTATAATTATTGATCGGGCTGAAAATTCTGAAAATCATCGAAATTTTTAATTATTATTTTCATTCCAGCTTTAAAATTTTATTTCTTAATGGATCACCTATGGTATCACTTTAAAAATGATAAGTCTTAAATAATTGAATGAAGTTCACGAATTGAGAATAAATTGCAAATGAAAAATCACTAAAACTCTTCGACAACTAGGCATAATGGAGAGTTAGGTGAATTAGTTCAAAGTAGTTGAAGATTATATGAACACATAGGTTAGGTTTGTATTGATTGCTAAAGAATTTCTCTATTATCCATACATTTATGTCTTCATCACCGGGATTTTCAAAGAGACACTACTGATAAACTTTTGAGAAATGTTCATTTGGTGTTAATACATCTTGTTGCCGGATTTTCGGATTTATTTAAAAATTCAATTACAATCGAACCCATCGAAATCTTTTTTTAGATTCTGATCTTGATTTTTATTATAAATTATTTTTGAACAACAAACAGTGTCTACAAATTACAAGAACTATACTAGGAGAAAGTCGAGTGTCTTGGCATCAAAAAAGTCTTGACAAGCCTATTTTAGCAGGTAGAAGCCAAGATTCTAAATCTCACAAAAATTCACTAATATTTTTTAGTTTAGAGTTATAAAGTATTATTTATTTTTATCAAGTCATAGTAATAATACCTTAGTGGATAGTGAATCAAATACAAGAAGTAGGGAGATCAGTTTGTGTCATATCGATAAATGTTAACTAGATGGGAACATTTTAAGCGCTTAAAAATAATTTTGTGTATTAATTTTGAGGCCCTATTATTAACTTATCATTATTACTACGTGAAAATATCCATCAGGCTCTCATGTATTGCATTCATTTTTGTATGGGCTTGTAAGAGAAACTCTCCAATCTCACACCCAGATTAAATGAACGATTGCCCAACTATTCACCCTCTGTCCGTGTCTTTTTTCCTTTTGTGTAAACATAATCTCCGATTACATGAAAAAATGCTTGTAATTTGTAATGCTATATATATACATATTGTGTGTCCCAAATTCTCCCTTTTCACTCCACTGGTCAGATTGTAATAATAAAGCCTCATTCTTTTCCCCATTGAAGATGGAGATAACATTTAATAATACATTCGTTCTTGGGATACAATGATCCAAATGATGTATCTTATCAGTTATTCTCTCGTATTTTTTATTCCTCTAGAATGTTTGTTGTTACATTGGAAATGTTCATTCTTTCGTGTTACCAAAAGGAAATAATTCATGTGCCCGATAAAAAAAGGATCATTGACTTTTCTCTTCTAATTTTTCGTTATCATATTCAACCTTTTATTGGTTTTTGTTGTTTAAACTGTATACAGGTTTGTTTACCGATATTAAACTAGGATCACATCCATGACTACACATCATACTTGTGCACAGCTACGATTAGTTTTTATCTTATACCGGACTGAAAACTCCACTAGGGCTCACAAATAAAGCGAGTTGAGAAATCTATATCAACTAAAGCTAATTGATATGAAGTTGGGAATGTATGATTTTTACGAAAACCTCGATTTTTTCATCAAGAATTCGAATATGTTAAATTTTCGAAAGATCCTCCATTTTCGCGGGATTTTGATTTGTCGAAATTTCATTCATTCTCAAGTAGTGAAACTGATTTAAAAAATCGAAATTCGACTCCCAAACGATAATGAAGTTATGCATTAGAACAGCATATTTGATTTCTTGTCTTTTTGTGATCCTGAAAATCAACTTTCGATCACTCTCTTACTTTAAAATGAATAAAAAATTTCACTTCAAAGTTCGAAAAAATAAGATTTTAGCGCCAAATTGAAATTTGAAGAATGATCATAATTTTCATAAAAATAATTCTTTTCTTCAAATCGTAAAAGCGGGCAACATGATCTGGATTCCAAAATATCTTTAACTTATTCGAATTTTTGATGAAAAAAATGAGGTTTTTGTAAAAATCGCAGATTCCCAACTTTATTCAAACAAAAAGTAATACTTTCATGACCGGTTAAATTTTAATTTACTATTTTTAGAGAGGAATTCAATGTTTCTCATACACTTCTCCACCAGTTTTGGTGCTCGAGAAAGCACACACCCTGTTTTTGACTGTTGAAACTGTTTTTTCTGATTATAATCATACTTTGAAGTAGGACAAGTATTTTGAAAAATTATCTTTTGGGCAAATTTTTCATTTTTCCGGTGAAAAAAAATTCAAGGTCAATTACTCATTGGAATCGACCATTGAAATTAAAGAAAAAGGCCTAAATTAGTGGATTAAAAAAAGCCAAGAAATCTTTATTGATTTTTGTTTTTGTTGTGGAGAGTTAAACCTGTAATTACTCAGTGTACGTTAACATACAGTTTGTAGTTTGTGTGACTTTAGTGTAATTAGTAATTAAAGAGTGTAATTATCAAAAATACACAAGTCAAGTTGACGAATTAATTTCTCCATTGAAAAATCTGATTTTATTTTTAATTTTTTTCAAACAAGACGAACGAGTTTGATAGGGTTTAGTGGTACAGATCGAATCAGGATAAATTTCTCTACAAAATGAGACCGAAAACCGGAAAAATGAAAAATTTGCCCAAAAGATAATTTTTCAAAATACTTGTCCTACTTCAAAGTATGATTATAATCAGAAAAAACAGTTTCAACAGTCAAAAACAGGGTGTGTGCTTTCTCGAGAACCAAAACTGGTGGAGAAGTGTATGTCCAAAATTAAATCTGGTAAAAATCTATGAATTTCGTGAATTTAATCCAACTGAATAGGGTTATTCCAATTAGATCCTGGGGAACTCTTCATTTTTTCGTATAATATCGTCTATGGCCAAATCAACATGAACGAATGAATGATTTAAGAAAAAAAAACATTTTGAATAATGGATCTTGTGATTGGAGATGAAATCATCATAAAATCAGAGAGATGGAAAACTTTGTCTGCAAGATTTATATCCTAGAGAGGGTTGATAATCCATTTTGTTTTTCTTATATATTTTACTCCCCCTTCAACAGGAACACAATTAAGCAACTATCAATCTTGCTGGCCATTGTTTATGATTCTGTATCATCTTCTCCCCTGAAAGATATCATAACTTTAATTCATGTGATTCTGCTCCTCGACTACTCTCTTTGGCTGAGGGAGAGTGAAATTTAATTTATTTCCATCTCTCTTTATCCGATATTTGTACATTTTGTTTGATAAATTTTATTCAATACAACTTCCAGAGAGTAAAGAAGATTAATTAATCTGTGTAAATTTCAGACTTGGCACTTAATATGCTTCAAACGTTGCAGAGGAATAATACTGGGACAATCCATCAAAATGGCTTCATTAATCCTCTCAACAATTTTAGTACAATTCAGACAAATAATAGTGCAGATTCATCTGGTAGTGGCACTGTCCCAACCAACCAACAAAAGAACACTGAGAATTTGCCCAAGAATACTTCCCTGACCACTTCAGCCGGCTCGTATTCTTCATCCTCGGGAAATTCCTGTAATGAAAGTGAGCTTTTCTATTTTGTTTCATTTTCTTTCTGATACTTGATATGAAGATGAGAATTTACTACTTTTCTTGAAATAAAACGATCAAATTTATTATTTTCTTATTTGTAAATAAAACAAGATTTGACCTCCTCGATTTTCTGTTTACATGTGTGTTTACCAATACAAATTCATTCAAAACTTTGACTGCTTTCTAATTAGTAATCGAGTTACAAATTTTCATTCATTGGTTTGTTTTTCTCTTCTTTTACAAACCATATATATTCTCTACATAATTAATTTATTAATATTGGCTACAAAAAGTTGAGGTTTGAATGAATTTTACAATAAAGAAAATGACTACCAACAATCATTATAGGAGTAGTGGTGGTCTGGTTGTGCAATCTTTCTTCTCTTTTGTTATTACACTGGACTAATTAATTATTCAGAATGAACCTCTATTTTTATAGAGAATTTTTTTGTAAATTAAATACAATAGGAGACGTACAGAGAGGTTCAATTTTATTGGTAAAATAACTAAACATAATTAATTCTCTCAAAAGACTACATGAATCAGCGAAATGGCCAAAAGTGTCAACAACAACAACAGTCGCAATATACTCCACATCAATTCTTTAACCAGCGTATAAATATGTCACTTCCGCCTCCGCCCAATCAAAGCCCACCTCCGATACCTGACTCAGAGCCATTGCCAATTAATAATGATGTTAATTCTTCTGGTATGTTTTATTATTGCTCATATTTTTTGTTTTGTTTAAATTATCTCAAATTAACCGGTATCTTCAAATTTTAATCATTTTTTCATGAATGAATTTCTCAATGAACAGTGGTTATTGAACTGTTCTATTCTGGATGATTTTAATTAAATTCTCAACGGAAGTTTCTTAAAATTTGAGACACATTTTCCTGTCTTCTGGTTAGAAGTGATTGACTAAATTATTCTTTTTGACTTTTTGTATATTCAAGTTTCAAGTTATCCAGAGTTATTCAGTCAATTTTCCCAATTTATTGTAGGGAAATTTGAAAAACATGTCTGCCATGTACAAGGGGGGGGGTTAAAACTCTGTCTGGGATTCTTCAACCCAAGTTGATTGAAATCAAATGTTTGCAAACTTCCTAGGGGTTGATCATTAAAAGTTGCTACATAAGGAAAATAAAAATTCTCAATTAAAACATGTCCTTTGTGCATAGAGTTTACAACTTTATCGAAATGTCAGTTGGCGTGTTCGCAAAACTTTGATCTCTGCAGATGGAGTAATTCAATTCCTCTGAATAAAAACTCCCATTTGTTCAGCTTGACAACAAAAGTATCGAGTATTTTTCTTTAATTCTTTCGCCTGACTCTACTTTACCCAATCAACCAAATAGTTTTCAATTCAACTACTGTTATTTATTCAATGATGTAAACACTGATTCAAATTTAGAATTGATCCATGTTCAAAGTACTTATTAAAATATATATATACTTGAAAGGAGGAAAATATGACCTTGGGGTGTATTTCATTCTTTTTTTTTAATCTTCAAACATTTTCTAATTTTAGTTTATGATTTTTTCTCAACCAAATCCGGTACACTTGGTCAGTTTTTTCACAAACTAAAAGACTTGAATGAATTTGTAAAATAATTGTGAATGATTTGTTTTCTTAACAAAACTCTAACTTGATGACATACAATCCCATATACACTGTACTGTATATTGTTTACTCAGTATCATCAAGCATGTGTTTACCAAATGCTCAAACTGATATTAGAAGAAGAAGTACAGGATGGAGAGTGTCCTCGATGAATCATTGTTATCCTACTCAAATTACCTCATTTCTCCTAATGAATGAATATTTATTTTTTCCTTATTAATACAGAATACGCTAGCACAAGCATGTTGAATATGGATATGACTCAAGGAAATAATAACCAGATGAATTGGAATTATCAGCAGACCTTGTTGAACTTGCACCAAGTTAATCCGACAGCTGCCCTTTTGCTGGCTCAACAATCTCAACAGAATCCCCTTAGTTTCCTTCAGACCCTACAGCACAACCAGCAAATGAATACCATGTTTAATGGAAATGTTCCCGACTTTTTGCCGCCGTCAACACCGCCAGGGTGTAAAGGAAAATCTTCCAGGGAAAGGTGATCTCAACCTGTGAATTATTCAGACTAGCATTTCAAGTGTCAGATGAACGGAAATCTCTCCACCAGCCAGAGAGTTTCTAACATTTATCCTTTATCTCCTCAACTGTAAATAATAAAGACAATTGAAAAAAAGTTGGTTCAAATTAAACAAGAAAGAGTATGAACACATTCTTTCAGGACAAAGAAATTATTATTCGATTTAAAGCTTTTATATGACCAACTTTATGTAAATACAGATGAATTTATAAATGTAAAAATCCAGATTTTAATATGATCATTAACTTGTTCTTTAATTATAATAATTAAACATTGCCTTTAATGTTCCTCTCCTTGTTTGATCATTCATTTTGAAGATTTTTTATTCAACTCGTTTCATCTAATGTATATTATACATGATTGATTAACTTTTACTAATATTACTATAGAAGTTATTATTATTATTCAAATGTTGATTCAACATTGTTGAAGAGCTTCTGGACAAGAAAATGTCAAATAAATTATAATTTTAGTTCATCATAATTTTATTTGTTTTTATCAAACTACTTAATAGTATATATCAGGATAATTTTTCATCTATCTAGTATTTAGTAAATACTATCTACTATACTTTTTGAAATTTTTGTTTCGCTCGACCTTTGAGGGGGAAACACCTATGCAATTGTATTTTATCTTCAAATCTAGTCAAAACTTAATATTTGGAAACTTAAGAATAAAAAAAACTACTAAATTTGTATAAAATTTTGATTTACCGCAAAATAAAATTAGATTAAGAATGAATCAAATCTTCTCTTGTTTAATATAAGAAAAAATTTGCATGGAAAGTAATCTAAATTCTGATTTCTACTCAATTATTAGCTTGTATGAAAAGCTAGATAACTACGATGGTAATTCTAAGGATGAGGAATTTCAGGTACTTCATTCTTGAGTAATTTATAGAAACAATTGACTGGGCTTATTTGTAAAGTTGACAGTTTGTTGAATAAAACCAATGAAGTGCCACTATTCAGCTTAAATGAAACTCTAGATGACCTAACTGCTGAATCTATCAAGTAATTTTAGTAAAAAGTGACTATTTAAGATTTCTTATCCTGCCAGCTCTTCTTGGTAGTCTACATAATCGAAAGGTAGAAAATCGTATTGATGCTCTTAAGAAAAGTATTGTGAGTTTATCCGACTCTAATAATTTTGCGACCATAGCATTCATAATTTTTCTTGGTCATGAAGATTCTTTATCAAGAATTTCTCAGTTTGTGTGAGGCCTACGAGATATCACTAAAAATAGAGGATTTACTAACATTAAATCCATCATATGAGTGAGTTTAATCATTGAAAACTAAATCTTTATGCTCCGAGAAGGAGAGAGTTTTATCAATAAATTGAAATAATATCCTCTGGAAGATCATAAATCAATGATTTTCTTCTAATTAATGTTTATCTTAAAATATTATAGTCGTTTTCTCGTTATTTTGGAAATTCTAATTGTAATCATCCTTTTAGTTCAATGCCTCCAAACGTTAAGGCTCAGGCTCTTAGTAGAGACAAAAAAATTGCAGAATACAAAGAAAAGCAACGTCTCAAAACTGAAATTGAAAACAAATTCGAATACATCAAGAAAAACCCCGATATTGAAGAAGAAATTAAGCGAAACTTTTTCATCGATCTCGTAAAAATGTGGATAATGAATGCTAACAATGATCTGCCGAATATCAAAATGGAAATAGACTTTATTCAAAATCGACCAGTACATGAGGAAAATTTGAAGAAAGTTAGAGAAAAAACTGAAAAGATTGCACCTGTCAAGCCTTATGTTATCACCAAAGAAATGGCCCAATCTAAAGTATTCGGTCTTGGCTATCCATCTTCTCCGCTCGGTGGCATTCCAAAGATACCCGAAAATCCTAGGCAAAATCTGACAGTAACCCGAGTTGATCCTAGTGACACGCAAGAGCAAAATAACGAAAAAAGAAAATCAGAAGACGATAAACTTGAGGATATCATGGATTCTGAGGCTGCTGAAAAAGACAGAAATGAAAAAATCCGTATGGACGAGTACAAAGATGAACATCGACGTGGAGATGGCAACAGAATGCATCGACTATAAATAAATATGTTTTTCAATAACTACCGTGTCTTGTTCTTTATCATTTGTATTTTAGATAATTTTGATAATCCTTTCTTCTAATTTAGGCCAATAAACGCTGCAGTGTTCAATCAATCAACACAGATGAGCCAGCATTCATTAGGAACTTTAAGATAAAGGCAGGAATGAAACTAAACTCAGAGACGAGAGAGGAAATTGAACTCAAAGTGAGGTCCACATTATTTACATTGTCCTATTTTCTAATATATTGCACAATATTTCAGTTACTGAAATCTTGATTTTCCTTTATATAGAGAACTCGCTACATTGAAAATGATGCCTATGGTGATTGTGATCGTCCCGATGAACTACCACAGGTCATTGTGGATTCCAAAATGGCCAGCAAGATAAGTTCAAAAGAGGTTGAAGAATTCCTCAAAAGTAAAACAGTGGAGAAAAAAGATGAAGCTCCCAATGATCATGACTATGTTGATGATAATGGCAGGATTAAATTCCAAAAGAAAAACAAGACAGTCGAGAAAGCAGAAATTGAGAAAATTTACAAAGATGTTAATAAACGGAAAAATGAATCAGAATCTAAACCGAAACAGTCCAAGACTTTATCGTTCAATTTTGATGACGAAGAGGAATCGTCTTATTAATTCATTCTGTTTTATTTCAGGATCTTTTGTACAAAATAATTTTAATTAATCAAAATAAATTTATTGTTTCCTTCAAACTTTTGATGGCCAAGCACCATTGTTGAATGTCAACAGGATCCTTAGAACAATCGAGATTATGCAGACAGAACTTGAGTTTACGACCAAGACACAGACTAATATCAGACTCCACATGTGAAGGGATTTGTTTGTGTTCTGAAAATTGTGATTCACTTAGTTTGGCATTTATAGTTGGGACCTCATTGTTGGATTCCAAAACAGTGGTACTAGTTGTGCTCGACAACTCGTTGGGCTTACTTTCACAATTTAAGCAATGCTTTACTTTTGTTTTGTCCATGAATAAAATGGTCTAAAGATCAATTTCACTTTTGCTTACATCACAAGTTGAGCAATTTTCATTTAACATTCTCCAACCGAGAAGTAATTTCTCTCCCATAATATTAGTAATAGACTCCATTTCAGTATCTGTTTGACTTGAGTTACTCGCAAAAGTTCTCGAAAAGTAGGCTTTACTTTGAATTTGTGCTATAGTTAAAACACATTTGTGCTATGTTATCATTGGTTATTTAAAAATTGACAATTTGTTTCTCTTACTTTGGATTTTGAAGATGAATAAGTTATTGATAACATCTTCAACTCAAGTTAATGCTAGGCTTATCTCGACCTCTGCAGTCAAATGTAAACAATACCGAAAGGCTGCACCTAAAAATCTCGATTTTAATGACAGGAAACTTCTCTTGAATACAATGGAAACTAGATATCGTACTAGAAATGAAGATGTCAATTTTGAAGTTAATGAAATCCTGAAACCAGGATCTAAAGCTGATACTGATGACAAGATCATGGTTCCTTCTGATTCAAAGTCTAGTGTTTTAAATGGAGCTCCTGACGAGCACAAGTATGAAAGAACTGCTCGGATATTCATGCCTCCAAAGCCTGCAACTCAATCTGGAACTCATGGAACGACCTTTTGGCTTGTAGAATTCGATAATCGCCAGCGTTGGGAAAACAATCTCATGGGCTGGTCCTCAACTGGAGATCCCATCTCAAATGTGCAGTTAAAGTTTGCCACATCTGAAGATGCCAAGCGTTTTTGTGATGAACAAGGCTACAAATCAGTGATTGAAGAGCCTCAAAAGCCCTTTCTCAAAGTCAAAAGCTACGGAGCCAATTATTCATGGAACAAAAGAACCAGGAACGGAAATAAATAAACCCTAGTTATTAAATATAGATATGCTATACATCAAAAATTGTTTTATTCTTTTAAATGCCATTTCTTCGTCTCAGAATTAATGAAATTTAATTTTTTTCTCTAGATCAAACATGACAGATAGAGGGAAAAGAGTCAACGCTGGTAACAAAATGGCTCGTCTTCTTAACGAAGAGGAAGAAGACGAGTTTTATGTCAGTGCTTACGGTGGTTTTCAAGAAGTGAGTCCTTTTTTTATAATTTTCTTGCCTATAACTTGTGATAATTACCACAACAGGAAGTTAATGATGATGATTACCTGTCGGAGAGTAGTCATGGTGAGTCTACAGATAGTGATTTCAGCAACAGCAGTGCCGAAGGAACGGACGCTGAGCTCCTTTCTGAAGGAAGTGACGCTGAAGGGGATAAAAGGAAAAAGGTTATGACCAAAAAGGCTTCACAGTCGAGCAGTAAACCCAAAAAATTTGAAAATGAGATCAAGAAGACTTTGAAGGAAGCCAAACCAAAAATTTTTGTTCCTAGCCAGCCAGTAAGCTTTGGTAAGAAAGAAGAGATTTGATTTGATACTGAGCATAAATTTTCATAATAAATTTATCAGAAGCCCCAAAGTTGCGTCAGAAAACAATAACTGCCTCAGAAACTTCGAAAAGAGTCAACGAAGAAAGTGCTATCAAGAAAAAGGCTATTATGGCCGAAATTGCTCAAAGAAAGAATGTACCTGAGGTCAGACGACTCACTCAAGCCGAATTGCTAGCTGAAGCTAAGATTACGGAGGAAATCAACAAGCGTTCCTTGGCCCAGTACCAGAGAATGGAAATTGAAAAGAAAAAGGCCAGGAATGTCAAAAATGTCTTACAGGGTCCCAGAGTTAGATTTCATTCCTTCACAGTGCCTAATTTGGCCGATCAGCCAGAAGCCTATTGTGTGAAATTTGAATCAGAGTATGTTTTCTATTACAATAATCATCAATTTTATCCATTTCTATTTCCAAAATTTTAGCATGGAACCCAAAGCGATTCCAGCTGTCCTCAATCCATCACTGAAAGCCTCCAGAGTCTTGATCAGTTTCAGTGATGATCAAGCATTTCAGTTATCCAATTTGAATAGTGCCCCGGCAAAGAAGCGAGTCAAAATCTGTCCGATAACTGGCCTCAAGGCAAATTATTGCGATCCCCTAACCAATACTCCCTACGCCAATTTGGCTGCATTTAGAGTCCTGAGAAAGTTGTATGAGCGTCATATTGCCACAAAAACTCCAGGTATTGAACTCTTGAGGAGATATAGGAGGGGTGAACTCATCTTGTAACTCCATAATAATTTTTTACATTTTAAAATAAAATGATTATTCAAGAAAATCTATTTTATTATCTTTCCAAAAATACAATTCAATACAAAAATTAAAAAAAATCATATTAGGTACAAAAACCTCGACTCTTGGCGTCCGTTTAACACAGAGTCGACAATCCACTTTGTTTTGACACAAATTTTCCTCACATCCAACTTTTCTCCAATGACGATTGTAGCCTTTGCAAGGTCGCTGGTAGTACGACCATTGCCAAGACTAACAAGTCTCTTGACTGTCTTGGAGCTCAGCTTCGTCTCAGGACATCGGAAAGAATCTTTTACATAGATTGAGGTGAAATTTCTAAAGATATTTTTTCTCTCACAATTCCGACAAAAGGTTGGAAAATAAAATTTGGTATCTCTATTCTTTTTGCTGCTATTCTGTTCAAGATCGAGAAGCCATTTATCCGTAACCAGTATGACATCTTGACGCATAAGGCCAATTAAGAGGAATTTGGTTATAGCCCTCAACTTTTGTGGGACAATAAGAATATGGGGCAATTTCAAGTCATCATTCTGTAGCAAGTTGTACTCAGCAAAGAAGGAATGATTTTCAATGAAATTTTTCATTTCCTCCAACAAATTAACCTTGAATGCTTCTGGGTCCAGGTAGATATTTCTAATTTTCGGCTTAGACGAAGAGCAATCAGAGCTTATTGAAAGTGCGGAAAAGTTGAGATCATCTTGTACGATTTTATAATTGGAAATTGAATGAGAAGCGTAATCGTTAAAACTGAAGGAAAGATTGGGGTTAAAATGGGCAAGACTTTCACGAGGTTTAGATTGAAAGGAAAATTTTTCTAGAGACACTGACAGATCTTCAATTCTATCGAAAGTGACATTTTCGTTTAAATCTATAGAATCATCGAATGAATCAAAGGAGTCTCTATCTGATTCAGAGTCATTTGAGTTGTTCTTGGGATTATTTGGTGTGTTCTTTTCAACCAAGAATTTGATCAATGCTTCTTGTTTCAAGTGCTCTTGAACAACCGCAACAGGCCTTTGCTTGGGCTTGGAAAGATTAAATTTCTTTTTACTATTTTTACTCTCTAGTTTGAACCATTCAAGTGGGGTAAGTGATTTCTTTACGATTTCTACGGGTTTAGGGATGTTATTCTCTACATTGATTTGGGCTACAACTGCTGATAATCTTTGGGATTTCTCATTGAAAACGTGTTGGTTTTTGAACATAAAAATAATTTTCAGTATAACAGCATAGAATAACAGAAAAAATATAAAAATCCATAGGTGTAAGAGTCTGTTCGAGTTTTCATTTTGTAAATGAAATTCATTTAATTACTTCCGGATAAACAAATTCTTTTATTTAAAGCTATTTTGTTTTAGCGATACAGAGTTATGAATTTTAGAAGGATTAACCAAATCATTCCAATTCTCCAGAGAAGAATAACAATCAGTCAAAATGTAATTGATATTGATAAGAATAATAGATTCATCATCTCTAATTTTGATAAATCAAAAAAGTCCTTGGATGATTCACCGTCATTGAAATATATTAACCAAAAGTTCTTCAATTCTTCTCTGAATAGTCTCGAGAATTCTTATGGAGAAAATAAAGAATTAATTGTCAACTTAAATTCCCCTGTTGATCCATCACATAATTTTCTGTTTGGGTTTAACAATCTTGAATCTACAATTGGAAATGTAACCAAATTTTTCAAAAAATCTAAAATCGAAAATTTTTACATTGACCCCCTACTTAGTCCCTACAAAGCCGGTTTGTTTGCCTCTCTTGCTTGGTACGATTACTCTGATTATAATTTAAAATCGAACAAACTCCCCAAGATTCTTCCTTATCTGGATTGGATATCTGAAAAGAAAGACGAAATCAATGAAAAGTTCACCAACGGTTTAAATGACGGTTTATTCCAGAATTTTGCTCGCTTTTTATCGGAATGTCCATCAAATATTTTGACACCTGAAAATTTTCACGAAATGATCATCGACAGAGCTGAGTCGTTGAATTTATCGAATAAACTCGACATTAAATTTCACAATAAAGAATGGTGCGATCAGAATGGAATGATCGGACTTCAGGCTGTTGGAAAGGGCAGCCAGAAATATGGCATGATAGAAGTGAGCTATTCAGGAAATAAGAAAAACCCAAATGATATTATTGTCTTGATTGGCAAGGGTGTTACTTTTGATTCGGGTGGAATCAGTATCAAACCAAGTCAAGCAATGTTCTTAATGAAGGGAGACATGGGTTAGTCATTTAGAGAGTCTTTGAATAGTTATTTCTCTATAACCAAATTTTGATTATAATTTAATATACACTTCAACCAGGTGGAGCTGCAGTCGCTTCGGCTTCGACTCTCTACGCAGCATACTCAAATCTCAAGATGAACTTGAAAACGTTTATTCCTGTTGTGGAAAATTCTCCCGATGGTAACGCCATCATGCCCGGATCTGTCATCACCTATCCCAACGGCAAAAAAGTTGAGGTTAGTTTACCAAATTACTTGGAAAGTACAAAAAACTTTCTAAAAATTGTATCAGTGTTGAATCTGACGATAAGAACTATCTTGCATAATTACTCATGAGTAGGATTATGAAATTTATATATATTTTTGAGAAACTAGGTGACATATTTTGAGCTGAAATTTCAGCATTGGCTTCTTCTCTTCATCATCTATTGTTATGCAAATTTTTATTCAATATGCTTTAGCCAAAATAAAGTTGATTTTTATTCAATCGTCATATAAATAGTACCACTCGATCCTGTATAAAATTAATCTACTAGCAATGTGTGGTCACTTGTTATTACTATCTCCAAAAGATTCTAACTTGATAGAGATTTTCTTCTCACACCTAGATGATAGAAACATTTTTCCTCCTTATTAGGTCTCGTCAGTACCCCCATAGCCAGAATTCGAACCCGGGTCTTCAACGTTGTAGTAATAACAACACTTTGCTAGTAGGTTTATTTTCTAAAACACTGTAATTTCTTCACTGTTATGATTCTAAAAATTTATCTAGTTTCTTTAAATTTCATCATTTCTATTATACTTTTAATTTTAAAATTATACTTTCAATATTCAATTTTTAAAATATTATCCAAGTTTCAATTGATATTCTAGATAATAAATACCGATGCCGAAGGTAGACTTGTTTTGGCTGATGCCCTCCTCTTGGCAAAAGAAATCAAGCCAAAGCTAATTGTTGACTTGGCCACGTTGACCGGAGCTATAACAATATCTCTAGCTGATAAATATACCGGATGTTTCTCTAATAAGATAGCAATGATAAAAAATCTAAATGACTTGTACAAGGGAGATTGTACCGAGACCAATTTGTCCATTAGTGCCGATTCAATGTCAGAGGAAATTCATTCTCTCGCAAATCATGAGAGTATCGTTGGCCATCTCCTTAGGTCAAGTACCTACACACAGGATTACCTATGGCCTATGCCTCTCTATGGATTTCATGATAACATTAAGGGCTCAGATGTTGCTGACATTGTCAACGCTGTGGAAAATAGAGGTCAGGGAGGATCTTCAGAAGCCGCTGTTTTTCTTCATGTAAGTTTTTAAGTATCCATCCTTTCTCAATTGAATTTTGAGGTTATATACTTTTTAATACCAGAACTTTGTTGACGACAACACACCCTGGATACATCTTGACATTGCCTCCGTATTCCACTACTCAAAGCCTCACCCGGTCTACGGAAAAGGAATGACAGGTAGACCAACTGGATGTCTCAACAATTTCCTACGTACCATTGTGAAAAAGACAAATAATTAGTGAAATAAAATTCTGCTTTTATTAATGAATATCATGCCTTTTCGATAGTAGTGTACTAACACGATCTATTTTATTTCTCAGGTATGGCCATTGAAAGTAGAACTCTTTTGGCTTGAACTTTGCTGGTCCCAACAGAGTGAGGAGGAAGGTTTGAGATTGACATATTGCCATGGGTCCACGTGTTGATTTGAACTATATTATTGTAAGAATTAATTAATTTAGATCTGTTTGTAATAGAAATTTTCTGTGAAAATTCACTATAAGAAGATCTTAAATCAAGTATTAGTGGAATACTATGTTTAACCCCTCAAATCAGAACCCTACTAATAAATATTTGTAATTTAACCCTTCAAAGCTATATAACGGGGAGGGGGAAGTACTGAGTACTAGGAATTAATTTTTTTTCTTCTAAAAACTTTCCATTCTAACAAAATTTAGTACTCTAATGATATGTTTGGAGAGAAAAACTCTTCCCACTTTATGGAAATGCCCAATTTTCCTGCAATCTCCTGGAACAACGAATTTCATGATTAGATTATTTGTTTTGGTTTTAAAAGGTTAGAAAATCATTAAATGACCAAGAAATTCAGAATCTCAGTGATTACGTAGTAAGAGTTCATTGAAAATTTTCAATTTAACTTGGGCGGCGATTCGAAAAACTTAGCATTTTTAAGCTTGAATGACATGAAAGACGAAAGATTTTTGACACACACTACAAAAAAAAAATGATCTATCCGGAAATTCAATAGTAAAATGAGATTAAAAATTCCACCCTAATCTAGCGAGTATCCGTTTGAATTTTTCAATCAACTACCTAAATTATTTTTGCCAGTGAATAAAGGATACCCTTAGATGATCAGCTCACTTATACTTTTAGTTTAGGAATTAGAAAAAATCTTGGTTATCAATTTGATCATATCAATCACTGAGTTGTAATGTAAGATCTAAAAAGTAATTCTAAAAGGATTATTAATGATTCATTTTCTCAATTCTAGATTCATCACCTTTAATTTTGTAATTTCAAACATTTTATGCGTCCAGAGGAGATCCTTGGTCTCAACCTGTTCCAGTTTCAATCTTTCAAAGATATCCTTAACCATTGTTGGGAATTCTCGGTGTATTTCACCCAGTCGGATCATAACTTGAATGTTGGGAATCGAAGTTTGAATGTTGCTTAAATTCTCATAGAATTGAAATATTTTCTTGAACTGAGTGATCGATAGGTTGGGATTCATCATCTCCTCGACTTTATCGTAGAGAAGTTGAAAATTCTCCAAATTCGGGAATCCATCTGGATACAAACGGCTCACAGACATCCAAAGATTCTTCAAGCTTTTAGTCTAGAAAAGATTTATTTCAAGTTTGATTTAATTACGAATTAGTAATTCACGTAGTTTTTCGAATTAATGATAACTCTACCATGAAAAATATTTAACAAGAAAGTCAAAGCAATTATCGAAAAATAGTAAAATTCTGAAACCCGTATTTGCCGTATTTTACTCAGATTAATCAAAGTAAAAACAAAGGAGATGTACCTGAAAGTTAATAGTAATTATAAACATAAAAGTATCCTCTACGATTTGTAAATCAGGTAGCATTAGCTTGGTTAAATAAATAAATCATAATCTGTTACTGTAGTATTGTTATAATTTATTTTTTGATTTGTAAACCAATGCCCTTTTATTCTAACATGCATGCTTGCTACGTTCATCAGGTTTTACTCGGAAATTTATTCGAAAAAAAAGAGATATTTAAACGATAATATTGCCGAACTTCATCAAGAATATTTTCGTTTGGTTCTAAACTCACATAAGGAAGGTTAGAGAAAACTAGCATATATTTGAGTGATAAACGTTATATTTCGCCGGGTCTCTTCAGACTCTACCCCC
The DNA here is from genome assembly GCA_012064415.1 of Gyrodactylus bullatarudis. Taxonomy (NCBI): domain Eukaryota; kingdom Metazoa; phylum Platyhelminthes; class Monogenea; order Gyrodactylidea; family Gyrodactylidae; genus Gyrodactylus; species Gyrodactylus bullatarudis. The sequence goes on from SSNU01000209.1 coordinate 181,253, forward strand.
AGTAACATTTAAATACTATTCCAATGCAAAATATTTCCCAGCTTCCATTGGTCCATTTTGTGATTGTATTTTGGCCCTCTAGTTGCTATGAGCAGAGTCTTCACGTTGACAACTCTCTTCCTCCCCCTTGTTTATGAGTTTAGAACTAAACGAAAATGAGATATCTATTTGAAAGCAATAGTGTTTTTGAGAATTCTAAAGTTTAAACAGGTCATCACTTAAACTTGTTTAGAAAATGAAGCATCAAGATAGGATATTTTTTGAGAGAAAACCCAGCCCTCAAATTCAATTTTCAAGTCTTTTCTTTCTGTCTAGTTAATCAGACATGGAAAGGTGTGAATTTTCACCTCAAACAAAAATCATGTGAAACGACTAAAATGTCAAAGGAAATGTATATATTTCCTGACCGTGAAAGCCAAGTTGATTTATTATTTAGAAGGAGAATTGAAATTTTCAAAATATTCTATGCCACGGTATTCACGTTTGTAGAACAGCCCATTAACAAATGAATGAAAATAGTAATTTTTCTCACTAGCTGTTCCTGAATTATTCAGAGTATTTATTTAAAATCGATATTGTGCGACGATGAAATTCTCTCTAATTTTCTAGCTTTTATTGATGCAAAAATTTTATTTCATCATAGTTTACTCACAATTATGATGTCATAGGATAACCATTTTTAAGTCCAACAGTCCAGTGGATAATATCTAGTCAAGTTTAAACTTGAAAGAATTTACTACAATTTTTCAATGAATATAGTAAACTTGTGAAACGCATTAAAAATGCTTCAAAAATACTCTTTCTTGTATAAAAGAAGAAAAGTTAGTTGATGTAATTGAAAGAATTTGTGTCAAAGCTGTACTGTAATCCTTGACACATTTTATTATCAAAAGCAAAATCTACACAATTAGAATAGTGTATATTATGAATAGAGTCATATTGAGTGATATATTGCAACATTCTTTTTGATTTGTTAAGAACAAAATGTAACAAATGCAAAAGATTCATGTTCATACATGGGAGACACTGTAACAGTCTGCTGGATGTGCGTTTGTGTTTGTATACTCGCAAGATTGTGAGAAGAAATCGAGAGCTTCACAGTGAATCTCAAACCTAAACCTGTGTACATTTTCGATATGTAGCAAATTCTCTTTCTAGGCGTGCATCTCATCTGGTATTGAATTGTAATTTGAAAACAAATTTCAATCGATACCATCTCTTGCTACAGTTAACCTGAGAGAGAGAGAGAGAGAGAGATCGAGAACGGAAATTCACCTGTAATTTCTTTAATCTTATTAAAACAAACTAAATATTTCACAATATAATACTTGATACTTTAGTTATTCATTGTTAAAAGATGGCTGGCCTATTTTGAAGGGAGATAAGAAACTTTGACAGATGTACGTAGAACCTATTCAGCTCATTTATCTTGGAAAGTGCTTCAAAGAGTTACTAGAGCGTGCTAAATTATTTCCTCTTTGGTTTAGATTCTAAACTTTAGACGTATCTGCATTCCTATAATCGAGGTATGCTGCTCACCCGAATGGCCAATAAATCGATAAGAAAGGATCGGTTTTCAAAATAAGATCTATCGAGAGCTATACATGAATTTAGGAAATTTTAATAATTGATAAAATTTTCAACAGCTGAAACAATACGTCTACCCAGAAATGCCTTAAAATGGGTATTATTCATTACACGTTTATAAATTATCGATGAGTTTCGAATATACTACATTCATCGAATGATTTTACCAATATTTACTCTATTGATTCTTGATGAATTTTCTCGAATTTGTATAAATGAAATTTTTAGATTTTGGTTACGTAACGAAAAAACAGTTGTTTGACCCTCTTACAGTAAATTGTTCTGCTTAATTAGAAAGCGATGATAAGGAGAAATTGAAAAAGATTTACCTGAGGTGACAGGAGTCCACAAATAACAGAATAGCAAGACCAATAATCTCGATAGATTCTGTTTAGTCCCTCTGCAACAGACGTCCAAAAGTGGAATATCTTTAGACAGTTATTCGGATTGTGTTGTATTCGATTCAGGGTGGAGATGACAAAATATGAAATAATCTCTGATCTAAAGTATTAAATGGAGTTAGCATAAATAATTATATTCACCTAGCGTTCATTTGTTGCTTTAAATAGGTAAACTTGTCATCTTTTGATTCATTAGGAGCGAATATGATTTCATACAGGGAGAAGTTGGAGTTGCTTTCAATTACCTTGGCCCTTTTCCAACACCAATTCAAAAGGATCAGTTGACAACTTTCGTAAACCAAACCCTGGGACATGATGGAATGATCAATGTCCTCCTTTAAAATTGAATCTATCACACTGGTAAAGGTTGCCTCGTACAAGGCAAATTTTGGCGGAGTCATATAAGGAAGCATGGAAGTGGTCAGTGCCAATGGCAAGTTGAGTTCATATGGACCGTTGGTTAGACTCTCGTGGTCTAGTAAAAACTTTATTTTGAAAGAATTGTCTTGTATTTTCAAATCTGGAAATGATTGAGATCTCTCGTTGGAGATTGATCGTTCCAATTTGTGGTTTATTTCACTGGAAGAAGTTATTGATTCTAACGATTGGTACTCGCCTAAATCAGTATAGTTGTAACTCAAATTACTCTCCGAGTTATATTTAGGAAGATGGTATGAGATCTCAGACAGATACTGCCTCCTAGTGGAATTGACAGTAGAACTACGATTAAATTTAACTCGTCGATTTTGCACATTTTCAAAATTACTCCCTGGCCTATATAGGTTATGAATGTAGACACGGTTCTTGACTGGATTTTTTAATAGCGTATTACAATTTGGTCCCAATTTTGATTGTGTGCTCACATAATAGCTTATCAAATCGGGAATGTCGGTAAATTTATAATCTAATAGGGAATAATAAATTATTTCTGGAAATTTCTGGCATTTGATGAGATATTGAAAAGTTTTTTCTTCTCTCTCCTGTTCATTCCATCTGACACAGATTGCGAAAAAATACTTGTGCACTATTGATTTATAAACAAAAAAGTCCCCATTTTTTCGAAGAAGAGAACCGATATTTTCTGACTTCACATTTTCATGAAAATATGACTGTATTGAAAGAAGGTTTTTCTGGGTTTGAAAGTCATCTATTTGTTCTTGAAAAGCTTTAAATATTGGTGAGTTATCAATGTACCGCTCTTTGAAAAATGACATAAAAGTTTTAATTCTGAATTAGTTCAATAACTTAGAAGTAAAACAATTTGAATCTTTTGAATTAAGTGTTTTTTCTCAACAATTAACTTGTACTCCTTTTTAAGAGGAAATTCAAATCCTTAGCCTCAATGTTACTTTGCTATGTCGCATATTTACTATTTTCATCTTTATGTTTTTGCGACATCAGCATTAGAATGCCATCTATTTCAATCAATAAGGGAGAAATTTATATTTGCTCCAACTTTAAGTATCCTGACGACATAAATTCGATAGAATATATCACTGAATTTGAGCCTAAATTCAATAGCTCGGCAGTACATCACATGATACTTTATGGATGTGAACAGAATTTTGATGAAAAGGCAGAATGTGAAAATAACTGTCATCAAATGTTTTATGTATGGGCTCATAATGCTCCAAAATTGACCTTGCCAAATAATGTTGGCTTTAAAATTGGACCAGGATCAAAATTTAAGTATCTCCAACTCCAGATGCATTATAAAACAGAGGTGGCCACAATTGATGCTTCTGGGATTGATATGAAAACTTCAAAAATTGAGAAAAGATACAAGGCTCATATTTATCTTTTAGCGAGTAATTATCTAGGAAGGATTCCAGGTCACAATCCAAGATTTGCCTTGAATATTTCCTGTGAATTACAAATAAAAAACCAATGGACTGTGTTTGGTATCAGAACACACGCACATGCTCTTGGCAGAGGCTTGGTTGGCTACCGATATAGAAACGGTGAAGTTAGCTTGATTGGAAGAGGAAATCCTCAATTACCTCAGGCCTTTTATCCACCAAACATGCTAGGTTCTTCTAGAAAGCTTATTGATTTACATAGTGGCGACATTATCATGGCTAGGTGTGTCTATGATTCTAGTGGAAGAAGGAGAGATACATATATCGGATCCACCTTTGAAGATGAAATGTGCAACTACTATCTCATGTATTATTCTGAGTGAGTTGGCTGAAACGATATTTTTTCACAATGAACCGCCCATCAGGTTACTCTATAGTTTAATTAGATAAATATCATCGTTAATCAATAATTCATTGATGATAAATAATGAAAAATTTATTTGTATTAATTTGTAGAAGTGATGAAAATGAAGTGGATGTTTGCATTGATGATAATATTCCCAATGTTTGGAAGTATGCACCTTTGGATGCTTCTGCCTATGGTCCGGAAAAGTTGGTTGATTCTCTGGATGAAGAAGTTCACCTAAAAGTTTCCATAAGCAATAATGAGACTCTGTACTTTAACCGGATAAAAGAATGGTTCATTTCCGGGACACCTTTCAGCATTGGGCAAGTATCCTCAATTGATTTTGCACGAGATCCAGAGAGTGGAAATGAACTGCTCTTCGCTGTACATCGAGGAACAAATGTTTGGGATTCAGGATCTTTCTCAATGACCGATAGGTACATTAAGAATTTCGAGAACACAGTTGATTTTGCACTGCTCATGATCAATCCAGAGAGCGGAGTAGTTGAACAATATAAAATTGATAAAACACTTGTCCTTCCACATTCAGTGACTGTGGAAAAGGGGAGGAATGAAGAGGCGATTGCTGTTTATTTCACAGACATTGCATTACATCAGGTTTTCAAGTACGCATGGGGCAAATGGGACGAAGCAGAGATGATTCTCGGCTCCAAAGGCATTCCAGGCAACGACAACGATCACTTTTGTAAGCCGACCGACGTCAAAGTATCCCCTGATAAAGTAAGATTTCATGATCAATTTTCAAATGAATATGAATATTAGCATTAAGGAAGATCTTTATTGATCGATTTGCTCATTTCTCATGGTATTTTTTGTATGCCTATCGAGAAATAATTGAACACGTGTATGTTTCTCTCTCTCTTGGAACAGGTTTTGATTTAGTTTCCAAAATTTGTAATTATGTACAATATTACATCCAATTTTCTTACTCTACAAGTAAAGATTACAATTGCTCTATTGTTGGAAACTATTTAGGAAACTCAATCTCTATGGTGTAGAGATTTGAAATGAGAAAAGTCATCTCTTGCCTCGTGACTGTTCTTCCTATGATTTTGAGCGTATGTCTACGGAAATAAGCAAAATTCTGTTTAATACTATTTAATACAATTTATCCGAATACATTCCTTTTCCAAGTCTAATTACTAACTGCAGAGTAATCAGGGATAAAAATAAACATATAAGTTGTATTAACAGAATTCCAAGTTAATTTTACTGTTTTAATTAAAAATAGTAATAAAGTCTAATCAAGTGATTTTTGTGGAATTTGAAATTTTACCTGCATTTATTTCGGAAATTCAAGTAATTTAGCACGTTGTGGGAAGAAATAAATTTCAAATCGAATGAGAAAAACAGAAATCCAAAGCGTAGAAAAATAATTTTTCAAAAATTTGAAATGGAAAAAGTATAAGCCCTTTCGATGCCATAGCTAACATCTAAGAAAGTTTCAAGTTTGATTACTCAAAATTTTACCAATGAGAGGATTTATTTGAAAATTAATTTGTTGAGAGCTCTCAGTTGAAGGGATTTAATTCGATCCTATTACAAAACAACTTAATAGATGTTAAAGATTCAAGGTAAAAATTTTAGAGTTAAAAATTGTCACATTTTCAAGAAACTCTTGCTCATGCATAAAAAATATACCTTTTTCTGAATTAACTATTTGACTACTATGTACATGAATTTAGGAATTCTAGTCCTTTCTGAAAAAGCTCAAATATCAATGGGACTCCAATGTCTGGCTAATAAAAATATAGAGCTATTCTCTCGATAAATTTTGGGAATTTATGATTTTTATAATAGAAATTCATTTTTTTAGAAATCGGTTTAAAGAAAAGAAATTTCGAGTTAGTGCTATTTTTCTTATTTTCAAATCTTTGAGTCTCACTCTTGCACGATAATAGACTGTTTCTCAAAATCTCTACGACCATTCTTGTTTTCTATCTCTATTAGTGATCCTGAAAAATAATGTTTGATCCACCTTGAGATCAACAAAAAATTTGCATTCAAAGATTTAAAAAATCGGTGAAAGTGTGTTTTTTGGATAGTTTGCGATATGCTCTTAAGAAAGAATCATGAAATCATTGGAGCGAGGTCTATTATAATACAGTGTATATGTTACCGTGTGTCTGGGAAATCAGTGAGTGTTGGTAATCAGTGTGACTTTAGTGAGTCTAGCCCTCATTACCTAAACTCACTGAGAAAGTCAGTGAATTGTGTGTCTGGGATTGATTTACGAAAATGTTCAAGATGCTGGCAAAATCCTACTTTCAACATAGAAGAACACCGAAAAATTCATATTCTTGATATTGATAGAGAATTTCAAATCAATAATAACTAAGAGTTATGAACAAGATGATTTTTATAGAGCTGGTACCGTGAATAAACTGATAGCAAGTAATCAATTAGATGTGATTTTAGTGTCTCAAGTGTCAAAGATTGAGTGTTCATTGAAAGAGATCAATGCCGAATTTTCCCTTGGAAATGGATAAGGAACATTCAAAAGTAATTGTATTGGAAGTTGTAAAACACTGACCTGTGATCTAAAAAAATCGATTTTTATGTAAATCATTCTCCTCCTTTCGGCAAAAAAAATAGATTATCGATGCTATAAATTTTAATCAATTAGTTGAGCTTTTGAATTCACTGACCTTCTCAGTGAGTTTGGGTAATAAGGGCTTATTAGCTAGACTCACTAAAGTCACACTGATTATCATCATACACTAGAGAATTACCAACACTCACTGATTCCCCAGACACACGGTAACATATATAAGGGATTAGAATATTGAAAATTAATTTGAGAATAAAAATTTAAAACTCTCTTAGATTTTAGCCTACAAAATATGAAATCTTCAAGAATGAAAATCTATGAGATTCTTCTAGTTTTATCCAGTAAACTGATATATTTTTAAATCTCTTTTTAGAAGTGGATTTTTGTCTCCGATGGGTATTGCAATTCAAGGATAATAAAATATACTTATGAAGGTGTAAGAGTGACAGAATGGAGCCTTTCTGGGACATTTGGAAGGAATAACAATGAAGATTTTGATGTTGTCCATAGTTTGACAATAATCGAGAAGAAAAGGGAGGATGAAATTGACCAAATTTGTGCTGCTGACAGAAATAATGCCCGAATTGCCTGTTATACACTGGATGGTGAATTAACTATTCTACATGTGAATGATGATTTCAGACCTCAACTGTATGCTCTAAGCTACAATAAAAACTCTGAGTAAGTCTCATCATGGATTGCGTAACCCTAGAGCTATATAGATTTGGGAATGTCTTCGATAAGCAAAATTTAAAGAAATTTACCTTTCCTGATTCCAACAATACATAAAATAAATGGATTATAATTGGAAACACACCAATAAGAAGGATTAGTTTCATTTAGAGAATTTTATTATATGAAAAATATTTTGGTAATTTCGAAATGCATAGCTATAAAAATTATCCAATCGTGCAAGATATTTCTGGTTTTTTTTATTTTCGAAAAAGAACTTTGATCTTAGATGTTGAAATTTTTTCTTCCAAGAGAAGTTTCCTTTTTATGTATTCAACACGACCACTTTTACATCTGAACTTTTTTGATTTTTGATTGTTATATTACTAAAATGATTGCAAAAGATAACAAGAAACCTCCAGTAGAGAACTGCTCAACTCCTTAATGTATTTAACGGGATATAATTTCATTTTAAGCATTAAAAACTAATTATTTTGAAAACTAAGTATTTAAAAACATTAACATTAATAGAATCCTCTGTATCTGTTGATTACTAAAATCTATCCCAGAGTTGTAGTTTTGATAGTTTTAAAAATTAACCTTTATTCTAACCTCTTTTTTGCGAAAAACCCCTCAATCGAACATGGGTTTTATTTTTTATTGGATGCATATATCTTAACTTGTGTAGATTCTGACCTAGGTTAAAATTCGAAAATGAGAGAAACCCTTAGCTCTAACAAGCCAATTCATAATAGACGTAATAAATGAAACCTTGAAATTATATATGTTGTGCCTAAAGTGTAACGAAAACCTAAAGTGTAATTAATTACACTTTGGACGACTAGTGTAACGAAAATACCTGCCCCTTTTCGGTGTATGCCTGTTAGCATATACGGTCTATGCCAATCCAATATACCAGTGACTTGCCTAAAGTGCAATGAAAATATTTAACCCCTCTGACCTTTTTGGAAGGCCTGTTATACAAAGTGAAATTCATAAACAATCACTTTCAGGTCTTGAATCATTTTTAATACAAAAGAATTTAACATAGAAATTGAAGATGCTTTAACATAAAATTTAAAACTATAATTAAAAAAAATTAAATTGAGTTTTATCAAAACTGATTTTGCAGAATTAAGTCTGAGGCCAAAATATTGTTAAAGCTACGTTGAACATTTTTTGGAAAATCTATAAGAAAAGTCGTTTTCACAATTGAGAGACCCCCTCTTTTAACCAAGCCAAACAACTACGTCACACTCTTTCTAGCTTAGTCATCGTATAGAAGACCCCCTTTTTTCCTATTTCACGTTGTGAGGATTTTTTCCTTTTCATTTTTAAACACAGGAAACTTCTTATTTCTCACTCCTATAATTCAACTTTTTAACGAAGAATTTTTTCTCTTCAATCAAGAATCTTTATTCAATTAACATAAGATAATTTTTTAAAATAGTTTCTCATATTTTGGCTAGGAATCATCATCCATGCCCTAGTTGACATGTCTATGACTCTAGAAAGGTCAGGTTTAGCACCATAAGCTATCAAAAGTTTCTTGTAATTCAGTTTAAACTCTTGAATGACCCCACTATCAAGAGGCTGAGACAATGCAGTGGTGTTTTCTGGTAAATATAAAAGACGAACGTTTTGTCTTTCCTGAATCTGCATGTGGGGTCGACAATTGTCGAGTAGAAGAAGAATTCTTCGTTCACCAACCCAATCTGCGAAATCATCATACCATTTTTGAAAAATCGTTCGGTCCATCCAAGCTCTGCGTTGACCTGTATAGTTCTGGGGTATGTTACCACGGAAGCATCTGGGCCTATTCGATTTTCCTAAGAAAAATTTTTCATTTAAAAGATTCATGAATAAGATAAAAAACTCACCAATAAACAGTGGTTGGTATTTTTCTCCAAGAAGAGAACAGCATAAATGAATGGTGATTCTTTCCTTGTGCACTTTCGTTCCCTTAATTGAGCCTGTAGAAACATCCAAAGTTGTTTTACCTTCATCAAGGTAATTGAGTCCTGTTTCATCACAATTGAAAATATTTCTTGCTTCATAGTTTGCAATGGAAATTACCCAGCTGACTCAACTTTTGATTCTGCATCGAATAGTGTTTAATTCAGTGAGCTAGGATCAAAAATAGTGAACTCTGTTGTTTTAGGAGATATGAATTAGAAATTTATTCCGGTGATATAAAGATAGACATAGATGACATGTTCGAATTTTCAACCCATTTGAACTTGAAATAAGAGAGATAGAAGCACTTAAAGTGGGTTGACTTGGGGAGAAAAAATCTTAAATTCATCTCATTACTCATTAGTAGAGAGGTTTAAATATTTTAGTCAGATCCTCTTCTTTATATACTTTTTTTAGGAAGTTCACTGTATATTGCATTGGCATAGACTGTATATGCTAACAGGCATACACCTAAAAGGGGCAGGTATTTTCGTTACACTAGTCGTCCAAAGTGTAATTAATTACACTTTAGGTTTTCGTTACACTTTAGGCACAACATATATATACATTTATAGCCTCTTATATGGAATCAATGGACCTGAGTTATATCCAAAGGTAGCCTCAGATTTGTACGAGTATAAAATAAGCCTTATGAAGCCAAATCACAAAGATAAGATTGTGAATGTGGGTAAAATCCATGGAAACGTGGAACAGGTTCAAGATACTGTGATAAAGAATCCTCATGCCATTGTGACTTCACCTGACAATTCGCAGTTATTTGTTGCAGACATTTTCAACAGAGCCACCATTATCAAATATGAGATATCCATAAGTACGTTAATGCTTTTAATATGAAGATGCAACCTATAATAAATGAGGTTTGAGAATCAAATTGTAGTTTTAATTCCCACTGTGCCCTTTAAGGCAAGTACCACTTGAGCAACTCATTGTTAATCATCTAAGGCTCAGAATATACGTCGTTCCCCCTCTCCCCCATTCAAAACCTATTTCTCGGGGCTATAGAAAAAAAGATCATACCTATAGAATTCAAAAATGCAATCGTCTGAACTCCATCTACTGAAGCTAGGAAGATGGCCAATTTTCGGATCAAAAAACTCCAGAACTAAAAATAATTGCTGTAGACTCAATAATTGGCGTAAACAGCATCTACTCTCAAGTTTTCTTCGTTTATTTGTAAAATGCCACTAATTAACTCATTTTTAAGATCATAAGGTCATAATATTGAAGGGGGTATTTTTATGAGTTTTACAAATAACAATCTCTTTTGACTTGAGATGGTAAATCTTGAGAATAAAAATTAATTATTTTTTCTTCCTAGATGCTAAACTGAGCCAGACAAGTATTAAAAACTTTTCGGATCTTCGAATGAAAGCATTGGAAAGTTTGAAAGCAGCTGCTAGGTTTCCCAAGACCGTAGGACTATTCTTAATTTGTTTGTGCGGTATTTTTATGAGTATTATAATATGCATTATTATGTCGAAGTATAACTCTTCAAAGAGAAATGATTTGAAACAATATTACAATACAGAAAGTCAAGTAGGCAAGGTTCTCAAAGAGAAGACTAGTGACATCCTAAAGTCAGTAAAGAGGAAAGATTTCAAATCAAAAGTGTTCGGAGATAACTGGAAAAAGAATAAGCAAGGTTTTATGCAATTGAGTACATCCGAGAAGGAAGCCTTGATGAAATATGAATCTGATAGTGAAGATAGCGAAGATGAAATTGTCAACACTAATCGTATTCCAAGATTCAAGTTTAGTACGAGAGACAATGCAAACACTATTGTATAACATACTGTTATTAAGATAATTTCAATTCCAACTTCTATTTTTATATATTTTCAATTTAATCAAAGTTTTATGAATCTGTTGTTGTGATGTCTTAATAAAACTTAACGTGTATTGTTCGGTGAAAGAAAGCCTGATTTTTACATCTTTCTAATTGAACATGTTTAGATACAGACTGGAATATTTGAGTACAAATGTCAATCTAAACCTTATTGACATGAGGATTAGCTCAATATTTTTCTCCGGATGGTTAGAAAAAAAATTTTCATTTGAACTCCATATTGAAATGAGCCGGAAAGTTATTAAAAATTGAAAAAAGAGGCTGTTTTACGAATTTAAAAAAATGCTCTAAATTTCCACTTTTTCGCTTAAAAATTTCATTGATTTTTAAGTAAAAAATGCTGGTGTTTGTGGAAAACATTAGACAAATGAAGTTCACATAAATTCAGCCTTCCCAAGAAAAAGTTCAACTTTCAAATTTTGTGTCGTTCATTTTCGATTATTGACAACAAAATTTATCTAGATGTGGCAAACTGTTGCAATACGAGGACAAAAGTAAAACCTAGACCTGTAGGCCTGGTGGATTCAATGCATCCTAGCTCACTTTACTCAGACTAATAAAAGTTAAATAAACGAGAATTATCAAAGTACTGATCAATATTTTCAATTTGTGGACAAATCACATCAACACAGAACAGAATGTACTAACAGAATTGCTTAATAATGCATTTAGAAGTATTTGATGGTTTATGTGAAAAGAAAATTATAGATCCATTTGAAATCAACCGTTTCTTGAGAATTTTAAGGGTTAGGCATTGTAAGAGACAAGCTGAAAAATCACTAAAACTTGCTGAGCAAATGAAGCATGAAGAATTTTCATTGGAAATTGAATATTTTTGTGAATGAAAACACGACCTTCAATTCAACACCACAAGCCTAGAGACAATTTGTTGTTGATTGTTACAGTATATTTTTAGATCAGCGTATATATGTAATAATAATTCATCGATTCCACAAAAATTTATTGAGATGGGTTTCATACTTTAAAAGTGATCAAGGGAAATAATCTAATGATAATTTAATAATCTATTTTTAATAATTCACAAAACTATATTTAATGTTCAACTTGGACAGTTCAGGGAAAAAACTTCAACCTTGACACGAAATAATGTAATGAACAAGGCTTAAATTAAAATTTATATGAAACTATTGTTGAAAGAAAAAACTCACATTATAAATTGATAGATCTTTCTAGTGTTTATTAGAGGGGATTTTGCAAATAATTAGTTTTTCCTGATATCTTATAGTTTTGTACATGAGTTGGAGGAAAGTCTGATAGTTAATAGTCTGATAAAGGTTTTCAATAATAACTAGATTTTTTATAATATCATTATTTGATATAAATAATATCCTGTTATTATTACCAAGTTGGTAATAATTTTGAAATTCTTATTCATTAAAACAAGTACATCGCAGCAGGTATTTGTTTAAACGTATCAGCTTTATTAGATTAGGATACTTGAAAAATTCAAAAGTTACAAAAAGTCTAGATTAACTTTTGTATGGAAAATATTTATCTATATACATCAAAGTCGATTTATTCGACGAATGGTAACAACTAGATATATAAAAGTAACAAATTTGCAAAAGAATTGCTCTGAAAGTGATATTCATAACCTCTTCAACAAGTAAATTTCCTGATATACATGCATCAAAGAATATCCAGCTGATATTTTATTTTTCAGGTTCGGCTACATAGAAAACTTGGAACTATTTGACTATAATGGATTTTTCTACTTCATAATTTCATTCATGGACATAAAGTCAGCCAGTAGAGCCTATGTCTCCGACATTTTCTTTCATGGTTCCAAGTTGAAAATGGAATATTACGATCCGAGTGGAAAAGTTGGGCTACAGTTCCTTGATAAGAATCAACGATTCAAAAACCAAAGATATCTCTATGAAAAGTATGTTTGATCCTATTTTCTCTGATTATCGATAACAAATTTTATGTATTCATTTGAAATTAATTACTTTTAATTAATTTCCAGAGAGTCTAGTCTATCTCTTAATGGGAAAACAGATCAATATCATAGTGTGATTGAAAAGCGCCAAAATTCCAATCAATCAGATAATAACTATCCTGTTAGCCACCGTGGACTAAAAATATCTCGTCTACCTCCTCAAAAAACTGAAGATCAAATTCGGCAAGGCCTCACAGCGGAATTCCGTCGGTACGGCCGGATAGCATCTATATTGGTTATTCACGATAAAAATTCTTCTACAAACGGTAATCGAGCAGCAATTCTCACATTTAGAAGGAAGGAAGATGCCTGTCGTGCATATCAGTCCACGAGAAGTGGCGAAAAGGTCATTTTTGCCACCAGAGCCATGATTGAACCACATTTTGGTCTGCCTAGTGAGTTAATACTCTCCTTATCCCATGGATAATAATTGTACCATTTTCAATTGCTATGGAAACATTTTGTTATAAAACTAATACTAATATCATTAGTTCTGTAATAACAAGAACACCAAACAACAGTCTATTATACATCCTTTCTTTAACTGATATTGATTTTAGTTTTTTTTCAAAACAATTTTCTCAGGTGGTTATTTCTCTTTACTTCTTACGAAACACAGTCCTTTCTTATTTCAAGAGAGATATTTGTTTTCTTTAACTCTCTATCCAGAAACAATTTTGCATGAGAATGTAAAGTTTTCGACTTGCTCTTTCAATTTATCGATTGATCTCGTTTTTTAGCTGTTGATTCTCAAGAATGCTCAAGTCCATCGTCTAGTTCCTCTTCAGCAGCTTCGCCAATAACCAATGCAAGCTCTCAACACGGCAACGATGACCGGGATATCAACACCAAGACCCCATTGAAAAATTCCTCAGTGAACTCTTGTTCGAGTTCCCTCCTAAGGAAAAGTTCCTCCTTGAAATCTGACGATCTTGAGAATGATAAAAAGTTTACTAATGATGGTAGACTTCTTTTGACGGGATCTAATGCCACATCTACCCTTCATAACATCAACTCTTCTACTCCCAATATCAATGGATCTATTTTAATGAATAACAACAACAGTAACAATCATAGTGCTAATACAATTGGATTTAATTCAATTACAAGGACTCTATATATTGCTGGACTAACAAGAACAAACCAGGGCCCTGTTTCACGTGAACAACTAACTACAGCATTTAGAAAATTTGGGGAAATTGAAGTAAGTATCAATCAATCACAAAATTCATTCATTCATTCATTCATCCCTGAATTATTATTATTAATCGATAAACTTTGATTTTCTTGAAACAAAAACGCCTCTTGTCCAATCCACCATCGACCATGTTGATTGGAAAATCAATTTTCTTGCTACTACGCTCTTTGCGTATATTCCACTCATTGGTTATTGATCACAAATTTGTTTAATATGATCTCAAAGTCTTCATTCTCACACATATTGCTAATAGGTTCTTTTTCTCTCATTTTCGTTCTTTTTTTCTGATGATGACGGTGTTATCTCTTCTTTTGTAATACTAAGAGAAACATATCAATTTTTTATTCTTTTAAATTTGTTTGTTTATTTCTTTCTCGTATATCGATCGGTTCTGCTGCTAATATATATATCTTCCATTTTTTTCTCTTTTTATTATTTACGTATTTTAATATTTTCTCTTATTCTTTTTCTTCTCTTTATATCTCTAGTTTAGTTTTGCTTTGCATAGTGAACTAAGCCAAGTCTTTTTGCATATAGTTTTCTTTCTTCATCCAACATATTTCTCTCTTTAACTATACATTCAATGTACATGTATATACTATTATTCTAGTTATTTAGCAGATAATAGTAGTATCTTTCTTTTGTACAACTCTGCTTCACTTTGGTAGAGCGAGAAAGAATTTTTCTCTTCTATTTATCATAAAAGAGAAATGCTTTCGATCTATTTCTCTCTTGCTTACTTCAATATACATATTATATTATATATGTATAAAAATAATAATATCTTGTTCTTCTCTACTTCTTTTCTACTGAATTTTTATTGATTATTTAATCTATTTTACTACACAAATAACTATAGAAATCCACCTCATACACCTAATCGTGCTAGCTAGTACTATTTTAGAGTAATCTAAGTAGTAGAAGTAGCATTCATTTATTCATTCATCCATACACCTGAACATATGCACACATTTCATTCATGAATGAACCATATATGGATTTGTATACATGAATAATATATTCACTCAAGTGTGTGTTTGTGTATGTATGTATTTATGTATGCATTATAGAAGGAGAAAATTTACTTCTAGAATAAAACACGCAGATAGGAAAACTTGATTCTCTCTCATTTCTTAAATGTAACAATATTATCGATTAATACTACTACTACATTACTATTATTATTCTTCTTTTTTACATTTCTAGTAGTAGTAGTAGTAGTTGCAGAAGAAGAATGATTAAAGATTCTGCCCACTTTCTATTATAATGCATATATTGTGCTCTATGTATTTCTCCTCTCTCTCTCTCTCTCTTGTTATTATTATTGTGTATAGAAGATGTGGACATAAAAGAAGAATTTTTACATACACATAGATCCAAGCATACATCTCTTTTGCATATGTGAATGCATTGTTGTTAGTTTTATGAATCCATATCTCTTCTCCTGGCATATCGATCGATTAAATGTATAATTTCCATAAATTCATTTCCATCTCTCAATCTCTTCATGTCTGTCTGTCTAACCATCTATTCATTTCTTTTCTCTCTTTCTTTTTTCCCCATATAAGTGAATATTCTCTCTCATATATATATATTATACATACACTACTATATATATTAAATGAATGAAGAAGTTGAAGTATACTGAGAGAGATATAGTGTAATTCATTTATTCATTCAAAAAATGCATTTATTGATTTTTGTTTGTATGCATTTTTGTATGCCTGTCTAAAATAATTCATACAGATACACACACACACACACACGCGTTTTATGTGTTTATTTGTATTATAGTTTAGTAGCTATCTTTCCCCATAAAGACCTTATTATTCTCTTCAAAGATGGAAAATTCATATACAACATCCTATATGCTATTGTATTATTATTATTATTATTCTATTGTAATGATTTTCCACGAGAATAGAAATAATTCAATAATGATAATTACTCGAGGGAAACCATTAAATTGTATATTCAAATAATACAACTTCACCCACCCTATCCCCTCTAAAAATTGTCGAATATACACGTATATTTGTATTCTGAAATGGGTAAAATATCAATTTATCGATTATTCCATATTTATTTCATTTCTTCACAAAAAAACAACTTGGTCTCTTTTGTCTTTCCCACTAATAACAGACAAGAATTACAATCTAATCTTGTCCAAATCTCTATTTTTCATTATTACCAATGTAGTTTTTGAGTTATAATTATTAGAGAATAATAATTTGAGTTCTCAATTCATGTCCAATTATTTAAAATGGAATGAAAAACTTGACGAATATGGAATAATTGATTTTCTTTAATTACTTTAGCATGTACAAATGCGACCTGAGTCAAACACTGCATTTCTCCAATTCTCAGAGATGCGTGGGCCCCTGAGGGCTATGACAGCTCACTCCAGGGATCCCTTAAAACTAGGCGGTAGATTACTTAAATTGGCCTATGTTCCAAGTATACCATCAACCTGTCTTTGGATAGCAGATTTACCTCCAAAACTTGCTCAACTAACTGATTCTTGCCTGTTCAACAAGTTTCAGACAATTTCTCCAATCTCTGAAGTGAGTTTAATGATACATTTGAACTTTGATACATGTTATTCCAGTCAAATATCGATTTCTCAAACACAAATAAAAGAAAAAAAGAACAGAACACATTTTAGGCTCTGGATTTTATTGCTTTACACGAAAGGAATTAGAAAAGAAAAGAAATCAATTAATCTCTAAAGAAAGAGAGAATAATAATTTTCATTTTTTCAAACTTTTTATGTATTCTTTTATTTTCATTCAGCATATGAATACATTTTCATATATGCATATATCTCAGATACATAAAATATATATATGCATGAATATAAAAGCTGTATATAGATTCGTTTATATGTAGTGTATATAATTCACATAGAATGTAGATGAAAAGAATTATTGATTAATAAATTCATTGATTATGCATACATTAGAATGAAAAATAGTAAATACAAGATTCATTTTCATACAAGCATATATTGCATAAGGTATATGATCTTTCTATTCATAAAATATCTAAAGATGTATATCCATTGTTGATAAACAAATGTCTGCTCATGTAATTTGTGTTTGAAAAATCTAAAAATCAATCAATGATATTTATTGAACTTAAATTCTTCAATCCATTCATTCATTATGTTAAGAACCATAAAAAATAGATTTTCATTGATTGATGGGTCTAGTCTATATCAAAAAAAATAAACGACATTTTAAAAGCGTAAAATAGGACCCTTGTCTCATACATAAAATCTAGGGATTATCATTGAAATATTAATTCTAATTCGTTTGCAAAGAAATAATTTTCTTTTTTTTCAACTAAAATTTGCTTGAACTGTTTTCAATTCCTGATGCATTCTCTAATATAGACATGAGACATCTTTGATAACGACGAAATTCAAAAGACTTTTTCAATGGTTGATAAAGCTCTAAACTGGCTAATATAATTTTCAAATGTTTTCAATAAAATCTTTATCGTATTAATATTGATTTATTTCTCAGATTGTCTTGATTTTCCGTAACGCTGATTCCCCAGATAACGGATCTACCTTGAACAACAATAATAATCTTGGGAAAAATTCTCAAACTGCCGCATTCATCAAAGTCCCCTCGGTTACAGATGCCTCGAGTCTACTCAAAGAGCTTCGGACAAAAGAGACTCTTACAAAATTCCTATCTTCCCTCAATGGAAAGTATGCAGGAGACTCCCAAAAGTCTAACATTAGACCTTTGTCTGTTGATTATGCAGGACAGCGACAATGTAACCTTGTCTCTACTCTCAAGTCACAAAAGAATGGAAATCTTCTCAAGTGAGTTCCTTGTAATTGTGAAATGCATTCTCTCACTCTTGAAAATTTCTAAGATAGATTGATTTTAGTGTGAGAATGATGTGAAGCATATCTGCTTCTTTTAATCGATAAAATTATCGCAAAATGATTAATTTTTTTCTATTTCCAAAATATATTGTTTTCTTATCTCGTAGATCATCGAATATGAATTATTTAAGACAAAATCAAATCCGAGTGATATCATCGAATACCCAAAGTCCAGCCTTTTCTCCAAAGAACTTCACAACATCCAATGATTCTAATAACTTATCCACCAACTTTACACCCCTGTCAGTTGATGTTAGACGATCTTCTATAGCAGAGAGTCCTTCGGCTACATCGACTCCATTGCATCAAAAGATGAGTGAAAAGTCTCTAGAAGATTCCCGTTGGAAAGCAGCATCCCAATGTAAACTTACAAATCCAATCATTAAAACTGTCTCAAGCATGAATCATGCAAAGAAACCGACCCAGTTGAGTTTGTCTCAGTCTTCACTTTCCTCTGGCAGTTACTATGAAAATCATTCCAATACAAACAAGAAATTTCGTAGCTCCTCAACATCTTCATCATCTTCCTCCACAAACTCAACTGATTTCATTGGTTCTCCTTCGTTAGTTAGGAAAACTACCACATCACCAACTGTTGCAGCAAAGAAGACCAAGTTAATCTCCCAAAATTCAATTAAAAGTAAGAGTTTGCACACCACTCATGAGAAATGTCTGGCCACTTCATCCTCCACCTCTACAATGAATGCTATGCGCAAGAATTTGAGTCAACTCAAGGAAGACTTGAATTCTGCTCGTAATTCAATAACTTCCTCAATCAATGAGACTAGTAGGCTATTCTCACCTGTCAGGAATGACTCTGAGACTGACAACTACGAGTCAATGTACGACAAGATCAAGAGACGCAACCAGACCTCTGAGAAGGAAAAGAAAAGGAAGAAGAGTTCCTCAAAGAAGAAAAAGAAGAAACTGAAAGAGGAAAGTCCTTCATATCTCTCACTGAAAATTGGAAGTTCCTCATCTTCGATTAAAGAAAAGAATCGTTCAAATCATTCACCTCTTATTCGACGAAGTCTTGGCATTAGTTTCCCTGTCAAGGCAGACGAAACCTTTTCAGCTTCCTTGCTTAGTGATGAAAACTCTGGGGCTGACACGAAAAAGAGTAAAAAACACAAATTCTACTCAGACTCTACCGACGAAGACGATGATGAAAATGATGACGGTATTGATTTGAAACCAAAAGGTTCCATTTTCAACAAGACATTCTCTAGCAGTCATGTCAAGAGTAAAAAGTCTGAGACCAAAATCCCTAAAAAGACTCTTTCAACATCGTCTAGCTCCAGTTCAATCGACATCTCTATGAAGAGAAAACCAGAAAAGTTGTCTCTCCTAACGAGCAGTAATTCAAATCGGAAGAGGAGCAATAAAACTTCAATGGATCGTCACAAATCATCCAAGAAACAACGTTTATCTACCTCGCTAACCACCACCTCTTCTTCTTCTATGAAGACGTCCGGTCCAACTAGTCTGAAGAAGAAAAAGAGTCTCAAATCAAGTAAAAATTCTTCCCAACAAATGTCTAACAGCTTCGAAGCTCTTCTCAATCCAAATTACTCAGATACGAAAGAGGGGCCCGGATTTATCAAATATGCCAAGTCCCTTCAGTCTTCAGTTTTCTTTAGACGTCTTCAACAACAACAATTATCACATGATGAAGATGTCACTTTTGAAGACTTGAACGACGACGAGTTTGAGAGACTCTCCGCTGCTACTCCCTCCACAGAGCCAATGGAAAATGATGATGCCATGAGCTCATCGCAAGAAGAAGAGGCCCTCTTTGAGGATAACAATGAGAACGATGAAAGTATCCAAATGGACAGACAGAGTTTCATCAGTGACACTGATGAGAAGCCCTCACCAACACGTAATCCTTTCGAGGATATGGGTATGGGTGAATTGTGGCGAGGAATGGAAACCCCCACCAAGTACTCACCAAAAGTTGACCCAAAGAAGGAAAACGACGAGCCAATGTTTGAGGAAAAAGTCATCCCAAAGAGAGAAATTAAAACCTCTCCAGTTTACAAGGAAGAGGAGATCTCCCTGACTACTTCATCTTTTTTGGATAAAAATTTCATTCAAGATGATCAGAACAAGTTCAGATTCAAGAGTAATCTCAACAGTCAGGATCAGAGCGGAGAGCTAAAGTCATCACCTTCTGTATCTTCGAGCAGTCCATCTTCAGCGGCGATCGCATCATCGAAATGGGACAACATTGGCAATATCTCAATTAGTTTTAGTGAAGGGAATAGTAGCAGCGAAACAGTTCACAGTCCTCAACATCACGAGGCACTGAAAGATTCCGCCTCCAAGTTGGAAATTCAAGAGTCTGTTGACAAGAAAACCATTGTACCCATTATACCTCAACAACAGAGATCATGTCAAAGTCGTAATCCTGAACCAACTAAAGTTATACTTCCTTCCAATGAAGAGTTGACACCTGTTAAGCCTATACTAGCTGAACAGACAACAGTCATGAGTAAACCTCCATTGAATCCTTCAACAATATCGAACAAGTCTACAGTTATATCACCTGAAGTATTGTCCAATAGAATTATTCAAGATTTGAAAATTGCCACTACTTCAATTGTTGAAAGTGCCCCACAGTATCTACCGAATCTTCCTCAAAGTCCTATTATATCGAAAACAAGCACCAACATAAAATCAACATTACCTCAGATAAACCTTGCTGGAAGTAAACCTCTTTCTTCCTCACCTATCATTGGCAAGCAATATTCCAAAGGCTCGGCTACTGCTCAGACATCGTTAGCAAATTCTACACCGCAAACTTTGCCGCAACAAGTTCTGCCGATTAATCAATCATCACATTCAACACAGGGACATAGATGGTCTTCAAGATGTAATGTCGATTCAACTGTGGAAGGTGCCATTATTGGTGATGTTCAAAATTATGTCCGTGGTGTCATTGAACGTGTGACTGCTGAATCTTGTTCGAGCACAAGTAACTCGAATCCATCATCAACGTCTACAACAATGAGTAGCTCTAAGAAGAATAATTTCAATTCTTCAGGCACATCCACCGGATCTAATTCGTCAGTTGCGACCAGTAAGAAAGTGGAGAGTTCCCTTAGCCAGCCAACTCCTACTTTACCTTTAATAGAGTCAGCTACAATTCAGATTCCAGGCGTGAACGCTTGCATAACACCGAAAGCACTAGGATCAAGTGATCAATCAAAGAAGGCAGCAGATCCTTACGAATTGAACTTTGATGAACCTTCGATTACAAAGATGTCTACCGTACCAACATCTACGATAATTTCAGTCCCACCAACTGCAACAGTTGCTACAACCTCTTGTGTAGAACCTGTTAAGCAGGCCATGTCAATAATAAATCCATTGAATTCATCTACAACAGTTTGTCAAAAAGTTCAAAAGGAAACCGTTGACAATGTCATCCGGGATGTTGTAGCCGGTAAATTTGATGCTCAAAGTTATCTCGATAGCTGGCGTAACAAGTCAAATCCCGCTACGATTTTGTCGCCTTCAAATAATTTTGGTAATCAATCTGTCACTAACAGCTCTCAGATCAATACAGATCCAAATGTCGACACCAAATCGAATTGCAAAAACTCTATGAAACCTACAACAGATGCTGTCATTGCTTCTACATCAACATCATCTTCAACAGTCAATCAAACCAATACTACTACTGTTAATAGTGCAAATTCTAATAAAACTAAACCAATATCAACTAATAGTACTTCGGTTGTAGCCTCATCAACAAATGCGAGCAATAACAACATTGTTTCTATGATCATTGATGCTCTCAAATCCCTACCCGGCCTCCAAGTTCATACAGTCGGTAATGACTTTCTATTGAGCAATTCATCTGCCTCCGATTTGACATCAGCTACACTGGCAACAAATCAATTGTTGAAGGACTCCCAGACCAGCGTTACAAACATGACGTTGCCTCTAGTTCATGGGAATAAGATACCACCATCGGCTACAATATCTGCAACCACAATTACTTTGCCAGTGACGGCTGCTGCAGCCGGAATTAAAGTAAGTCAAAGATTATAAATATCAATATTTCAAGTTTACTTTTCTTGAATATAAACTGGTTGGCTAAAAACCTAGCAATTAATGAATTTTCGACTTTTCTCTTGATGCATATTTTCACAAACACTTATTCCTTATTTTCCTTATCAGAATTTGCAAGCAGTCATGATGCAGCAACAACAGCAGCAATTACAAAATAAGAAAAACCAAATTTCCACTAGTCAGCCATCGCAGAATCAATTTCCAAATACTCCGTTATCCAAAAAGACCCATGTTACATCACTAAGTACAATCCCGAATTCTAGTACTTATGTAAAGAACTTTGATGAGGCTAAAACATCAAAGAATATCCTTTCCATATTGAGTAACCTTCAACAAAACTCTACTCCGCATTCGAATTTACCTGACAATCAACAAGTGTCATCCACGACATTCCCCTCTACAAATTCGGCTTTATCAAGTGCAAGGAAGTCAAATCAAACGCCCACGATAACCACACCGTTTTATTTGAACAATCAGGCCCCATCATCTAATAATAATGTCTTTCAGTCCAATAAAACTAATGTTGCTCAATGCACTAAAGATTCTTGTGATGTAAGTTTGAAAAAAAATTACCTTTCCAAAGTAAAATATCTAATATTCGTTTATATCTCTTTCTAGATTAATGCCGTTGTTAATTCCACTACTGGTGTTACTGCTGTAAATCAACAGTTTGCCAACTTCATACAACCAGCGTCAAGGAATCAAAGCTCTTCAATACCCCTGTCAAACACTCCACCGCCAAATCCTTCCAGGTCCAATTTGTCCTCTCCACTTGCTAATGTCAACAATCCTCGTCCATCTTCATGCCATCAACAGGCGCCACAACAGCCAAGTCTTTTACTCAAAAATCTCAGTGAAAGGTTACTTAATCAAGATCCGGCTAATTTGCATTTAATGATGAACCTTATCCAGACTATGGCCAATTCGAATCCCGAGAATAAGGCTAGTAATATAACGAATGAAGCATTACTAATGCACACTCTACAAACGTTCATGTCCACCGCTCCACAAACTCCTGGAGTGAATGCTGCCAATCAGGCATCTACTAATCAACCACCTAATGGTAATCCCAGTCAAAAGCAAACTTATCCATCAGCCAAGCAACAGTCAAGTAAGAATTTATTAAAATCTATACTTTTAATATGAATGAGTAATTCACGTTGTTTATCAAAAACGTCCGAGTATCCACTTAAATTCATAATTTGGGAATTTACAAGAAAGAGATATGATAAAAGTTAATAGTTTACAAGATAATAGTTTACAAATAATGAAAGAAATAGTAAAAAACCCTGGAGATGACAGCATAGATGTATGGGTCAAAGAGAAATTCTTTATTAATCTATACAAACCCAATCTATGTGTTCAGAAAAACTATTCTTATAACCTTCAACTCCCATGGCCTATGTGAGCTTTTTCACTTTTCTCTCCACTGTTGCTATTTATTGGAGATTTTTGGTGTTTTTTCAGTTCACATGTTATACCTTTAAGATCAACAGTAATCTGTAGTTATGACAAAAATAATCTTGAATGAATTATTTGCAAACCTTTACTCCATTTATTGAGATATAGTAGTATTTTGGCTAGTTTGTATTTCTCACTACGTGAGAGAGAGGATATTTTGAAAAATATTTTTGAATTTCTAAGAGAGGAAATTAAAATATACTTTGAATTTTACAAAAATTTGCATTCATTAATTTAGCTCTATTTCATTCCTTTCGAATGCACTTGATTCATATCAGAAACTCATTAATTCATTTCTTCTTTCTGAATGACTTTTTGAATGAAATAAAAAGAATTGATTATTCTCTCTCTCTATTCAGTTTGTTTTTCTTTCTTCAGTCTTTTTTCTTACTGAATCTTCTACACACACACACACCCACACAAAATTAGATAATGTCATGATTGCATAACATAATGTTTCAATGCCTATGTATTGATTTATCTGATCAAGTAGTAGAGGGAGGTGTTCTCTCCATCATTTGGTGCAGAAAAAAAAGTTTTGACCTCATTCTTCTTATTGAAATCAATTTAAATGTCAGATATTTTTCAACAAAACAACACCACTTCTTTTTACTTGTTCTCATCAATCCAAAAATAAATTAGGCCAAACTAAACATTTATCTTCTTTTTAGTGGACAAACTTGCGAGCCATGTGAATTCGGGTGGGCCAACAAATTCCGATATACTCTTGAATAACTTGATTTCACCTGCTACTGTTGGCACAGCCAAAAGCACTCAACAAATCAATAGTAATACCTTGTTATATCCCACCTGTGGTCCTAGTCTGACATCTCCTACTACAAATGCAACACAGAACGTCAATAAGGGTCCTGCAAAATCTCAACCGACAACAATAACCCAAGATCAGATCAGTAATCCTAGCAACACAGCTACTGCCAACCCTTCATCCTCCAATGATTCAAATCAATTGGAAAGAATCGTTCAAGACTATCCTTTTGTTTGGCAAGGTCGGCTCTCCTTGAAGAATTCAGAGGCTCATGTTGCTCTTCACTACATTCACGGGAACATTAATTTGTTGAATAATTGTATGAAATTGCTGGCAACTCTGACAAAATCCCTGTCCACTGACACTGAAATGATGATGGATGCACCTCTGAAGATTGTTCAACGCATGAGAATGGAACCACCGCAACTTGAAGCTGTTCACAGGAAAATGTCTCAAGATGGCGACTACTGTGCTTGTCTTGCCTTGGCTTCCGGTAAAAATCCAGAAGACCTATGTCATCAGACTCAAATTCTCTCACATGGTTTCATCCGATACATGCAGGAAAAGGGAGCTGCTGGTATCATCAATGCCTGCCTTCCGGATCAACAGAGCGAGGGTCAATATATCGTTCATATATTCCCTCCGTGTGAGTTCTCCTTTAATAAGCTGGCAGCCTCTGCTCCAGCCCTCTACCAGAGTGTTATGAAGAAAGATATTCCACATTTATTGGTTGTTATTACAACTGTCTGATGAGACTGTTCTTTTCTACGCTGTCTGCTGCATTTCATTTATTTCACAGCAGAAATTTGATTTTCAAAGAAAACAAAATATTACATCATTGCCACAATTTTAACCAAACCAAATCGTGTAAATCCTCCACAACCAAAGAGAGATTGAAATTATCAATTGTTATCGTTACTATTATTATTTAAAGTCATCATATCATTATTTACATTTTGTTATTTCGAATTGAACATGTGTTACTTTCTTTACTTACATATTCATATATAAATAGTTGTTTATTGTATTCCCACAATGAGATTGATATACTTGTTAGCATATACATCTTCTTCATCATCTCTTGAGAATTGTATTTAAAAAATGATTCTGATTTGAAATTTAATTTGTACATAGTGATAATAATCTTGATTTAAATTCTGTACCAGAAAATTATTGATGAATGATTTGATTCTGGAGAATGATATCATGTGATCTCTATATATTGTTATTATACAAATAAAAACAAAGGTTTTGAGAAAATCCCTTTCACTCGACTCGAGTGAGTACCCCAACCAAAATGATCCTTCTCAACATTCTGCTACCAACCTCCTTTCCCTAATTGTTTTTTTTCTATGGAACCTGTGAGACCATTTTGTAAAGACGAGTGTGTGTAATATCAATTTTCAGAGCAATTTATTTCCCCTGCCCCTTTCCCAATCTAAGATTATTGGATGCAATATGACAACAAGATTCTGTAAATCATTGATGTGAGAAGATGTTTATCGATCAGATTCTAATCGTAATCATCCCTCTTCACGGACACACATACTTGAAATCAACACATAGATTGAGATTGTTTGTTTATTCGTATCCTATCGATGTCATGTATGAGATGCAAGTTTTCCTTGTCAAAAAGAACGTCCTTCTATCCAACTACATATATGATATAGAATTTATTACTTATCATTATTATATACAATACTTTTAATTATATATATAAATTATGATTGAAATTGTCTTTGATGAAATCATTTTATCACATGTTATCAAAAATATATGTATTACAGATATTAGAATAAAATTATTTTAAGATTAATCGAAATTTATTTTTCTCTCGCATTGACTGCTTCGCTGAAAATGATCTCCATCATCTTTTTTGAGGAGGTAACCTTTTCTCTAGGCTTGCCGAGTTCACTACCAGCCTTGGTCTCTTCAAGATTAATCTTCTCCCAATCTTGAAAGGATGTGAATTTGACATTTTTTTCCTCAAGAATTCGTTTAATCATGGGGAATCCTTGCTTGTTATTGTCAAAAGTTTTGGCGTACTCTGAAAAATCCTCAAGTATAACTTCAGCAGTATTTTTGCCATCTATTCCACTGTTTACAATGACACCGTGAGCTCCTTTCTGCGCCCAGCCAGAACTATAAAATGCACAATTGTATTTTTCCAAAGTAGTCTGCCAACCTTGGACACGACCAAAATCGTCTTGACAAGCGATTGTTCCCCTTTTGTAATCATATGGTACTTCAGGCAACTCTACTACTCGATATCCGAGACATTTGATGACCATTCCACAATCAATCTTCTCTGTATTTTCATTTTCAGACGCGATCTTTTGATCAAGACTCGGTTCTCCAATTAGGGAATTATTTATAAGAATCAATCCACCACAAGAATCCTTGTCCGAAGTGGATGAGATGATGGCTTTAGGGGATTTTAAAAAATGGACTTCACATCCTCTCTGTGATTGAGCAATTTGTCTTGAGTCCTGATACACTTTTTCCATAAAATTGATTATTCTCATCTTTGGTCTGGGCAAGTTATGTACAAAACTATTCCATGATTCTTTATCACTCGAAATGCAATCATAAATTATATTTTGGGGAAGAAAAGAAATCTAGAGAAAGTATTTCATCAAACTAAAGATTAGACATACTGGTAATTTTTGATCTTGGGGCATGTTTATTAAATTCGATAATTCTCTAAATTCTTTTAGAGTGAAAGACACTTGTAGAGGACCTCGTCTAGAGATAATTTTCACTCGCTCTATTCGAGATTTTGAGAGTACTTCAATTACTGATTCAGGTACATCGGTATTCTGAAAAATTTGAGAGATGTAATTTACTTTAAGACGCTCGATTGGAGATAAAAGGATTCTTGCAACATCTAAACTGACATTACCAATCCCAATCACAGATACTGTATCCATATCAAGACTCTTGATTATTTCTGAAGAGCCAGGATTTCCATTGTACCAGCCGACAATATCTTTTGAGCCAAGAACATTTTTCAAGTCCTATGAAAGCTATTAGAAGTTACGTAAAGATATTACTTCTCCAGGAATATTGAGCTTCTTATCAATGGAGGCACCAATAGCCAGTACAACAGCATCGTAGGCAGATTTTAGTTGTTTTATTTCCAAATCGTAGCCAATATTGATATTTCCATAATAAGAGAAGTTGGGATTCTTTGTCACCTGTTTAAATGTATTAATAACATTCTTAACATCCTCATGGTCTGGTGCAACTCCGTATCTAACAAGTCCAAATGGAGCAATAGACTTTTCGTACATATCAACTTTAATTTTATCATTCCTCTAAAAATATATTATTAATTAAATAAATAGACCTTAAGTAGACTCTGAGCAATATAAAAAGAAGTAGGTCCACTACCAACAAGAGCAACCTTTTTTAAATTGCTAAAATTTCTGAGCAAGGTTATCCTGACGATGTATTTTATCCAGTTTTTATTTAATTTATTGAACATTTTGAATGTATGACATAGTATAACAAGAACGTACAAATTTGTGTTAGTTTAAATGAATCAAACTTTGATTATCAAATAAAATTTATTATTTAATTCAAATTCATTATTTTAAATTAAAAGTTTAAATCATTGAGTTCTATTCATTATCATGATGGAATAATGTAAATTAAAGTTATGATTCTTGTCGATTAGATTTAGTCATTGATTTTGTACTTGCTGTGCAATTTCTAAGGTGTGAGAGAATAATAATCGTTAATTTCTTATTGTGATTCAAAGTATTTACTTTCAAGTAGTCTGACTATTTTCATATTATATTTGACCTCCAATTCTATTGTTTTCAAATCTCAAGTTTATTTTGTTAGTAATAGCAAACCATTCTGTAACAGAATATCTGTTAATTTGATTTTTATCTAATTTGAATTTTTCTGTTTCTGTCACCAAGAATAATGAAAATGGTAATTAATAAACATTTAAATTTCAGTCACACCGAATGACTTCTACCTCATTGCTTGTTATTCATACAGTTGCTTTAATCTTGAAACTGATATAGATACACCTCCCTTCTCACAGTATGATTCATTAATTTTATTGTAATATGAAAAAAATTAATCTATTTTTGCTCTCTTGTGAATGAAGCCATTAAAGTAAAGCAAACTTTTTATATTTCAAGTATAGAAATATCCAATCTCCAGTTTACACTCTATGAAGGACACACATAGTCAAGAGGAAAATATGGAGAAGCCAAACAAACTTTTATAAATGACTCCAAAAACTAAAGGCAATGATTATCAATGTAAACAAAAAGATAAAAAAAGCAGAAAATACATTGAGTTCTACTAGCTAGTCAGTCACCTTGCTCTTGACTGTTTCCTTCATAATTACAATGTAATTCTTGCTATGACATAAAACTCAGTCTGTGTGTGTATATTAAGAATTTTTTTCGTTCTCAATTACTGCCAAATGTTATAATAGGAAGAAGAGGGACATCAAGCAGTGTATTGTTAAAATACTACTACTATGAAAAGTAATGAAAAAAACCACATGTGAAGCATTTCTATTCGTGCAAAATATTTACTCAACTCTCATTGGCTAAACCAATCTGGGCTAGTAAACCTACAATCACGCCTAATATCATCTCTAATGACCAAATTCATTATTTTTTTTTCACGTACTGGACCAAGAGAGATGCTGAAATCAGTCATGTGGGAAGTATGGATTTTGACCAATCTCCTGATGATTACATGTGAGTTTTTTTATTCCCTACTCATGTAATTCTTGAATTGATTTTTCTTCAAGTTTTCAAAGATTTCATAATTTAAAAATAATGTCACTTAACTTCTTAGTTTGACATTTTCAAACCATAAAATAAGCAAAAACAAAATTTCCAATCATATCAAAATTTTAAGTTTTGCAGGAAAAGACATAATTTGGTAAGGTTATTATTATAAATCAACTTGGTAGTGGCCATTAGAGCCCCACTGGCCATGCAAGGTTTCCAATCTTTGACTTGTTTTGATCTCTACAGGTTTTTCAGTGTTCCACTGCCCTGCAATAAAAATAATGTTTTAATATATATATTAGGGTAATACAAAATTTTATTATTATTCAAAATGTTGCAAAAACTATTTCTCGTAGTGAAATTCATTGAAAAAATCTTGGCGCCTGTTCAAAAATTGTCCTCTTCAATCAAAATTTTTTATATCAGAACAAACTCGAAAACGTATGGTTTCATAGGAATAAATGCTTAGTTTTCGATAATCTTCAAAATGAGATTAAGGCTGGGAAAAGTTAAAAAATTTGGCCTACTCTAATATATATATATGTTACCGTGAAAATGGGAAATCAGTGAATGGACGATAATCACTAGTGAAAATGGGAAATCGTTTATTTTCCCGGAAAAATGGGAAACATTTACCCTTTTCACTGAGTTTTCACTGAAACCTTCACCGTGAAAATGGGAAATCAGGGAATGGACGATAATCACTAGGGAAATGCGAATTAAAATCAACAAAGAGATTCGATATCTTTAGATAAGGCTTGTTTCTTTTCCTAGTCATACTTTGTACATATTTTTTTCTTGAAAGACTTTAATATTCAATCATTCTTGAAAGCATGTCAGAAATTACATTGCGGGAGAAATCTCTGGAATATTACGCACGAAAATTTTTAATTTCAACTTTGAATAAGTTGATAAAAAATGCCTTAAAATTTTAAATTGAAAAGATATTGTAAAATTCAGGTAAATATCTTTCAAAATCAAGAGAGAATTTTCAAAATAAGTGTTATTTTAGCATTTTTATTGACGTTCGGAATTAAAAATATTTTTGCGCGTTGTTTATTGAGAAAGTAAAAGCAGTTTTATGATTAGCTCAGTGCTTTGTTGAAATACGCTGTGCACTTTTTAACTTATTTTAGATTTAAAAAATTCTAACAGGCCGAGTATGTGGGATTTTCATTCCTAAATTAGGAATCCTAATCAATAAAAATAATAGAATAATTTTCATCAACAATTTTAGTTTTTTATTGAAACAATATAAAAATAAAGCTATAATAGTCAATCTTTGTTATTGCAAGGTAAAGCGAGGTGACATCTTGAATTACACAGTAAATGATTTTTCTTACACTTGCAAGAATTCGATTCACAATTTTGGCACAATTACATTTGATGAATCCTTGTCCTCCGCATAGTGAGTGTTTTGAATTTAGAGTTCTCAATGGAAGGATATCAGCCTTAACACCAGATAGTGTTAAGAATTTTTCTTGTAGTACTTCAAATCGTGTGAGGGATAGCATTTGGTTTAGAGTTCCTTCTGCAGTGCCAATCCGATATAAAGAATCTTTGGTAACACTTGGAAAAAAGTTCAGCGAAAAATTTTATTTAGGGGTGGAGGTTTGTGCTAACCAATCAGATTTGAGTGGGTATTTTTATGTGCAGAACACCTAGAACAATCGGGAAGGGGACCATCCCAGCTTGCATATACCTTAAATACATCAAATTTATCACAATTACATGCATAATTGTATACGATAAACACTTGGAAGAAAGTTCAGGATTTCTTTCCAAAGCCAGATGGGATGTAGATTAGCCTTATACAGGAGCTCCTTATACGAGTAAGACCCAAAGCACACTCGTAGGAATTGAAATTGAAGGCGTCCAGTTTTCATTATGGTACCTGTCGGGAGATTGCAGAGAAGAAATGTTCCATAATCAAAATGGGGAAAAATGAATTGCTTGAAGAGTAGGACCCTTAGTTCTGGGGAGTGGACGAATTTCCTTAGAAAATATGTTTTGACTCTTAACTTTTTGAGGTATCAAGTTTGTTTTCATAGAGTAAGCCAAGATCATTGATCATTTAATAAACTTTTGTAATAAATACATCTCGAAGAAAATACATTCAAGAATTTGGCTATAGTAGTCAGATAATAGAATTTAGTGACAATTTTGCTCTTATAGACCAGGCATAATCTTTTATTCAAGGTCTCCTCTTGAGATAAAAGGTGTACTCTATCAACAAATACAGAGAGATAACCACGAATAAAGATTGAGAATAGCAATTAAATAGAACAAAACAAATGATTTAGTCGGTAAGAGTTTGATCTTTCAAAGGCATTTCATTAAAATTTTTTCAAACATTTCCTTAATCTCTGAGTCATCTTTGATTTATGGCCACAGAGAGAGAGAGAGAGAGATAATTTGTCCTTTCAAAGAAAAACAAACTGTATTTTATAATTTTGTTTTGAGCGTACTCTTAGAGGACTGTAACTTGAATGATATATGTAAAGGACTGATACTGCAAACTATGTGTGTAGTGGAAACAATTTATTCTATGGAAATCAATGTAAAGTTTTTCCAGTTCTACTCATTAGTAGACTTTTCTTCATTCTCTTCCCCCAGCTTTTATAAATACATTTTCAACG
The DNA here is from genome assembly GCA_012064415.1 of Gyrodactylus bullatarudis. Taxonomy (NCBI): domain Eukaryota; kingdom Metazoa; phylum Platyhelminthes; class Monogenea; order Gyrodactylidea; family Gyrodactylidae; genus Gyrodactylus; species Gyrodactylus bullatarudis. Next base: position 213,287 of record SSNU01000209.1, read on the forward strand.
CAGTGCACACCAAAGGGAAGACAATAAAAATCCAAGCGGACTGACTAACAAGCTCACTCCATGTGTGTACAATCTATGCGTATGTATTTATGATAATAGATGGATAGCGAGCTCAATAAATTTTACTGTCTCAATTTACAAATATCCCCAAAATATATATAATGTGTGTGCATAACATGGTTGGGCCCCTTCTCTCATGTGTAGAAGGAGTGGACAAAAATTTGTGTGTGAATTTTCTGAGTAATTTTTATGTTAACAGAAGAAAATGATAAATGCAAATGTAAATAAAAATCCATTAATTACATTTGGCAAAAGGTGTGAGACTCACAAGGCAGTTTTTTCACATCATCTACTCACCTACCGGTGAAAGACGATAGGCGAAACTTTCAAAATTGATGTAAAAATATAGATTTTACAATGTAATTTCTAAAGATTAGTAGGCTTTTGGAAAATTTAAAAAGGTTCTTTAGTAATTGAAAACGCATCAAGTTTTAAGAGAGTTCATACTACAAGCGTTTCATCCCACTGACTATCTGAGACTCGAAACAAACAAATAGTACGTGAGGTCAAACAATGCCAGACTCAGACTGTAAAGGGGATGAAACTTGTCTGAATAAAGAAAGAGGCCTGTTTTATTTTTTTTAATCAGACACATCATTTTTTTATTCATCACTAGCCATATAAAAATAAGGAATCTCGAGACACTGCCTAGCTACATTGAATTTTTTGTGTTAATTGTAAAATATTTTTATGCTTGTAAAAATTGAATGCGAAAATTATCGAATATGGTTTATTTGGTTTTTTTATTGTAATTTCAGTTGTGGATTTTGAAAAATGGGGCTCATTCATTTTGTTTTTGCTTGAAGGTTTCTGTTTTTCTATGCTAAATATAGAAAGAATGGCAAGTTTTTACTTGTTTGAGCTCTTTGCACTTTAAGCACCAAATAAAATAAAAAGTAGGATCTCATAAACTGGAAAATAAGAAGAAAATAATACTTTGAAGAAAATCTAAGAGATTTTGAGTAAATTCTTGCAAGTATACAAATCTTGTGTCATCAAAATTTTTTTTACCATTTAACTGTCATAGCGCATATTTTACAAAATAAATCTTTATAGTAGTTTAAATTTTCAACTCTATGGAATAATTTCTGACTTGCTATCAGCTTACACAATGAAATACTCCTAACCCAGGAATCTAGTTACCCACTCATCAAGAATCATGATTGCTCGTTCACTAGTTGAAGAGTACTATAATACTCTGAGACTTGATTCAGAAAAATAGTACAATAAAGTACCGGGACCACAATTCAGTGCAGAAATAGTACCAGCTATCTTTAAATTGGGATGAGATGGGCAGACTTTTTCTTTGGATTATTGCAACTCAGTCAGTCTTTAGTCTAGAGTAAAAATAGACCAAATTGTACTTTTTTGAGGCCCTAGTCATTAAATGTTACTTTGTGTGATTGGTCACTCGCTAGATTGAAACGAGTAAATTTTTAAAAGGGTCAATTGTAAAATATTTTTGCCAATATCTAACGGTGAAAATGTGCCATATAATCTGGATCTACTATCCCGAAATATTCTACTTTTCCCTAGTAATTTGCTAATTCATCCTCTTGACAGTAAAAAAAGTTTTATTAAAATTGAACATGGTCTCATGTTTGATAAGTGGGGGCACAAAAATATAAACCGGAAATCAAAAACGTTTCTCTCATAAGATTCTACTCTATTTCTTCAAGTATTTATGAATAAGTGGTTCGATGTTGAGAAATCTAGGATAACATTCAGGCCTTTTACAGTTTTTCAATGTGCACTAAAAACAAGAAATACATTTTGCCACCTGACAGCATGGAAAAAATAGATGTCCTTCCACAAGGGAGGGTTTCTCGCTTATCAAGTCTACTCCTGGGAGATAAATTTCAATTAATGATACAATTTGGAGAGATTATTTTTCCTCAAGACTTTAAAATGTATCAAGACACTTGCACTGTTATCAGGGGATAGGATAAAAGCTTTTACTTCCCACTTACTTGGAACCATAACTAACTATTATTATTCCATTTCTACCCCTAAAATAGTATATAAGAAATATTTTATTTGTAAATCATTTCCAACTGTCATAAATTTACTTTTCCAAAACTGCTTAATTGATGAGACATACACTAAAGTTTGGGGAAATAACATCGGAGATTCCTTGCTCATATGCTCTATTTATTTCAAATATATCAAAATTCCCTCTACAAGTGAATCTTTTGATATGTTTGCAAATGCATAAATTCTTGCCCGTGCATTATATCAGATTTGGGCTAATTCCCAAAGAGAAAAAATGTCTTTGTTACTTGAACTCTGAGCGTAGACTACTAAAGAATTAAATTACACCTGATTTAGTCTACATTAGAGAGCTTCATTGAAAACCAAGTAATGTATGAAATTTTTTTTTAATTCTCCAACATTTTTGGATGAAGAGTTAGACTATTTGCATCTATCAAAAATGAAACTAATTTAAAAATTCTTTTCTGTCCCGCCATGTTCAAGTATTTAACCCCACGATCTTTCTTTTACTGAATGATCTTGAGCTGGATTTTTCATACTCAATACATATCGCATAGATTTAAAAAAACAAAGTTTGTCTAGAAGAAAAAAACATTGAATTTACCGCTGTTTATTGAAACAAATTTCATAACATAAAAATTTTTTCAACTTTAACATCATATCTTAGTTAACTCTTGGATCAGATTTTACTCAAGCCTATTAGAAATACATTTTTTCGAATAAATTTATTTAGAAAAATTGCAAAAATCTGTGGGGAAAATCTAGTTAGTACCACATGGTAAACAGTTTTCCTCATGAGTTCTATTCAGTAAAATGTGTGAAGTGACTAAACACATTTTTATATTTTTATCCACAATAAAGTTTACCATTATCCCAAAAGAGCCTTGTGCTTATGTGAATATGAATTTATTTATTGTTATTATTAAAGAGTATAAAGTTATATTTCATTCATAGCTTAGGATAGGGAGAAATTGACCTTGAAGTGTGAAAGCAAATCACCATTTGGTTTATGTGGAGGACAAAGAGAGAAAGGAACCATTGGCATGCATCGTTAAGCCTAGGGTTTCTATCATTTTACTCCATTCCATCCCCTGTGATCTTGCTAGAAGAACGTTGCTCATGAATCATTCTTGTCCTGTTCTTGTGTGTTTATCCAAGAGTTTAAGACTGATAGACATCAAGCTTTTCCCTTTTTTTCAAATTAATATTAATTCAACTCCTTAAATAATATTTAATAAATATGGCTAAAAGCATAGAATGAAAAATATGATTAAAAAATCGTAGTTCAACGAATTTTTTTCAGGGTGGATTTAGAAGTTATTTAATATTAATGTGAGAATCTGATTTTGAAAAAAGGTCATAGCGTGTCCAATTATTCAAAATTTATCATTTCTGGTAGTAAAATTAATTGAATAATGTTGGCGCAAATTTGAAAAATTGACATCTTCAACTGAAATTATGAGAATAAGGAATTTTTGCTTCTTCTCTGACTTTCCATCAATTGAAAGTATAAACTCAGTTAAAAATCATTTCTAAACCCTACTGTATATACCATGGAGTATTTATCTTTTCTTCCCAGATAAATGAAATAAAATCAAAAAACGAAACGTCTAAAAAGAGGCTTCGGTCCAAGGTTCGTTATATTCCAATTAAGGGACGAAATTTGGTGTTTTTGTAACAGACCCCAAATAAAATTTGAGATATTCTATGAAAGAGTTTAAAGTCTGAATGCTTGACACTTTGTTTTACCGTCACTACATCTATCTCTTATTTATTATTCCCAGTGAGTGTGGGGGACTTCCTTTTCACTTTTGGATCTTGACAGGTTATAAAAATATTAATTTTATAATCCTCCTGAAGAGATGACTAGATGGATAGTTTCACATACCTCTCGCGTCTATTTAAACTGGATCTTCATTGTGGAGAAATTTGTCAAAAGAGAGAATCCATCAGTTGAAAGAGTATAGGAATTAATTACAGAATGCTACTGCTTCCCACAAAATTAACTACAGATATGATATCGAGTTGATCACTCAAAAAATGTGTGAAACGAAGGTGATTTTTTTTCATGATTTTTTCTTCGAATAAGAATTTAAGGATTTTAACCTTGTGTCTTTTACACGAATGACATTTCGTCCTATTCATCCATAACTAAAAATTTTGATCCAGAATAGCTTCCAATTAACTAAAAAAGCCTAACTTCAGTAGGCTTCGGGGACTTTTTTTGAAGTTGCAGTTATTTATTACTGGGGCGATTAGAATACTATTTTTGATAGTAAATAATTTTGTTGGTGATTGCAAATTTTTCCCTTTGACCAAGTCGTTGTCAAATATCAAATGGTAACAAATGAAAAAAATCTTATTTTTCTTGATTATTATCATCTTTTCATTTTATTCAATCTCGTAGTGAGAGCTTTTAATTTTAAGCTGGGAAAATTATTTTTCAAGTTTACATTAGGAAAAGAGGACGAAACGCGCGTACATGTCTACCAAAGAGGTATACTTAGATAATTTCAAAATGTTCTGTGAGTTTCTTTCGTACTAATAATCACGGAGGGATCCATTAGTAGGCTGTAACATTCAGCGACATGGACCTAATCCATGACCTAAGCACCTAGAACGAAATATTTCTATGAGTAAAAAGGGGTTGATGTCGGTTAAATATAGCGCTTGTAAAAGCTGATGAGTATGCCAAGATATAAAAGCGCTATACAGTATTCTTATAACTGGCATAAACCCTTTTTGCTCATGGAATTATCTGCAGCTCAACTAAAAACAGAGATCAAAGAGTTTCTCTCTCGAAATGGAATATTTCTAGTTAATTATTATTTTAATTGGTTTCTGAACTTATGGGAAAGGTTAGAGAAGACAGACGTATATTATTGTGATAAACGTTATATTTCGCCAGGTTAATAATTCTGTTGACTTGTCCTTGTTTTTGGAAATAAATAGATTTGTCAATTCCTGTCAAACTCCATGACTAAATTTGAATTCTTTGTCTAATCTTGATCCAAAATATCAGTATCAGATTGATTTAAATCGATAGAAATTTTGACCTCAAAGGTTGTAAATGTTGGAAATTGGGGCAAATAGAGAAAAATATTGAGTTTTTGGAAATCTTCATGTCTTTTTAGAAAAAATGCTATTCATCACAGACTAGAATCAAGAATAGGTTCCAACTGAAAAACTTAATTGAAGTTGCGGTCATTTATTCCAGAGTAGCTTCTCTCAATTTTGGGCCACAAGAGTACTTTATCCATTGATGATGGGAAAAGAAGATGGAGAGTTGTCAATGAAATTTTAAAATAAAAATCCATTTCACTTATTCCGTATTGCATATATATTTTATATATAAACAACACTTTTGAATGAGAATATCTCACTGACATATGTGAAATCACTATTTTATTTATTTTTCCTGATTTCCAGTCAATCTCTATCGCTCTCTTTTTATGTAATGTAAGCGAACACTTTTGATTTCTTTCTTTCCATTTTTCTGCTATATTTATTTTTGCAAAAATACACTGTACTTACTTTCACACGCTCTCACACTCCCGGCCGTTTGCTATCTGAAAATCTATCGAGATGAGAAACTAATCAGGGGAATGGATGTCCAAATTTTCCCCTATTCAGAAAAATATATGTCCTGCAAGTGATTTTTTCTGCATTTCAATCTCTTGACGAGAATGACAAGTCACTTTTGATTTGATAAAATAATAATAATACGAGCACTTTTTCTATTCTCCCCCATGTATTTTATAATTTATTATTGAAATCGTCCAGTTAGTTTTTCCAATTTTATGGGCAAAATCCCTAGGCTCTTACAGAATTAAGTCATCATTTAGCTGAATCAAAGAGTTGTTGGGAAAATGTAAAGACTTTTTAAACCCTCTAAACCCAAGTGGGTCTCTAAATTTAATTCTGTGTCGAGAAAAATGAAAATAATTTATCGACCACTTTTCTGAAAGAAGAATTAATACTCTTTCGAATGAGCTATGACTTCTTAAGCTTACATTAAGAAGTTATGACAATTTGAAATGATTTTTCGAAAAACAGAGATTAAAGAAAAAAAAGAAATAAAATTTTATCAAGAAACCATACTCGTAGAATTCGAAAATCTGATCATCCAGAAGTCACATCTTGAAATTAAATCTAATTTCCTGATATTCAGATTATAAGCCTACTTTGAAATTTCAATGACCCAAAATCAGCCAACGAACATGGGTCTGTCAAGAATTTTATGATTTCTATTGGTTTCCCAAAATATTTAATTTGACAACTATGTTTCTTTATGAGATATATAATAAATTCTAGCTTAAAGAGGTCTCTTAAACGAATAATAATATTCATTGAATATCTGTGATACTGTCAGAAATAAACTCTAAAATATGTATTTATTTTCTTGAAGCAATTACCTATGCAAACGAATCGATTGATTACTCACTTGATTTTGTCTTTGATCCTCCAAATGGTCAAGTTTTGGAGAATGAAAGTCTCTCCGTGTATCTGCGGATTCGCCCGAAGCCATTGAATGCTATATCATACATTTTAGTAAAGTTTAGTGAGAATAGTAATAGGATTGGCTTCATGTTTGAACAAAATTTTGAGTCGGACCTCTCCAGTGATGTGAGTTTCTTTGTCACCTACCATCTTTTATAAATTTCATTCTAATATAATAATATTCATGATAAAGGATAATGTTGAAGTTTACATGCCTCCGGATCAACAGTTCATCAACAAGGATTATCAAGACCTATTGATTTGGAAGATTAAGCGTATGAAACATGAGTACAGTCAAAATATTACAGCATCAATATTCCTCAATTCAATCCTACTAAAGGCATCATCTGGACCAGTCATGTTACGTTAGTTTTTCTCTAGTATTTTTAAATAAAATAAAAAACTATTATAATTTCGGGAATAAAAAATAATAATCCTAGTGGTGTTACGTAATTAATAATTACTAATTATGTACTTTAAAAGTAAAAATTATTTTCTTTTTGTCAATGAGTTATAGTATTATTTTATTTGAAATACATTCTGTGTGTATGCATTTCACAAATATTCTCTTTTATCTGTATATTTTTGTATGGGAACTGAAATGAAAACACAGGCTACCAAAATATATACAATTAGGATTCTGTGGTAATACGATTTGATGAAAAACCTATACTTATTTCATTAAAAAACAAGACCAAATATCAGTACGAATGCCTACCTACTAGGTATGTATGCAGTGGAATAATACACCTCATCTTACACTTTATTCTTAAGAATATATACTTTTCCCTCTGTATGGGACTTGAATATTACGACAGTTTTTACTATGCTAATCATTAAAATAATAAAATGATTATTATCATTAACAAACATGTTCGAAAATTTACATTCACATGAATTGTAATAACCCAAATCATGGAATTTTACAAAACTGTTGATGTTCTTCAAGTTTGAAAATAACCATAAAATAAATACCTGTTCTATGCAATGCTCCCCATTCCTTTGAGGAGATGGAATGCAATACATTTATTTATTCATAATAAATTTTATAGTTTTTTTTCCTTATCCTGAATAACGACACTGATTTATTTATATCTATGTATAATATACAAGTAACCTCCTCCTTGATGAATCACACACAGGCAGTTCATAAATTTGATCGCAAACCTTGATTAGGGATGCAAAATACTATAATTAAAAACCCTAATTAATTAATTGACTGTAGTAGAAATTTTCAAAAAGTTCATTGAATAAAAATTGATTCAGGAATTTCAATAGAGAACTTGTGCATTTCAATGAGGTATAGTAAATTAAAAATTATTTAATACTTGGTGTATATTAGTAGGAAAAAAATAGTACATTTAAAATGGGCGAACTCGAGAAAAAGAAGTTTTTTACGAAAACAAATGAAAAATAACTAAAATTCACCTAAATTCTCACAAAAAAACTTAATTTTTACTATAAAACCTATTTTTATTCGAAATTTTGCCAAAAACTGTTAAAAAACCGCATTTTTTTTCTCGTAGTAAAATTCATTGATGAAATCTTAGCGCGTGTTCAAAAATCTTTATTTTCAATCAAGATTTTGTAAACCAAAAATAACTCAAAGACATATGGGTTTCTAGGAAAAATGCTTAGTTTCGATTATCTTCAAAATAAGATTGGAAAAAGTTGCTTTCTCTACTACTTACTTTAAGAATCATAATTTTTTTCTCAATTCCAGAGAAACCCGAAGATGATATTCAGTCCAGAATTCAAATTGGCGAAGCAAAATTTTACAGGGATTCCATGGGAAGGATTGAATTCTCCTCTGAAGAAATTGTACAACTTTTCTGTTCTGGTAAGAAAGCCAACCCGGCTCCTCGTATCTCCTGGTTCAAGAGGGATAATGAAACTGGCCAGGTGGAAAAACTCAACCTCAAGGCATACGAAAGGACTTTCGAATTTGAAAAGTTTGAAACTTTTACAGTCGCTGAAAAATTCAGGGGCTGGAGCTATAGGGAGGACAAATCAAAGATTTTCTGCAGGGTCCATCATGATGCTATTGGGGAAGAATACTTTGAATCGAATCAAATCAGTATACGCGTGAAATGTAAGTGTATTTTAGACGGTTACTTGAAAAAATAATCCAATAATTTTGAGCTCAAAAGTTGAAAAAGTGGAAATTCGAGGCATTTTCAAAATTCGAAAAACGGTCTAATTTTGGTCACATTGAATTTTTTCAGAAATTATTCTCAAATTTCCACAACTTAATGGCTCATTTTGTTCTGGAATTCGAAAAATAAATTTTTCCTGACTTTCCGAAGTATTGAGATTTTTTTAAAATAAGGTAAATTCTCATCTTCATGTCAATTAAGTTTAATAAAATATGAATCAGCTAGACTTTGACTAACTAAATATTAAGTATTTTCTGACGATAAATAAACCATTTAAAGATAGAAATTTTCAAGAATTCTTTGTATTTTTGACGAATTTAGATGAGAAATAAACGTACTTAGTCTGTAGATGGTATTTTCACATTTGCTAAAAATTGCTCATTTTGACCCATAGAATGCTATTTTAGAAAATAATTTTTTTTCTGCGTACTCTAGTTATAATTAAGGAATAAGATACATATTATTCATTCAACAAATGGTATAAAGTTGACTTTTAGTCCAAAAGTTTTAGAAGTGGGTAGTTGAATCGAGTAAGAGAGACCGGCAATTGGAGAATTCCAGAGCAGTTTAATGTAGTATAGTGTACAAAATTGGAAAGAAACACTTTCTTCCAATGATTAATGATTCAAATTCATTATTCCAGTTTACTTCCACCCTACTCGCTTTCACTTTGCCACTCATCATGCAAGCGTGTAGCTAGTGGATGGAGTTCTAGTTCATCCTACGTCCTCATGTTTGAATTATTCAAATACTTGGTATATACTGTACATTTTTATTACTACAGGACTAATTTGGAAAAATACATGATCCTTCACACTCGATTCAAAATGATTTATCACTTACTACTACAGTTGGATAGAAATACAATTTCAATTAAATTTTTTCTTCTCTAGCCCATAGACAAATTCATGGGCGATATTTTTCTTTCGATAAATTTTGAAATCATTAAATTTGAAGTTTTACTTTTGAAGTTTCCTATAGTAGCCAATTAGGGATTCCTCCCACTTTGCTAGCAAGCAAAGAAAAGTACACATTTCAGAATTAGATTTTCAAAACACAAAAATAATTGTAAATTTTCTGAATTTAGTTTAGCCAGATAGAATAGAATCCTTGGCTGATTAATTTTCTCATGAATTCAATTCCAGATAAACCCCTATTTCAATGGAAGAATAGTCTATTGGAAAGTGATAACACAGTGTTGATATCGATCCTTGAGAATTCTAGTCTCACAATCGAATCGAATGTGGTTAGCTATCCAGCATCTAGGGTTAAATGGATTCGAGCCATTGACAATATCACAAGTGAGTCAACTTTATACTTTTATCGATTTGAGGTCTTTGTTTCAGATCTTCAAGTGAACAGATTTGCTACAGATCTCAAGAGTTTTGAGAAATGAGTATATTTTCACTCTATTGTATATCAATTAAAATTGTAAGGAAATCATTCAGTAATCAGAGAAGGGAAATGTTAAATTTCTTCTCTCACGCCATTAAACCAAAATTTGTCTGTGATCTGTACCAATATGATCCAATCTGTCCTTTCTTCTGGGTTCTATCCTTTTTTTCTATGCAAAAGTCTTTTTTAAAGGCATTACAAAGAGAGATGTCTGTCCATCAAACAATTATGAATTTTATACACATTTATTATGCCAAATATTTTTTTAGATGTGCTTTTAACTCCTACACATTCAACAACTCTTGGTTAATTTCTCTTCAAAGGGGCAAACTATTAAAACTTTAGCAAATTGGCATTGTTACTCAAAAGGATGATTGATTTTAGAACCCTTATTCACCTTTATTTTCTAAATAAAACACATTCGGGATGAAATTCTCAAATTACTTGTAGATTTGAGTTCTAGATTTTTCTCAAAAAAGCTGGTCATTTGAATGAAGCAAGAAATTGTACTGTCAATCTCTTTAGACTCTATCTCCAGCTCAGGTGTAAATACACCTATTAATATGAAGAATTTCTCAATTTTTCATCAAGAAATCAAGATTTGATCAAGTCTTTTTGGAATGGAGATCATGAGATCCATTTTCACCACATGAAGAAAAATATAAATTTTTGGGAAAATTGTGGCAAATTTTAAATCTAAACTAAACTTTAACTTGATATTCAAGTTAAAATTTTTCTTGATTTCAAACTGATAGTGGGATCGAAAATTGATTTTCAAGAAAACCTTTTACCACTTTAAAAAATTGATTATAACGTTGTTCGCTTGCTACATGACTATGTTGTCTTCTGGCTTGTATTGGTCTATCTGTAGAAAAAGAAAGGGGAGAGAAAGGTGTAATATTTCTTGAAGAATAAGGATTATAAAAATTATAGTGATTGCTATAGTAATCAGAATTATTATAGTAATAACTCTGATAATATAATTCACTTGAAAGAAAATTAAGATTAGAATAAAAAACATTTAGATTACCCTGATAAAAATAGTTAGGACTCACACATTATTTCGAATACATGGTAATCTAAATGTTTTTTATTCTAATTTTAATAAATAACTTATTACTATAATAATTCTGATTACTATAACAATCACTATAATTTTTATAATCCTTATTCTTCAAGAAATATTACACCTTTCTCTCCCCTTTCTTTTTCTACAGATAGTCCGATACAAGCCAGAAGACAAAATAGTCAGGTAGCAAGCGAACAACGTTATAGTCAATCTATGCCGAACAGCTCCCTGAAGAACTACTTGGTTCAAAATTATGATTTTTTTAAATTTTATTCAATCTTCAGGGAAAATTTCACTGATTTTCAAGCAGTAAAAATGATCAAGGAATCAAAATCTTTTTACAAGACAATTCTTAAAATCTGATTCGGTATATTTGATATTTTGACTAATCGTGATCCTAAAAATCAATTTTTGATCCCTCTATCACTTTGAAGTCAAAGTTCAATAAATCTGATTTGAAATATCATAATGTTCTTAAAAATTGATTTATTTCAAATCTTTTTTCTTCATTTGGGTTAAAATGAATCTCATGATCTAAACACCAAAAAGTCATGATCAAATTCGACTTCTTGACGAATAATTGTCCATTTTCATAATAACTAGCATTACTTTTACAAAGAAGTGGACCAGAAAAGGTTTTTCTCCCCAAATTTCCCAACATTAAATTACGTTTCTCCCGCTGGTTTCTTCTTACCATCAATATTTTTTGTTTTCTTTCTTTCAAAAGTGAAAAGATATCAAGCCGTGTTAACTTTGTCACTGTATTTACCTAAGAATCAGAGGAGATTGGTTTATGTGTAGCTTGAATCTTTAATTATTATTTGGTACTGTATTTTGTTAAGTGTAAGTAAGTAATAGAGGGGTGGAGGGAACGCGAAAAAGTTCTTTCCTACAAATTCTTTCATTGATGCATTTTGAAAAATAAAATTCTCCATATCAGAATTCAAATGGGGTAAAATTAATTTATGACATTTTTCATAAATACTTTAACATTTATTAAAGTATTGCATTTATCAATAAATACTATTGATTTATTTTTTAATAGAATATAGTACTTTGTACAATACATTGTTATCAATATTATTATTATTAATAGTAATCTATTAATTTCATTTTCATTCAGTGTCAACTTATAACCAGCTCCACTTACAAAGTACAGGAGTCAAAGATCGAGGCATATACACATGTATAGCACAGAATGAAGTTGGTTATTCCAGAATAAACTATAATGTTGTCGTATATTGTAAGTACTCTATTATTACAAATGCCCATTTAGAATGTATTCTCAGACCAGCAAATGTCGAATAAAACTGACATATAGTTAATGATTAATCAGTATAACCTCTGAGAAATATTACAAATTCTTTAATTATTTATCCTCCTAATACAATGATCCAAAAATTTATTCACAAAGTTGAAGAAATTAGACAATGCCTATCTGTTATATCCTAGTCTGATTAACATGTAATAGCTGTACAGAGTTGGAATATATATCATCTCCTTTTTGGCTTCTTCACTTAAGAATTTTCAATAATTTTCATGGTGTTCTTCAGACGAACTTATCATTTATATTGGCTAGTTTGGACACATTCTCTGCAGCGTGGGGTTCTGATTCAAATGTTATACTGTAACATATAGTATTATTATTTCGATGAATTAACCACTGGTGAAGACATATGAAGACAACGACTAATTATTCTAAAAACAAATCATTTTATCTTTTAATTTCAAGATTTACCTCGAATAAGTATAACTCCTTCACGGGAACTTGTAGAGGGAGCTTCAATTAATGAAACATGTCATGTCGATGCATACCCACTGCCGTTGTCAATTAACTGGAAATTACCCAAAATTAACTTACCCCTGAAGCAAGGCAAAATCTTGACCATAAACAATCTAACAAGGTACGATAAAGGCCATTACATTTGTGTTGTTCATGTGGATATGAACTTGCCAGATGATATCATCTTTGATAATTTCCACGAAAGAGATTTGTGGACAAAGCAGGATTACATTACCAAGACTATGAATGTTCAGGTACTACGTAAGTTTAAGTAATGTCTTAACTTCAACAAGAGATTCAAACATTTGTTATTTTGCTCAAAAAATTTATTTAGCTATTCATTTGTAAAAATTTAAAAATGAAATAATTCTTCAGGTAAGAGGATATTATAGCGTTTTTTGGTTCTTTTTTGAATTCCATGTTTAGGTTTTTGATTTTGTGGTCATGTTTTTAAAAATATTTTTGCATCTGTTAAAAATGGCAAGCTCTTCACATGACCGTATTCCGGGGGTATTGTTGCCTAGACTTTGTCGGTTCGAGCAGACTAGCGTTGAAGATTTGATAAGAGTGAGCGTTTTTAATTGTCTCTTCTTTGTCTTAAACAGTTTCTAGATAAATTCAGGTCAGTCTGGAAAGTGGCTGAAAGTCGGCGTATGAATCTTTTAAATGTAGTCTGAATTTTATTTGACCATTTATCACATTCGGGATTCCATACTACAGTGCAGTGATTGATTATTGGCCGAGCATATAAAGCTAATCGATCTGAAGTTGGGAATCTATGATTTTTACAGAAATCTCGATTTTCATCATGAATTCGAATTTTTTTTAAATTTGGAATCCTACTCATGTTATCCACTTTTACCAGTTGAAGAAAAAAAGTCTGAAAAAATGGCCATTTTTCAAATATCGATTTGGCGCCAAATTCCCATTTTTTCGAACTTTGAACCGAAAATTTTTATTGATTTGAAAGTTGGAGGTTAATCAAAAGGGGTTTTTCAGGATCAAGATTAGACAAGAAAATCAATTCAACTGAATCTTATCTGATACATTGCCTTATTATCATTTGGGAGCTGGATTTCGATTTTTGATCATTTCACTACTTGAAACTCAATGAAATTTCGATAATTCAAAATCACTCGAAATGAGGTAACTGTCGGTAATTTGACGGTGCCAGTCAGTTTTCTTGTCTAATCTTGATTATGAAAAAGCACTTTCGATCAGCCTCCCACTTTGAAATCAATAAAAATTTTCGGTTCAAATTTCGAAAAAATGGGATTTTAATTAATTTAACTTTCTCAGAGCTTTAGTGGTCAAATTCGAATAACCTGTCTAATGGGATAATGAGAGGTTTGAGATGGAACAGTGTTGCTCTCACCCTGTCCGTTTGGCGCAAAACCCTTCAAATCTTCCAAATGGAAAAATGATTTGAGCTCAAAACTTTCATCTATCGGCTTATTTATTAATGTGATTCAGAAAATGTTTGTCTTCCTGAAAAAATTGACATTCTGATAAAAGAACCAGCTTCAATTTAGATTAGAAAAAATACCTTAAATTCGATTGAATAAAATTTTGAAATTATTATCTCAAACCTGACGAACAACTTGAAAAAAGTTCAATAAGTTAAAACTTTTCCACTCGAAATAACTGCCCATTTCAGTTATTATTAATTCAAAGTCCGTTTAGTAAAAGATAATACTGATTTATGTAATACTGATTTGAATAATTCATGATAGTTTGGAATAAATTCTGCTTTTCAAGACTGAAAAATCCTTAATAATGCATCAACTATAAATGTAAAACTTGGAACCACCTGAATTCAATCAAAGGATTACTGTAATACAATAAATAATTATTCATTTGAGGCAGGGGTAAGTATCTCCTGAATAATTCCAACCCCAAGGCTATATATAACATATATATACATTGTATATTATACAATCTACTGGCTACTTTTGCAAATAATACACTCTGAAGTAGATAAATAAGGCAGTTTGATTCACAAGTAGCACTATCTGTTCTCCCAGAAATATGAGATATGAAGTATGATGAGACATGGGGTCAGACAAGAATTCTTGTAATAATGACGGGGTATAATTGAAAGCATATTTTTTTCAATTCTCCTACTTCGAGTGTCCATCTCCTCCTATTGTTTCCACCTTGTTAAAAATACAGTACATTCACGTGCATATACGTTGAGATTAACAATCATGTTTACTGAATTATGTCATTATCATCCTCTAATTCACTTTGATACAACAACCACAGTGATTATAACGAGAGACGATAGAGGAAAACATGTGAATCATCGTATAAAACAAATATCCACTCTATTAAATATGAAAGAATTATACATTATTAAACGAATGTTTGACTCATGAACATGGAATATTCAAGGTGAAAAAGCAAGCTAACGAGCAAACAAAGTCAAAATTTAATTATCCAATGCAATTTGAAATAGTTTTGTGATGGTAGGATTTTCCCATAAAAATATGATTAAAAGTTTGAGCACACAGAGAATAAGATTGTTTCTAGAAGAGAGAACTGAAAATCATTTATTATTTTCAGATTCTCCTGGGAAAGCTTTCATTGATGAACATGCAACCAGAGTTGCTGCAGAATCATCCATTTCCCTCAGTTGTCGAGTTCATGATAAAATTGGCAAGTTTACCATTAAAACATAAACAGGTCAACTTAATCTTGAAAAAAATAACATTTCAGATCTTGGTAATCCAATGTCTAATTTTGTCTGGACATTCAAAGGGTTAACACGAGACTCCCAGCCAAGACTTTTAAGTGACATTTCCTCCAAGTACTCAGACGGTCTCAATATGGATCATATCTCATTAAAGAATGAACTCAAGATTGCTAAAGCATCAATACAAGACTCTGGTGAGTACTCTTGTCGTCTATCCAACTCAGAGGGTAATGGAACCATCTCCTCGATCAAATTATCTGTAACAAGTGGACCGATCATGTTACAGACTAGAGAACCTGGAACTGTCATCGGAGGCTCCGCTTTTGATCCTAAAGCATCCCTATCAATGCCAACATTTTATATTGACACCCTGCAGAATCTAACATGTCTAGCAGAGAGTAATCCAATGGCTGAGTTTACATGGTTCAAAGACAAGATACCTCTCAATCTGAGGGAAGAAGATCAGGATAGCCTGCTAGAAATAAAAGAGGAAATTTCTGATTTCAACGTCTTTCATTCAAAGAGTACACTTGCCTTTAAGGAGCCTGAGTATTTTTGTCGACACAGGGAATTCTGCGATTGGACCCTTATCTACGTGAAATGGATCCTCAGTAAACGTTGTACAGAGTATGTTTGTATCGCCAAGAATTCATATGGTCGAGATAAAGTTCGTTTTGTCTATCAGCCAAACTGTGAGGTTTTTTGGAATTTTGAATATTCTTTTGAAAAATTTAACAATAATTCTTTTGCAGTTGGTATCGTTCCTCTGACTACAGTGCAGCGGGTTTCATTCTATGATAGTAAATCCTTTGGTAGAAAAATTGGTCCGTTATTATGTGATTTTTCTGGGACACGGAAAATTGACGGCTTCAACTGGTACCAGTTGATCAATGGAAGATGGCAGAAAATTCAATTTGATGTAAGTTTCAAACATTTCAAAAACTGCTGATGGCCTCAGGCTGATTATGAATATTTTTTCAGTTTGAAAGCAATAAATTTGAGCAACAAGTCATTCTCGACCGACCCCTCTACGAAAAGTTGATAGATTTCATTGAAAAAGAAGCTACCTTTCGTCATGAAAACCAATCGGAAGTCATTGAATATTTTAACCGTTTAAAGCATGCATCAACAGCTCTGTGGATTTCTGACTTTAAAGCAGCTGACAGCCACGAGTACAAGTGTGAAGCCTACCGATATGGGAATAGTCTACTGAATGAGCCCAAATATATTGTGGAAGCATTTGATATTGTCAAATTATCAGAAACAAGTTAGCCCCTACATATTTTATCATTAGTTGTAAATGACAACTTTTCATGGAACTAACCTGAGCGATAGTTTAGATTGAAAGATCTTTTCTAATGAAAAAAAACTGTTTACGTGAAGCTTTTTATTAGTGATTTTTAAACTCAAATCCTTCTTTTAGATGTTCCGAGGCCGGTGAATGAGTTGAAGCAAATTGAGGCTACTGAAACGTCCATTCTCTTCAAATGGAACCCGGGACATCATGGAATATCAAATGTTAACAACCATGTTATAACTCTAGACTCAGACGAACTTTCCACATTCTCAGTTTACAATGCAAAATTAACTGATATGATCTTGAATAGTCAAGAGTTTGAGATAGGTGTTATTGAGTTGTCTTCCAAGCAATTGGAAAAGCTCAAAATAATTCGAGGAAATCACTATCTCAATTTAACAGGTTCGTTATCCAAGATGAAAGAATGTTTTTCTCTTTTTAAATATTTCTCAACTTTGACAGATTTAGATCCAGACACAAAGTACCAGATATCGATAACATCGAAAAATAATCTAGGGACTTCTAAGGAACCGATTAAAATTATTGGGAGAACAAAAGAGGCCGTTTTGGAAAAGCCCCAAGGTGTTGTTCTCGACAAAGAAACCGGTATTGTCACAATAAGTCCAGGAAGTTCTGGTCTCTGTGCTCGTATTGAATATTTCCATGAACGTGTCTGGGAATCTGTTGTTCCGGAGGATGTTGAAGTTTTATCTCTGCCAAAAGACTCTCAAAAACTCACCATAAATAATAAAAAACATTTTGATCCTATTGAAATAAGTTACTCTGAGGCATTTCGTCATTCGGAGGAGGTGAAGATTTACGAGAAACAAAACTGTCTACCTCTTCAATCTAGCTCCATTCAACGTGTCAAAATCCACAAGAGAAATGATCCCAGTTATGCTCTACGCATTCGTTATTGCATTCGTAATAAACCCGACACTTGTTCTGGCTATGTTAACATTCCTAGCTACATGACTAATACGCTCATTTTTCTCGTGGGCATTGCATGCATAACCCTCATTCTCATCTTTATCATCATCTTGGCTGTTTGTTATATGAGAAAGGCTAATTCTTGTGGACGAATAATGAGTGTAAATCATAAACTCTACAAAAACGTGGCTCAGACAAATGCAATTTTAGAAAAGACCATTATATCAGGAACAAACTCTGATAATGCTTACCAAAATTATCCCCCAAATGGCTCGAATGGGATGAATTCAAATCAGACTCAAATCGATTCAGGAACATATCTCGTCATGTGCCCAGAGCAAAGTCAGCCTACCCCCTGGTCGTCGCCGAATTATCAGTCATTCAACCTAGATCCAAATGTTGATGTCAACCAAAATGTGCTCGGCCATCCAGGTGCCACTCTGACCCCAACCAAGGGAAGATTGTTCAACGACCTACCAGTTAATAATGGCTATTCAACTTTTGAGAATCCAAAGGCCAGATCTCATGATACTGGTTGTATTCCACATCAGCTCAATGCCATGGAAACATCGTATACACTTAGTAATTGGCTAAACCCCAATACCGTCCAATGTAAGTTTATATTTTATTTCTCTTTTTTACTTGCCAGTAACATGATCTTTACTTTGTTTAAATCTTCATCACTTAAATGATTGAAAAACTATTATTTTTGAAGCAACTATATAATTTATTCCCTCGAATATTGACTATCTCAGTTATATGATTGACATATTTTGATCTCTTGAACTATGAAAGAAATAGAATATTTTATATAACTACTTACATACTTACACTTATTCTAATTTTCTTCGACTTTTACAATTTTCCACAGTCAAATTTTCATGATGCAGCTTCAAAAATAAGAAGTTTTGAAAACCATAGATTTACGATAAAGATAGAAAATAATTTTAATAAAAATTGTATAACTTCAATAAACGAAATAGATTAGGCAGTATTTTTTTATTTTTGCATACAAGGCTTTTACGACATCTTGAGTTATACTTTAGACACTTTAGCACCGATTTGAAAGTTTCAATGACTTTATTTTCAGGTTCAAATCTCCACTGCGAACCCATGTTGGGATATAGCATGGATCATTCCTGTTGTCATCCGAGCTCGTTTGTAGATTCAACATCGCACCTGGTTGGCTCTTCTCAATTTCAAACGTTCCCCTACATCACTAACACATCATCAGGTACAATGCCCAGGCGAAACTCTAACAATCCAGACTGCCTTGATAACTTCAATACTGAATTTTGTAGAATATAACTTTTACAATCTTGAAATATTTAATACTTGCCCCCCCCCTTTCCCCTACTACCAGAGAGATCAGAGATCTATTATACCCCCTCCGAATCCCTTTGTAATTTATGACACAATTTAGTTTTCAATAAATACTTAAAATACAGATAAATAAGGGACAAGTTACTGTATTTGAAATGTATCTCAGGTTAACATGTAGAAATCCTTATGTATTTTTTTCTGTCTTCAAATCCCCAGACAGACTTTTATAAGCTTGATAAAGAAAAACAATTTCTTGAACAACCTATATATTCATTGAAATAATTTATTCTAATTTATTTACAAACACACACACGTACAGCTGTATTTTGAATTAGAATGAATTAGAAATTGGAAGGAAAGTTGTGAAAATTCTCATCTTTTCGTGCAAACATTAAAATCATTATTAAATAATATCTTCTTTATTAATACAAAATAATACAGTTTCATAGTCACACATTGTGTACCGCTTCCTTCTCTTCTGGTTGAACTTACTACTACTGTTGTAGGTTTCATTTGAACCTCGAAATTTTTCATCTACCTTTCAACTCGAAATGGAGGTGGGTAGTGATTTGAGTCATTGGTTCTGACTCTGTATTGTAATTACTGTATTACTTTCAGTTCATGTTACTATTCTGGCTCTCTAGTCAAGGAGTAGAAGGCGGATAGAAGAGAAAAAAGCCAGATTGTGACTCTTTAATAATAATAAAAATGATAATATAGAGGTGATAACATAAAAATAATAAGAAATTTGAAGGTGTAATATATCTCATGTGGCAGAGAATAGAAAATAAAAAGAAAAAACCTACAAAGCAGTTGAATGTAGAGAGAGAGAGAGAGATCCAACAAATAGCAGAGACAGAATGAGCATAAGAGTGAGCAAAGTGTATTTCTTTTTTTTCTGTGCATTCTACAGCAGTAGTAGTAGAGAAATGTGTACACTTTCTTTTTCTGTCTATTTGTTTACATGAAGCCAAGCTACTAGAAAACCGACCGGTGAGAAATTTTCTCGATTCTCATTGGCCATCTTCAAGTTGTCAGTGAGAAATATAAAAGATTTCTCTTGAGCTGCTTATAGATTTTACAATCATACCTTTTCTCAAAACCGCCAAGCACCACTACTACTCAAAAGTGATCTGACTCCAAAAATGAACGAACACAAGGCCATTATAAAGAATGCTGACATGAGCGAAGATATGCAGCAGGATGCTGTGGAATTTTGTGCAAATGCTTTGACAAAGTACAGCATTGAAAAAGATATTGCAGCCTTTGTTAAGAAGGAATTCGACAAGAAATACAATCCCACTTGGCATTGTATTGTAGGCAGAAACTTTGGAAGGTAAACTTTTTTTCATTATCCTCATCTCTTTTTCTCAATATTTAGCTATGTGACACATGAAACTAAACATTTCATCTATTTCTACATTGGTCAGGTTGCTGTGCTCTTGTTCAAGTCAGGCTGAGAGTATATCTCCTTTGAAGAAGCAATCATAAAACGTCCATTGAAAAAAATAAACACCAAAAAACTAATCTCTCCTCATAAACTTATTTCTGAGGTGAATGTAATTGAATTTTTATCATTAAACCTGAACAATACTCAATAAAGAATTAATTTCGTATTTCTTGAAATATTAATCTATTTCTTCTTGCTACTTGTTAGTAACTTAAGGATTATAACATAATTTGATTTCCCATGCGGTTAACAAAAGAGACACAGACTCTATAAATGGAATGCAAAGAATTTATTGTTGAAAATAACGTCTCAAAAGTGCAATATTTGAACCAATTAGACTCATTACAGCAGAGAATAAAATAATATTCAGCATTGAGTGCTACATTTAAAATAGATGTAGAAGTAGATTATTTAAATCAATAATATTTATTAAGGATGATCTGAGTATTAAATCAAAGATATAACAGTCAGACTTATAAAGACTTATCAACAAATTTTAATCAACAGTGAAGAGAACTCATAATTTATTTAAAACGTTAATTTCCATTTCATTTAAAGTTCATCACTAGTTCTGAACTCAAAGTCAAGGTTTACAAAACTTTCATACTCTCAAAATTTGACTATGCAGCTGCCCTTATTCTTGGTTTAACAATTGAGTCGACAAGAAAGATCGAGAGAATACAATATAGATTCCTCACCTCATGCTATGGCCCAATCAGCTACAGAAATTGCCTTAATTTGTCCTCAATGTACCCTATCTGGCTCAGAAGGATCTCCAGCTCTCTCATACTCTATAACTCATATAGAGAACAAGACGATAATATCTCTCCTCATAACACCAGAAACCAAAGAAAATACTCGATTCTCCTCGGAAACATCCTCTGTCTCCAGGCCAGATTCAAACTTTCATTGGATTCAATCCCTTCCACAACCGTCAAATCCACCTGTACATTCCTCCAGAAACTCATCCCAGAGGACGAAGACCTCTTCAGAAACTATTTTTCCTAATTGTACATACTTATTTATATTTTATTATCAGTTTAATAAACAAAAAATTTCTATTCCAAAAAGTAGATTATTTAAATCAATAATATTTATTAAGGATGATCTGAGTATTAAATCAAAGATATAACAGTCAGACTTATAAAAACTTATCAACAAATTTTAATCAACAGTGAAGAGAACTCATAATTTATTTAAAACGTTAATTTCCATTTCATTTAAAGTTTCGCATTTAATAGACAGAAGCCGAATTTATTATGTTGTTTGAAAAGTTCATTTTTTCAAATTTTTAGCTATGGGAAAGGCACAACCTACCAATGCGATTAGCAAATCCAAAAGTTCAACAAATCCAGGTATATTCAATGATTTTTCATAATCTTTAGATCGTAAAAATCCTGAAAAGGGGTCTACGATGAGGTCTAGACGCACAATCAATCGGCTAAACATGTATAAAAACTTTAAGGCAAAAAGAGATCCTGATGGAAAAATAATAAGACCAGCCCCTTTTCAGTCTCGTCTTCCATCTGGCACGATGGCTAGAGTTGAACCGAATCGTAGATGGTTTGGAAATACAAGAATCATTTCACAAGATTCCCTTCAATCATTCAAGGAGATTATGAAAGTTAGAAATCCTTACGAAGTCACTTTACGACAAACAAAACTTCCCATTTCCCTTTTGAATGAGAAAAAGCAAAAAACTAAATCTCATCTTTTGGCTCATGAAAGTTTCAGTTATGTCTTTGGCAAAAAGTCTCAACGTTTCCGACCCAAAATATCCTCTGACAACATTCAAGACTATGCAAAAGATGTGTCTAGCAAATTGGATAAATATGATAAATGCAAAGATCATAATATTGTGGAAGAAGATGAAAAGGTGAAGGATTTAGCTTCTGAACCTCATTTTAAAGCAGGTCGGTCAAAGAGAATCTGGAATGAACTCTTCAAAGTTCTTGATTCCTCCGATGTCGTACTCTATGTACTAGATGCTCGTGATCCTCTTGGTACTAGATCTCCATATATTGAGAATTATCTTCGGGAGCGACCACATAAACATTTTATCCTTGTACTCAACAAGGTTGATCTTATTCCTGTATGGGTTACTAAACAATGGAAGACCATCCTTTCAAGGGAATATCCCACCCTTGTCTTTCATGCCGATGTTAAAAAGCCTCTGGGAAAATCAGCTCTCATTGGGCTTCTTCGTCAGTTTTCCCGATTCCACGCTAAGGACCGTTCCCAGATTAGTGTGGGAGTTATTGGATATCCAAATGTTGGAAAATCTAGTCTAATTAACACACTGAAGAGTAAAAAGGTGTGCAACGTTGCCCCTATAGCTGGCGAGACAAAGGTTTGGCAATATATCACCTTGATGAAATCCATTTATCTAATTGATTGTCCTGGTGTTGTCTATCCACAAGGGGATACTGAATCTGATCTTGTCATGAAAGGTGTCGTTAGAGTCGAATATTTGGACTCTCCTGAAATTTACATACCAGACATTATGAAGAAAGTTAAACTGGAATACTTTCAGAGGCGATATAACCTCCCGATTTTGCCCAATCAAAAGTCCGAGAACGAAGCTGATGCTATTGACGATGATAAACTTGAGGAAGAAGTTTTTGATTGGTCGGCAAACTCTGAAGTGTTTTTGGAAACTGTTGCCAAATCAATTGGTCGTCTTCTTAAAGTTGGTTTGCCTTATATTCTTCAATATTCTAAACAATTACTCAAAATTTCAAACATATTTCTTATTTAACGATGCTACTTTCAAGTCATTATGTTTTTCTATAACAAATCCATTAATTCTATAGGGTGGTGAGCCAGATATTGAAACAACTGCCAAGAAAATTTTGAATGATTTTCAACGTGGATATTTACCCTACTTCACGAAACCCGAATTAACTGAAGAGGATGAGAATAATTTCAAAGCTCTCGGAATTACCCAGAACGATTCCACCAGAGGCCTAGACTCCCTCAAGACAGATATTCATGAAACTCAAGAAGAGGACAAGTCCCTTGAAGAAGAGTCAGACCAGGTAAATTGATCAGAAAATTTGATACTCTCTAAAAACTGCCACTGTACTTTAGTGAGATTAATTTGAGAACAGAGACAGCCCAGCATTGGAAAGTATGGCTACAGGTTACTACTATATTACATCTACGGACCCCTTTTTTTTGAAGGTTCTTTCTTAGAAAAAACCTCATTTATCGTTCTATGGTTTACAGCCAATATTTGCTATTTTTTATACTTAAATCACCATTCTTTGATTTCCTTCTGTAACTTGATTTTTTTCAATTTGTTTGATCCTCCAATAATTGGACCTAATATTCACGATCGTTGAGAGTATCTGATAGGATAAGGATAATATTTTATAAAAATCAAAAATGCTATGAATTCAAATTTAAGAGATACAGTTTGTATTTAACTGTAATAATGAGTAATGATAAAAGTGGATACCTTAATTTGTCACGTTCTTTTTAATGAAATATAGTAAATTCGAGTTCATTGAAATACAATAATATTTTGAAAAATACTATCGTTCAATTAGGAATATTCTTTTTTATAATAGGTTGCAAAATAACAGAGTTATTCGCCACATTCCAACTTGATACTTTTCTATGTTAACTAAATGTCTACATGAAATTTTCTCACACCTTCATGCTAGAAATCTGAAAAGTACCAAATCTATTAGAGAGTCAAATAACATTAACTGTGGCAGATGTAGATCTTTTTTTCCTGACTTGTAGCCCACCTTGAAAACCTTGGTTCGCATTCAGGCAATCGTCTAGTGACTAGTCTTAGTATGATTTTGATGTTATTCGACTTTAACACTTGATTTCAGGACTAAAAAACTGTAAATTCTGCATAATCATTGAAGATGTTTTTTTCCTCTAGGAGGAAACTGATCAAGATGCAACAAGCATGGACAGTGACGAAGACAAATCCCAAAGTGATGAGGAAGAGAATGATCGTACAATTGACCTTGGCATTGAGATGGCTTATCCCATTGTTAATGCAGTTGACGATCAACCCAGAAAGAAAAAGAAGAAATCTGTCAAATTTTCCCTGGTAAAAACCAAAGAGTCTGACGACGAAGATGAGCTTGACGACGAGAAGGCTGAGGATAAGGACGATTCTGAAGAAGAAACAGACACCCTAGCCCTGGAACGTAAACGGCTTGAAAGACAATTGAAAAAGATTAAGAACAAAATCTCACAATCTTCGTTCAATAAAGGCCGTGGGAACAAACAAAAGAATAGACTTACGCAAACCTTTACCAAGAAAAAGAAGAGATAATAAAATTTTCTTTATTTTTCCACATTCTGTCATTTACATTACAACTTGAAATTTTAACCTTGCCCTGTCACCACGATACTCTGATAGCGAATTCAAATGAAATACTAAAATTTGACTTATTTCTCAGATCTTTAGAAAAGGATTTTTGTGAAATTTACGCATGCAGTATCAGTATTTTCTTTTATCGTTAAAATTGCAAAAACTGTTTAGTAGTATGATGAAATTTGTTGGAAAAAATAACGTGAAATGATACTGTGTCAAGTTATTTTCACAATCATCTACACTGTAAGGATATATATTATACTGTTTTAGTAATTATTACAACTATTGATACTGCCAGTGTAGATTTCATATTCCCACGTATCTGGTGAAAATATTTCTTCATAAAAATCCCCCACCTAGAGGGTAGTTGTAACCTGAGAAATGGAGTTATCTAGGCTGAAAAATTAATCTCTAAGAACAATTAATCCCTAAACTCCCTCGCTTCTCATCATTTGTCTACAACAAGGTTTGTAGATAGGCTGATTACAACATTTGTGAATTATTAATTACTCGATAAAAGTTATTTCACTTTTGCCAAGATGATTTATGGTAAGAATGATCCAGTGGGAAGAATTTCAGGTTCTGCCTACCTAGTAATCGGACAAGCAAGTGTCAAAGGCCTCGTCTCGTAGTCTTAACGATGACAAAAAGTGAACAAATTTCATTCTTGTTAGCATCCGCCAAAGCACCTAACCTACGATGAGTATAAATTTTGGGCATCACAGAACATCCTAGTTCTGAGTATAGTGGTCCTCTCTCTGTTATTCAAACTTTTGCATTATTTAAAATAAATCGAAATTAATTAATTAATCTTCAATTTTCTCCAAAATACAACAGCACCCTGTCAAGAAATCTCTTCTTTTCACAGTCTTTTCATGTTCTCAAATGGCATTCCGTAATCGGAGTGCTTGTACTTGTGTGTGATGAAAGCTGTAGCATTCTCAATATAAATGAAAAATTAAAATTTTAAATCCAATTTTTCTTCTCGGTAAATTATGTTGAAGATCGTTAGTGTATTTATGGTCCTATTGATTGCTGGCATTCTCAGTCAGAAATGTCATCTAACTGCAGAGGAAGGTAGCAAAGTCAAATTTCTTCTCAACTCAATGAGGAAAATTGTCACCGGAAGTGCTGAATTCGCCTCAGATCTCAATAAAGGCTACATGGATACCCTCAAAAATGTTGAATTCTAATCCTTTCTTGAATATAAAAATATTGTCTCTCATTTTCATAAAAACTTTAAAAAAGATGAAACTCTGACTTTTTAAATCACTAGAATAAATTATTCTAGCCTTTATCTTCATGTCATTCAGTAAATCTAAGATGAAAAGGGTTTCATCATAATAGTTGAATTCCATTTTATTCATAATTCATAACCAAACAGTTCTTCAAAAAGACATAAATTGACTATAACGTCATTCGCTTGCTATCTGACTATGTCGTCTTCTACCTTTTATTTGTCGATAAAGACGAAGAAGGTGTAATATTCCTTGAATAATAAGCATTATAGCAGTTATGTTGGTTAATTATTATTTTATTCCTAACTAGGAAAACTGTTTTTTAAATGACTAAATCTAAAATCTTCAATAAATATTAGTAAAAATATATTCAATCGAAATATATGCCTCTTCCAGGCGTTTCGGTACTAACATACTCAGGCATCTTCTTCATATCTGTTCGTTCATTTCTTGATTTGTTGATTTTGAAAATTTACGCCAATCCCATATAACATCCATACAAAATAGACACATTTGTACATGAAAACAAATCTTGAATTTCTTGGCCTCGAACAATAATATGTCCAAAACAACTATTAAATAAACTATTCACGATCTCGTCGTAACTTACCATTCCTTACACCTCAAAACACATTTCAACTACAACTAAAGGACTTCATTACCTGTAATACCTCATTAGGAAATCTGTGAAACATTCAACTTTCAGGCATCGAATCACATTATCCCCCAGCGTGAATACCGAGCAGATATTTTCTCATCAAAGCCCATATATATTAATGAATTCAATATACTTTTTAGTAGTTTTTATGAATTCAACGTACTGCAGCATTTAGTCTTAGTCAAGATCCCCATAAATAAACCCGAAACAACTCTCAATACTCGATTCTGACTAGGATCACCATCTCGATAAGAATGAAGCCCCTTCTTAGTGAAGCTTCTATTGAAAAAATAATACAAGACTATAGAAGCCCGTTCTAATGTTCCAAAATTGAGATAGTCTTCCTTGGGTTGAGATGCTTGTAATCTAAACTCTTCAATTTTATCTCAAAGCCTCTGTAATCTTATTGGTCCAGGTGAAAGGCTTGTTTTATTCCAATTATACTTTTACTAATAGGTTCCAGATTTCATAGTTGTGAGTCAAATATTGATTTTACAAGACTAATATTTTATAATAACTTCCAATGTCTTAAACAATAACTTAAACCAGTTTCATTTCTCCGGGAGATGTGAGAAATTAAAGTTTCTTCTTGAATTCTTAACAGAACAATGATCGCTCTTTTTTATTCAAATGAAAATAGATAAACTTTATTTTCTGAAGATGATAATTACATTGAAAGAATAATATCATTGCCAGCTTGCTGAATTTGGGCTACTTCTTCAAGGACAAGAATTTTGAGGGCTGTAACGACACTCCTGACTTTCGTCAAGTCTTCACGTCTTGTTGTAGCACAATCTTGACCAAAGACAGCAGTCATGCCAATGGCGACAACCAAGAGGATCAATTGAAATTTCATAACGAGGTTCTCTCTCTTCTTTAAGCTTTTCTTGTAATTTATCCTTTATATATATTCAAAATTCATAATTAATTGCTTTCAATTGGAGTTGATAGGATCAACTGTCTCACATGACTACAAAAAGAATAAGCTCCTTTATAACATTAAAGTACATGAATAATAGGTTACAAATTTCATTCATGGATTTATTTTTGACCAATCGAATTAATCTCGCACAAAATGAGTGATAATCCACGATTACCTATAGCGTGATCATTCGTCTGTGATTTAAAACTATTGCCTTTTTATTTTATCTCAAAATTTTCATATTTTCAGGGACAAGTTAATGTTTGTTGAACGATTAATTAATTAACATAATATATAGAAAGAAAGATTAGGACTCTTGACAGAAAATCTATGAAATAGATCACATGTCTTCTTTGATCTCTCAAAAATTAATTAGGAAGATACTCGAAAACCCTCTTTTCGTCACTGATATAAAAAGCGTAAGAGAGCAGAGAATAATCAAAACCTTGAATCATGAAATCATTCCTTTCAGTAATTCTTGTTCTTGTCGCCATCTTTTCCATGGTATCCGCTCAAGATTGTGATGCCAACATTGAGGCTGCCAAACAAAAGATGACTGAGCTTACTCAAGAAGTTATGCTCAACATTGAAGAACAATTTGATGCTGCTATAACCCAGATTGATGCTCTTCTTGACTCCTTATAAATGAATTTAAAATATCCTTTTTCAATAAACAAGTTTTTTTTGATGAATAAACTCAAAATTCTGTTCAGGGATCACAAAAATTTTATTTTAAATTGCGCCGCAAATTACTAATAGTATCATACTATACTAAGTATACTAGTATTCGAAAATTGAATTTTAGAAAAATTCATTGAAAAAATATTGGCGGGTTATTTAAGACTTTTGATAATAAAAATTCCTTATATTTTTCTCTCAACATGTAATAACTTTTCTCAAAGGTTTTAAAGCCAAGTGGCAAATTCAGATTTTAAAAAAATTTTCCCAAAAACTCATTTTCTAAAACCCGAGTTGCACTGTATAATTTACTGAAATATATTGACAACATATGGGTCATTTTATGAATTTTACACAACTCCTTTAAAATTAGGCCTAAAACTAATCGGGAGAGATTTTTAGTCATTTCAAAGCACGAAAGTTATCAGCCCTTGTTTCTTTCCGGTCACAAACAGACAAGGAATTACATGGAAAAGGTGACCATTGAAATTTTGTGATTTGAAACGAAGAAAATTTCATAATTCGAATTTTTAATTTTTGAATTTTTTCTATGAAGTATTTAATCAATAAATTCAAATTATTGATTAAATAAAGCTAATTGATATGAAGTTTTCATCATAAATTCGAATTTATCAAAGATTTTTTGAAAATCAATGAAATTTCGATAACTCAAAATCTCTCGAAAATGGGGTAACTTTACGTCCCACTGTACGTTCAGTGTATACACTGTACGAGTTTCCACTTTGAACGATCGATAATAAATTGTCCCTACTCTCATGTGAACCAATTCTTGTAATTTTAACCCCTAATTTCTTTTTTCTAATTTGAGTGAGAATTTTTCAAAAAAATAATTTATGTTTGAAAAGTTGCTAATTGTTTTTTAATTACAGTTAGACCTATGTCTTGAGAACTAAAAATGAATCTCTTCTTTCTACCTCGTTTAAATTTAGTTTTCGAAATCATACTTATGATACGGTATCATTGATACCTTTCAAGATATAGTCAATAACCCAGTTGAGTAATGATAGTTTTGACTTAGACCTTGAAGAGTAAAGATAAAAAATGTGTAAATTTTTTGAAAATATGATTTGCGAAAGGGTGTGGGATAGTTGGATTTTGGCAAATGAGTAAGTACATCAAGATGGTCACTACTAGGCTTGTTATTTGTTTGTTTTGGAGGCGAAAAAGACCCCCTACTCCGTCAATAAAGTTAGGGAAAAGCTATTTTTCTATAAAAATCAATTTCAGTGAAATAATACAAGTTTGACTATCTTTTAATTCGAATCTATGTACGATCAACTAAGCATGGAGAAAAAAGCTCTTTCGAATGAATATTGATAGAATGAAACTTATTATTTTTTATCAGAAAATTCTAGGTTCGTATAGAAATCCTACTTATAAGTATGATGGTGATTTCGTAAACTAAATCGGGGCAGAGGGAAGAGGGTAATTTTTGGTTCACACAAGTCACAGGTCTGACTGTATCAATTTAATACGATTTTACTTTGGCTCATGAGTAGTACCTCGAAACCTAGTAAAGTTTGAAGATTTTAGAAATATTTCTTTTTGGCAAGATATTCAAATTTCTAATTATCATCTTTGATGGTGAAATTATTTCGAATGCTGAAAGGAATGGAGAATATGCAATATTAAAAAAATCACTTATTTTTTATTCTCAGGTTTGGTGAATTTTCAGACATTATGGAATGATCTATCTACATTGTACATTCTCTTATTTATGGATTGATTTCAAGACCAAAATAACACACAGCACACACTCTTCTGTACACAAAAGTAGAGATTTGGAAAAAAGATTGAAACTTTGTTACATACAGAACAATTGTGTAATGAAATAATGGGTAGAATATAATGAAACAAATGTTTCTGAAATTTTGATGATGAAAATAATAGTTTAATATTTATTATTATTTGGCAAGGGATAAGGGGAAACAGTGGTTAGGTTATCCACTGCCACCTCCAAATCCGCCAAGTCCACCAGACTGCAGTTGTTTCAGGACGTTGGATAGACCTTGCATGCCTCCCATTTTATGGAGCATTCTAGGATCAAGGGCTTTAGCCATGGACTGATTGAGTTTTGCCATTTGGCTAGCTGAAATATTCCTATTGGCAGCAGCCATATCGGCCATAGAGGCGCCAGGACCCATAGCATCCATGCCTGGTTGATTGAAGAGACCTTTGATGCCGCCCATTTTCTTGACAACTTGGGCAAATTTTGTGTGTTGAGAGAGTAGGAGCTTAACTTCAGCTTGACTTACACCTGCACCGCGTGCAACACGTTGGATTCGGGTGGGCTGACGATTGAAAAGTTTTGCACCTTCAGCAGAGTCCAATTCATGATCATTCATACTGTCCATGATGGTCATGAGACGTTTGAGACGTGCATGACTTTCCTTAAAAATAAAAGATAAAAAAATTGTTAATTAAAGTGTGTTGATGCGAAAAAGAGATGGAAAAATCTCACTTGATCATTGGCAGCGATATCTTGGCCAAGACCGGGAATGGCAGAGAGTACTGCAGAGAAGGAGCCAAGTTTCATTATATTTTGAAATTGTTCGTACATGTTACGCATTGTGAATTGACCTTGTTGTAGACTCTTGATGAAATCTTTGTTGTCTTCAAGATGCATTTCAGACACTTTTTCCACAAGTCCCTCTAAATCTCCCATACCGAGAAGTTTCTGAACAAAGGGTTGAATGCGAAACAATTCAAAGTCATCAATGTGCTCACCAGTACCGATGAATGATATTGGACTTTGAGTAGCAGCAATTGCACTGAGGGCGCCACCACCCTTTGCATGTCCATCTAATTTTGTAACAATAACTGATGAGATATCCACTTTAGATTTGAAGGCTGAAGCTTGTGCCTGGCATGCTTGACCGATTGATGCGTCCATAACGTAGATAACGTGGTCTGGATCAATTGCATTTGAAACTTGAAGCATTTCCTCGAATAGAGATTCCTTTTGTTTGTGACGACCACTTGTGTCTACGATAATAATCTCAAACTTTTCTTGTTCAAATTTACTGACACCATCACGGGCAATTATGACAGGATCAGTTTCTGTATACGAACCATAATATGGAATACGAGCTTTTGTGGCATTCTGCTTAAGCTGATCGAAAGCACCGGCTCTAAATGTATCAGCACAAACCAATGAGGTTTTCCAGTTTTTCTTCTGATAATAATGGGCAAGTTTAGTGGCAGTGGTAGTTTTACCACAACCCTGGAGACCAACTAACATGATAACGTTGGAAGAACCTTTTGCTGGTTGCCAAGGTTTAACTCCGGGATCAATAAGTTTAACTAATTCTCTACTAACAGTAGATTGTATAAGTTTTCTTTTATTTACTCCAGCAGCAATTTCATCAAAATTGATCGTATCTTTAACATTTTTACGGAGTTGTGACACTAATTTAATATTTACATCAGCCTCAATTAGAGCGGTACAAACTTCCTTAAGTAGGTTATTGAGAACATCTTCATTTATAATAGTAGCATTTCCCAATGAACGAAGGGCATTGGTAATTTTACGCCCTAATTCAACTAAAACCATTTTTCAAGTTGGAAATTTTTAAATTTACGCCGAAAATCAAACAAACTCGCTTTTAAAATACTTGAATAGTTTTTAATAGTTAGATATTATGAAATTTTTATCAAATTGATAGATTATCAATGATAATATCAGTAGTTACAGATAGACTTTAAATTAAAGATTGAAAAATATTTTTTGTTTCAACAAAATTATCAAGAATGTCCCACATAATACATCCAGAAATTCAAGTGATTGGAAATAAACACTATAGAAAGAATCCAATGAGATCACAGAATAAATCTCTAAATGAAGAAGATCATTTCCACGAGGACCCCGTAGAACTCGAGAGTCTTGAAATAAATAATCAAATAATTGTTAAACCTCTCAAGTTGAAAGATGATAAATTTACTTGCTCAATTCATATTCCATCGATTTTCTTTGGTTATATCATCGGCAAAGGACGTCAAAGTTTAAGAGATCTAGAAAATACTACAAAATGCCATATAATCATTCCGAGAAACATTTCCGAAATAACCATAGAGTCTACCAAAGAAAGTAGCATTGACGATTGTATCAAATTAATCCAAATGAAAGTTACAGAATGCCGTTTAAAGTCTAAGCCATCTCATTATTTAGAATTTCATTTAGATACTCCAGAAATTAAGAATAATTTGATCAACTTCAAAAAAGGAATCTACGACAAGTATGGCAAGAGTAAACTTGATTCATGGAAAATTTATGAATCAATGTTTCAATTGGTTGAAAAATTCCATATAACCCTCAGTGTTTTTAATGCTGGAGATGATTTTGAATACAAGCTAGTGGAACAAGATTTGGAGGAATATCTCAAGACAGAAGAGGCTGTCAATCTCTTCCACAAAGGACCTTTCCATTTGGCTATTAGGGGCCTTGAGATTATGAACGATGATCCTAGTTCAACTTGGGTCCTCTATGCTAGTGTCATCGATGAAAGTGGCAGAATCCAGGAGTTGGCAAATTCAATTGCCCACTATCTCCATTTTAAACAGTGGACCGATTCCTTGAAAGGAGACCAGATGAAAGTCAAACTCCATGCAACTTTGATAAATTCTAGCAAGAGGACCGAGGAAGAAAAGGAGAATTCAGGCAAGGATAAAGGTTTTGATGTTAGGGAAATCTTGAAAGATTTTGGAAACTATGAATTCACTTCAGGTTGTATTATTGACAAAATTAGAATAGCTCAAGTCCATAGGATCGGCACACATGGAAATATTTACGATAGCTACATTCAGATTCAGCCAGACGGAAAAACAAGCATGTTGAAAAATTATGACAATTGATCCTTTATTTACATGATATTTGTTTAATTTTTAATAAATTGAGATAAATCTTCAATAATCTGTTTGGCTATTTAAACATGCTAACTGAGTAAAAGTAGGGCAAATGCGCCTGAAGAGACTTGTGGATGGGATACATGCTCTGATTAATCTGAGAATAATCGAGAAGAAAAGATATTTTCTCTCCCCTCTTAAGATCACATGCATAGCGCCCCCTAACAAGGCATAATTCGTCTAGAAATTTTTCCTCCAACTGATGCAGAGTTGATGGATTCCTCGCAATCTTGCCGTCCTCCAAGTGAATCAAGAGCATTTTACGCTCCAAAGACCTAATGAGCATAGGTAGGAGGAGACTCCTCAAGAAAAACAGTCTCTGCATTGTCTTTTCCCTTACTATTGAGTTAATTTCAAGCAAACATGTGAGATGGTCCCAGGGAAGAGAGGACAACCTAAAATAATTATCGAATATTGGAATCATGACTTGGACATCTTCCTTATTGATTCTGTGCTCATTAGTGATGATACTGGAAATTTTCTGTTTCAACAATTCTTTTTCAAATAAAGACCCGTCGAGATTCGAGGTGAGTTGAAATGAAAGTATGCTGAAGAGTTTCTTTTTCCTTTCAAATTCCTCTTGGTAGAATTTCTTTCTCATTTCATCTGTCCAGAGGTATTTGATGAGGTATTTGGGAAATAGAAACCTATAGAGAGAATATAAATCTATGAGAAAGACTCACAGAATTGGCAGAATGATGACAGTGCCAGGCAACAAGATCACTGAAAGAAATGATACTGTTTTAAGGAGTTCCTTTGGGGCCCTTCGTACAACTGAGACTTCTGCAAGACTCAAATTTGAGAATGTTTTCACAATATTCTCATCGGATTTGTTACTCATGAAACCGGTTCTTTTGACAATATCAACATAGGTGGATATATCTTGTTTAGCTTCGGCAATGCCTAATTATAAGAATTAAGGTTAGATGAATGTGAGATGTACCCTTTTTGCTAATATCGTAGTATTTGTAAGCTGTCGGAGAGACTGAGTGAAGTTGATTCTCCAACTTTCTCTGGTAGTAATCCAGTTTCGACTTTAGGGAAAAATGACGATATTGACCGTTAACATTGATAATTCTACAAGTTGTTTGTGCCAAACGAGAGGTACAGTGTAACATTTCCTAAATTAAAGTAAGAATAAAGTAAGTTCCATAAAAAGAATTGACAGGAAATAAAAAATATGGTTATTCTTAAAAAATATTTTCTTTTTTTCTATCAACCTGACAGGCAGATGGAGCTGGATTTTTTCGTTTCTTATGTTTATTACTGTTCAGATGAGACTTGTAGGAATGCAGGTCATAGAAAACTTTTTGGTCACATTTTAAACAGGTATAGGGTGGCGGGCCATGGTCAAAATCATCATTAGTGAATGTTGAGTTGTCAGTGAGTTTTTCTGGTCGGAATCCCTCAATGCCATCTATCAAAATGTTTATTTTAAAGGAATTCAGCTCGACTTTTCATTGAAATACTCACTCTGAATGTCTTGATCTGATAAGAAGGCTTCAACTAAATCTTGTATTTTGGAGAAGACCTTTTCATTCCATACTTGTTCCACTGAATTCTCAAAATCAGGCATATTACGCTCAATGATCATGGTCTTCAAGACAGCGTCAACATTTATTCGGAATATGGGTAGAGACCCATGAGGTTCTCTTCTGATGAACCTATTATTCATCCAACGTTTCTATACTCTAGATTAAAATCAAATTAAATACCCACTTGTCTTACAGCATATTTAAAAGTTGAAGTTAAAAGGTTACTCTTACATGCGTTCAAGACTTTAGCTCCCTCTTTGGATTCCCTCTGTGTAGAGGATAAGCGAATGTAATCGCAGAATTCTTTGAGTCCAATGCACTGGAGAATTCCACGACGTTGTCTTTCGTTTGTTTCGTCTTTATCGAGAAGCATGTCACATAAATCTTTTTCGTTCTGATCCATTTTAACGTCTGTTTATGTAAAAGTTAATAAAATCTTACGAAGTTTATCCAGGATTTTGGAACATTTTTCAACAAAACTACAGAGTTCTTCCACGAGGCCATTCTCAACCATTTTCTCAATTCTCATAGAAAGAATTTCTTTAAATTGATCTCTATCTTCAAAATCCAACCAAATAATCAAAGAATTAGGATACCTAAGTAAAGAAGGCTTCACAATATTCAACATGGAATTGTTATTGCGAATTTTCCTTAGCTGATTAGGATGAATTATTTGGGTGATTTTTTCATTCTGGACTGTTTTAAATGAATTGGAGAGAAAATCTTCATAAATAAGAGCTTCCATGTAGTATGTTGTACCTCCGACTAAAATCGGTATCTTGGATTGTTTATGCAATTCAGAGATAATTTTCATTGATAGATGCTTGAACTTGTTCACATCAAAGTCTACGCCTTCTTCTACGTCAAGGAAACTTAATAGATGATGCTTTATCTGTAAAGTTTCCACAGAGGTGGCTTTATTCAGAGTTATATCTAGAGGCTTATTCATCTGCATTGCATCAATGTTGATGATTTCAGTATTGATTTTTTTCGCAAGATCAATGGATAATTTTGTTTTACCGACTCCAGTGCTTCCAGTGATAAAAATACACTTGCCTGTCATTTTTCTAAAAAGTTGTGCATTCATATCACGATATAGGTAAAACAATTGATTGTACTTATTTTCAAAAACCAGTTTTCCTAAAACTTTTAATTTTTTTGAAGATTCAAATTTATTATTTTACTAAAATAATTTTAGTCTAAATTTCATGAAAAGTTGCTGAAACAAAATATTAGGAAGATGATTATATAGAATTGTTAATTTTCTTTCTTTCAAATATACCATCTATCAAGAGAAACTTAATCTTCCCCTGATCTACCAATTACTAGTAACTAGTTTAAACCCATCAGAATAGAATTATACGCGTTCAACTACAAGAACTTCATTTCATCAAGAAGATGTCAGATAAGCGACTATTCAAGAATCTAGATTTCGAAGACTCGTGAAAAATTTTGAATATGAAAAACATCACTGCGAAAGAATTAAACAAAAATCAAAACGTCTTTACGTTTTTTAACTTGGTGCACAAATTCAAACACATCACATTTTTGTTGTCGTAGTAATGCCATGTTTTTACGCCTAAAAACTTTTATTGTTCTATTCATAGTGTTTATTTGTATATTTTTCATTAATTTTATTTCATTCCAACAAAAAACATTAAACGGTAATGTTCTATCTTTAATATTTATTAAGATGAATACATTGAAAATACAATATACAACAATGAAGAATATTCTGTTCCAAAAATGCCAAAAAAATCAAACTTTGGAGATTTAGGAGAAGCTGTTATTATTCCATATGATCGACTTCAGGAATCAAAAGATACTTATCATATAAATCAATTCAATCTTGTCGCTAGTGACTTGATTGGGAATTATCGTGAACTGCCAGATTATCGACACGACGATTGTCTGACTGATATTCTTCCAAAACCTGATCAGTTGAAACATTTGAAAACATCCGTCATTATTGTCTTTCATAATGAAGCAAAATCGACTCTCTTGCGAACAATTCATTCAGTTATCTATACAACTCCTAAATATCTTTTGCATGAAATCATTCTTGTTGACGATGCCAGTGAACTAGGTAAGGGATGCATTTCATCTATTTCTTTAGATTTCTTGAAGAAAGAGCTTGAGGATTATGTTAAAACGCTCCTTGTTTCCGCCAAAATAGTCAGAGTGGCTAAACGAGGAGGTCTTATAAATGCTAGAATACTTGGGGCCAAAGTGGCCACTGGTGGTAGCCTAACATTTCTCGATGCTCACGTAGAATGCACTCAAGGTTGGCTAGTACATTTACTAGCTGAAATTGTTCGCAATAGAAAAAGCGTTGTTTGTCCGATTATTGATGTGATAGACAACGATAACTTTAGATACATCAAGGGTAAGTATTACCCTTATAGTCTCTCTTCTGTATTATTAATTATTTACTTTTCCATTCAACAGTTGGTGAGTAGTCTAAATTAATTTACATTTAATGTTATTTGCTTGTAACACTTTTCATGTTTCATCAATGTATTCTGAGGAAAATTCGGATTCTGTTATAAACCTGATTTGAACAAGGTTGAGAATTTTTCTTTTTATTTTTGATCCATTAAAAAGTAACAAGAAAAATATCTATGCAATTGATTACTTTATAAAAATAAAATCTAGAATTCTCAACCTTAGCATTTACCATTTGCTAAAAATATCTCTGTGTAATTCCTCCATGTAACACCTGTTTATACATACATATCTCGATTAATATCTTCATATTCAAGTAATGAAATATTTTTTTCTTGACTCAAGAGTTACTCTCGTTTAATTGTTTACTTTCTCCCTCTCATATATGAAATGAAGATGGATAATTTCGAATCAGAATGTAAATTTATTATTTCCTCTAGGAGCTGAGAACACATGGGGTGGATTCGACTGGGACCTAACTTTTCATTGGTACCATTCGAAACGAGAAATCCCCGAATCTCGTCTTGGCTCCAAACATTCTTCGCCGATCAAGAGCCCAGCTATGGCTGGTGGATTATTCACCATCGAGAAGAACTATTTTTATGAGGTAATTTTTCCTTTTTTTAGTAATTTTTTTCGTTTTTATCCTAGAATTAAAATTATTTGATAGTATTTCAAAACATAAATTCATTAACAGATTGGTGCTTATGATCCAGGAATGGAAATTTGGGGCGGTGAAAACGTTGAAATGTCAGTTAGAATATGGACTTGTGGCGGCCAATTATTGCTGCATCCATGTTCCAGAGTTGGTCATGTATTTCGTGAAAAGAGTCCATACTCTTGGCCTGGAGGTGTCTCACATATTCTCACTAGAAATATGATGCGTACCTCAGAAGTTTGGCTTGATGAATATAGCAAATTCTATCGGGCTTCTCATCCAAGTGAGTCATTCTTTTTATCATTTCAACCATTTTAAATGTCTCGGGGTACAAAAAAAGATGAAATTAATTGCATTTAAAAAATCTTGGACCAACTCTGATTGGGTCTAGTTTTGAATCTCAAATCTGGACCAGTTAAAATTCTGAGGTCTTTTTGGATTTTGTCAGATTTTACTCCAAAACTGTCTCAAATAAACTCTCGAATTTACTCAATTTAACTTAACTTTCAAAAGACTAGTTGTGATCTCGACTATATTTCACCTTTAGTCTCATCACTGAGCATTGAAAAATATAGATTGAGGATATTCAATCCAAGTTTTTATTCTTTCTCTATCCTGATCTAGCGTCATACAATGATTGCATCTCAGTCTCAGGGTTAAATCCCCTTTGGCTACAAAATATGCTATCATTGTATAAACTTTTATTAACTCAATTAGTTGAAAATTTCTACAATCTAAGAAGATCCTCATTTTCAGATCTACACTCTGCTTATAATATAATAGATAGTAAATATAAATTATTTCTCTCTAGTATAAAATCCATCATGTCCCACATTCGGTCTAAACCTGACTATACTAAGAGTCTTTAATATTCCAATCTTTACTAAATTTCCAGAATGTTTATTGAAAATTCTTAAAAGGTCTATTTATTTTTATTGCAAGTTTTTCAACTCCAACCAGATTTTGTTCAATTCTTTCTATTTTTACAAGATGCCCAAACTCAGACAACATATATTTTAATAAGAAAAAAATGCTGGAAGAGGTTATACATTTATCAAATCTCTAATTCCAAGTTACATATATAAATCGGAGTTTTCTCTCATTTTATAAATGAATCGATATTAATTGAGAATATCATGCAAGAAATTAGAAATATAGATTTCATGTCTGATTTAACAAATTCGTGTACTTTAATCGTAAATTGTAATATTCAATAATAAAAATTCATATTAATTTAATCCTTGGCTTACACGTAAAAGGTCAGATAATTTATCCATAAAATCTATACCGATCAGAAACCAATCTCCTACATACCACATACTGAATCTGTTCTACGTACGTGGAATAACTTTGATACATTTTTTCTTGATTTTTTTATTTCCTCTTGTTTTCCTCTTCATCTCCTTCAAGGGTTTCCATACTAAATTCCTTCTTCTTTTATGATCGATTTTTCTCCCTGTACACTTTTTCTCTTCATTCCTGCTGTTTATAAATAAAAAAATAATAAGGTTATTCAATCGATATTTTATCTTGATTTATAGCCAATCATTCGATAGATGAAAAATGAATCTGTTACAACAAATATTGAGAATTAAGATTATCCCATTGTCTTATACCTATAGGGCTTTCATTGATCTTTCCGATAACCGAGAAATTTTGCTATTTTTTTGCTAACACCATTTTCTCGAGAAATATGTCCCCAGAGTTTCTGCCCTAGTTATTAATGATTATATTTCTCGAAAAATAACAAAATTTTCAGCAACGATAAATCTACCAATAAGAAATTATTTACAAATAATGAAAGAAATAGTAAAAGAGAATCATAATAATATGTAAGCTGAAAAAACACCAAAACTCCCCAATAAGTAGCAGAAATGGAGAGAAAAGTGAAAAAGGTCACAAAATTATGGATTCAAGTGGATATTCGGACGTTTTTGAAGAACAACATGAATTACTCATTCATAATAAGAAATAAAATTTTATCTAAAATATTATTATCTGATCTGAAGTGTAGGCTTGTGGGAATGTGTTAGCAATGAAGGGAGGGGGTACATGTCATAGCAAGATTTTCTCGACTATCATAAAGAAAGGGAATTACAATGATATAGGCTAAAATTACTGCCCCAATAATTATTCTCAAAATTCAAAATTGTATTGATTCAGAGAGAAAGTATTAAAATAGGCGTTTAAAAGTCAAGTTACTCAATGATCATTCCTTATCCACATTTACCAACAAAGCTGAACAAATACATAAATGGCTATATAGAATAGATTTTTCCCCCTATCAAAAGTCATACAATACATTAGAGTATAGTAGTATAGTGTATTTGCCTAAATCAGTTCAAATAAATTTTTTATTATTCCCCTGTTACATTAGGGTTATTGGCTAGAAATAGAGAATATCATAATATCTATTCAATTCCCTCTAGAACTAGTTTTTAAGTTAGTTTTTCTCAACAGTCTGATATAATAATTGGCTATTATTAGAGCCTCAAAAATATGTGATTATGAAAAAATACTATAAAAATTTTAAATGCATTTAAGCCTCATTAAAAAATATGTTTTAGTTTTTACCAAAAATACGCTTATAAATCTCTACTAAAATGTAGTATGCGTGAATCTGATTAGTCGAGAAGATTTCATAGCGTATATCTCATAATTAACTTGCTCAGTCAATCAAATTCGATGTAGAAAAATCATTTGTGAAATGTTAAAAAATTTATAAATATATATGAATATGAATTTATAACTGGGGTCCGATCTTGATTTTGATATCGATTTTGTGAGTTTCAAGTTACGAGCAACTGCTAGAAAAAATATGCAATTTTGAGGCCCTTGACTAAGGACCCCTGTGGGAGAGGTATGATTCAGTATATTTAATTTATTGTCTGATGATACAATCATTTAACTTCCTAACCTCCTGGCTAGAGGTCTTGCTAAAATTTTAACAATATTGAAATACAGTAATAATAATTATTATAAATGATTATCATGATCCAACAGCCATGAAAGTTGGTCATTGGTCAACTATCCCCTTCGTGAGAAAATCTAATTTCAATTTTTGATCATTTACGGCTTCGAAATCAAAGAAATTTTATGATCTAAAATATTTGAACGAA
This sequence comes from Gyrodactylus bullatarudis, assembly GCA_012064415.1. Classification (NCBI taxonomy): domain Eukaryota; kingdom Metazoa; phylum Platyhelminthes; class Monogenea; order Gyrodactylidea; family Gyrodactylidae; genus Gyrodactylus; species Gyrodactylus bullatarudis. The sequence continues at coordinate 254,455 of SSNU01000209.1, forward strand.
TTTGATCATGATAATTATGACTTCGCGTGAAAATTTTTTTATAGCCTTGTCGCTTTGAAATCAACCAATTCCAGATTCATTATAGGGGCATATTTGATAACAAAGTTTTGACTCCAGTTGTTAAACTCTTGAATTTTCTTTTGTATCTAAAATTTGACCTCAGTGTTTTCAAATAATTGGAATCAACTACAGGCAACGATATCAGTGCCATTAATCAATTTCTGCTTCCTTTTCCCCACTCCACACTCACACCCCCACAACTAGTTTTGATTGAGAAATAATCCAAAGATTATAAGATTAAAGTAATTTTATTCTGCTTAAAGATAAATAGAAAGAAACATCACCAAGTGTGTAATCTCGATATTCTGTGATATTCTCTCTCGTTTTTCGTCTTATGGATAAAAAGAAGGATGGGAAGAGTTGACTTGAACGATGATCCATTTTTGATCCCCTTACAAAGTAACTATGACTCTAATTAGATTTCTGTCTCTACTCGATCATATTTCACGAATAAATTGAAGTTTACAAATTTCCATCTTCCTTTTCAAAGATATTCTTCCTTTGGCAATACACTAGGATTGATAAAAATTCTATACAAACCGTATATTCAAGTTGAGAATTTTTCTTGTACAATTTCATTGATTTTAACCTAAAGATAATTTTTTAAAGGACATTGCTGTTATTGGAAGTTCTATCTTTACTTTTCTTTGATCTCTGTAAGTGGAATCTTAGTTAATTCGAAAGGAAGTTAGTTCTTGTTTCAGAAAAGTTGTTGAAAAATTATTCCAAGATTCTGTAAAACAGAATTATGGCTTAAGAAAGTTACTTGTATTTGAGCCAATGGAATGGGTTAATCATACATGATAAATTATCATTGATAATAAATTCAAAAAACTTTTATTCTCATCTCTGAGGATTCTGGGAGTAGTCTTGTGAAGATACCGATATATTATCTTGATATTTCCTATTGGACCTTTCTTGTTTGTCCATCAGGTACTGTTTATTTTCTAGACACATTGATAAAGTTTATTTAATGTTGAACTAAAGCTATGAAGCGTGAAGAATATTAGTATGAAACCATTTTTAGTGAAGATTTTAAAAATACATCTCAATACTGCAAATTTGTAATTCTCTTTCATCTTCCCCATATACCCAATTTATAATTTTTAGATTAATCAAGTTTCTACATCAAATTGAATCTTGTGTTTGATCTCGTTCAGAGAAAAAAGTATTTTTCATAGACCATAGCTGTCCAGTCTTTTTAGACACACACATGTTTAACCCGTCAAACCCATGAAATAACCAAATATTTTAGAATTTGAATAAAAGCTGAATATTCTGGTCACATAGTTGTAATCACCACAAAAATGTTGATGATAAACTTTTCTTTTACTCTTTCTACGTTATCGTCTTGAAGGTTATCAAGATTTCAATTGGATACCTTGAACAATATCTCTCTAAAAGCATTCTCCTGTGTTTTAATGTAGAGAATCATTTTGTATTTTGACAAGTGTACCATGTCTATTTGCACTCTACAATATACAAACTGGTCTGTACCGTCATCATTTTCTCACAATCTTTTATTTAATCATCTTTTTATACATTTTTCTTGAGAAATTTATTACACCTCATATAAATCGATGCCATCAGAAAGAAAAGATTGGTTTTTTCATACAAATAAGGGCTTCAAATTCTTTTTACATGCTGTTTTTTTGCAGAAAATTATCTTCACATTTTCCTTGTCCTAAATGTAAACTATTTTTATCAAAAGTAATTATTCACCGGTGAATCCTTGTCCGAGAACAAAGTCGCTTTCACAATTAAACTCTAGTTAGAAAATCAGAGGGAATCCCATTTATAAGCGCTAGTGATAACCACCTCACCCCCATCTTTGCCGAAGAAAAGAGACTGTTGCCGCAATACTCGTTGTATTTGCATTAGGAAAATATACGCCTTGTATTAGAAACATTTCCCTAGTTAATTCTTTCTGTCTAAAATTATGCAAAATTCCTTAATGATTATAATGGAACGGCTATTTATTTTGTTCGTATGAACATATTTCATTTCTTGAATAAAAATCTGTAAAGTTCCTCTCTAAACATAGATAATAATTAACAATATTTAGAATCACATTACTATCGAGACGATAAAAAATTGCCTCAAATTTGATTTGTCTTACAGATTATTTGAATTCTTTTATAATTTCCAATAAATCCTTGAGTAAATTTTTTCTCAATTCAAAAATAAATATTGACCAAAAATACTGATGCAAATATCAATTGTGGGAATGTGTTAGCAGTAAAAATAGCTCGGCTATAATATAGGATCCTTATTCGTTTTGGAATTCTATTTTATTCCATCAACAATTGCTTCACACTTAAGTTAAAGCAAACTCTACAAGAATACAGTCCATTGATTGAAATTTCCCCCTTTTCGTAACCTACTGTTTACAATCCATTCATCCTTGGTAAAAGTGAAGTAACACCCTCTCTTCTAAAGCTCTTCTTAATCTACTATCCACTATATTATCATCATCTATAGATTACACTCTCACCTTAATTCAATTTCACTATCATAATATCTATTCTTAGTTACATAATACCATCTCCCCTACCCACATCACTATTATTCTTTGTTGAATGAGAATTTTGGTCTTTCCAATTACCAGCTGAAATAGTAATATTTGTATTATGAGAGATTATCCTCATCCACAAAAAGAGGTGAATATTTCTTTGATGAATAATAATTTCATATCCAATCACAGCACTCCCATGCAAAGAGTCTTGGAGTCACAATGGATTTACTCAACTCCAAGTACTCCCTCTCCTGTCTGTAATAAATCTCATATTCCTTTTGAACTCTTAAAAAATAAAGTCTCTATTTATTATACTTACAAAGGTTAACTAGAAATATTTCGTTCTAGGTACTTAGGTAATATATCCAATGGGCTAATCCATTATCAAATAAGACGTTCCTGTGGGATTCATTACCTAAGCACCTAAAATAACTAATAATTGTGGTTTTTATTGATGAGCTCATTCATTTGTTATACAAATGTTTCTCTTTTGCTGGTTGAGCTCATGAAGAAATAAAAAGATGAAGCAGTAAATAAAAGTACAAACAAACCTTCCCCCTAATAATGTAGTAAAAATGAGAAGAAATGCACGAGTAATTTTTAATTCATAATCTCCGTCTAGGAACAATAAATTCTGCTACATGTCAGGCCAGAGCAATTTGTTCAATGTCAAGATGAAAAAAATATTGATAATCTTTACTCATGAGTCATGAGTCGTGACTTATTTTCTGGGATCTTGATTCTAATGCAAAAACTATTCATTTATGGATTCTTTTAATACTCTTATATCTATATCTTGTCTTTGGGTCCGTAGATATGCATCTATTATTAAGAAATTTTCCGAATCTTCTTCAATTCAAAATATGGCCTATCTGATTGTTTGAATCTTACTGAACCTCAAAGCAGTTATGGCCAAAACTAAAATTGACTGTTCAAAATCTCTCCTTTTTTCTCGCCTTCATTAACCAGATGATGAATCGAATTAAATTTCAGTTTCGTTTTACAATCAGATTAACTTATTGATATAATATTTTAAAAACCATCATTTTGACAATTTCGTTATTCAGATATTTATACTTTATCTTATTTATAGATTATAATAATCATTTTAATTTAGACATATATTTTTGTACCTTTCTATAAATATTATTATATAACCTACCTATTAACTTATTATTGAAAAATTCCAAGAATCACCCCCTATTTTTATTATACAGAACTTATCTTAGATCATCTTCCCTAAATACCTACTTCTGATGTTTCTAACAGAATCAATTGATAGAATATTTCTAGAGAATCAAAGGTTTTATTTCACCTCAATCTTGTTCATAAGAGGCAATTCAGCTCAATTGCTCAGGATTACTTTTTCACGAATATCTCTTCTTTTTTTGTCATAATTTTCAACTCTTGATGAATAAACCAAACAGAATGATCATTGAATTATCCATTTATCATATCAATTTCTGACTACCAGCCTTCTCACACCCGCCCTCTTCCATATCCATATATGAATGAGGATAATCTTCCCATCTTTTTGTGTAATTACGTTGTCCATTCCTTTCTTTCTTCATTCTCTCATTTTTAAGGACGCTATCCCCCTCTTTCTTTATCTCACATTCACTTTGGAATTTGGAAGGAACAATTTCCTCTTTTTTTCTCCTCTGACATAAAATTATTTTAATAATAATCTAAAACAAAACCACTACGTTATCATGGAAATAAAAGAGTGTCCTTATGATTTTTCAGTTCAAAAATCGTTCATGTAATACATGTATATATTATACATGTTTAAACCTAGATATTTCAAGTCTCTAACATCTAGCAAGGATATAAATTATATTTTCCTATTTCCTATACTTACCCTTTATTCATAGTAGGCTTTTTCCAAAGGTTTACATACATTAAAATCTGAATATGTTGACATAAAGATTAGAAATTACTAATAATTTTTCCTCCGAATAATCAGAAAGACAAGGAAAGAAAAATGGATGCAATTTCGATATTTAAAACATATATTTATCAAATTGAATTTTTTTTCTTAGGGGAACCCATAGTTATTCAATCCTGTATTGCCTCTTTATTTTATTGAATTTAGTGCCATTTCGTCATTTAAATATTAATAGTCTAGTTTACTTGAACCAGAATCGTTTTTATCTAACGGCAGTTGGCATATGCTTCAATTATTGATTATAATGTTTGTTGAAAGTTGTTCTGAAATAATTTCAATTTTCTTATCATTATTTCGTCATTTAGCAAATTTTATCGATTGTATAAACTTTTTTCTCTGTATTTAAAATATTTTTTCATTATGAAATCGTTTCAATCATGTGTGATCAGAACTAAAGTTGATTACTAACATATAATTTTGAATCAAATTCAGATTTAGGATAAAAAATACTTTGGTAATAAACCCTGTTCTAGGCAATGTGATAAATTATCAGTGATAATCTTATGATAACACTTTCTTTTTTAGACCATTTTCATTGATTGGACTTTCTTTCCAGATCATTTTTTTCGATTATGCAAGTGAAAAATCTAACCCTGAATATTGCTTGCAGAAGCATTAACGAAATCTGACTTTGATGAAAAAGATCTTTAGTTTTTGTTATTGGAAAATTCAAAGGATCATCTGACGAATAGGTACCTTAGTTGACCACTCTTATCTTATATTAGTAGCTTATTTTGAAGCCTTTGTCGATATTGTTAGAGCAAATTGTAAAAATGACCAAAGTTGACTAATAACTTTTTTCACTCATCTTTAAGAATCCTGTAGAAAATCTATGACTAAATAAATTCCTGAAGTAAACACTTAAGCTTCCTCCCCCCCTAACACTTGCATTATTTTCCAGCCTTCTTCACCATAAATTTGAAGCCTAACAAGCTTACCTCCTCCATCCTGCTTCAACTTTATCGATTAATCTCTCTTTGTCATGAATCATTCTTTTTAGAATGACAAGCCCACACCACATGTTGAACCTACAATGTTAAAAATATCAATAAAATAAAAATTCTAAACTTTTTCTCAATAAGTCATAAATTATCTTGCGAGATAAATCTTAATTTTATGTGAATTTGAGAATAAATCAAGCAAGATGAATAGGACAAAATAATTCGGAAATATTTGTGTACATTTAAAAATTATGTATTAAATAAATTCAGCTTCTGGTACTAATGATATGGGCGATATTACTGAACGAAAAGAGCTGAGGAAGAAACTTCAATGCTTACATTTTCGATGGTACCTTGAAAATGTTTACCCCGAGTGTCCTATTCCTGCTGATACCGTTGCACTGGGAAATGTAAGTTATTTTATTGAAGCTTTCATTCATATATATGATATTACCCTTGGTGTTATTTGAATAGGTGAAAAATACCGCCACTAATTTTTGCCTTGATTCAATGAGTACTGCCACCACTGCTCAAATAGCTAGATGCCATTCCCTCGGAGGCCATCAAACGCTCGCCTTTGACAAATCTGGCTTTCTCCGATTCAACAACAACAGATGCATATTCGCTCAAGATGTCAACTCTGAAATTCTTATTGAAACCTGCTCCAAGCGTAATACTGGTGCCATTTTCCGATACAACGACAATGTAAGTTCAATTCACCTTTTTAATTCATACTGATTGATAACATATAATTCCAATATTCTCTCTTATTTATTACAGAAGCTTATTCATCAAAAGACAAACACATGCTTAGAAGTCTTTCAAGATTTATCTCTATCCTACAAACTAAGAATAGGTTAGTTTCCATGATGAACATTATTTGTTGTTGTTGTTAAATCTCATGTTGTGATGATAGCATCTCCATAATTGAAGGAGAGTCCACTTTTTGAAATTATAGTCTTTCGTATTTTTTCCCTTTGGAAAAGAGGAACTGCCTTAATTAAAATATCATGGGAATGTTTCCCTTTGATGATTATCTCCTCTTTTTGTATATGTATTTATGAAATGGAGGTCTTTTTATGATGATCTTTGTTCATCAGTTCATAATTTTCTTCCTTCCTTCCTATATATGAGTCATGTATAATGATGATGATGATTCCTTTAAATGCGCACTATTGGATCTTTTTTCTTTCATTCGTCTCTTGAATCTAAACAACTCTTCACATTTGTATGAACAACCATGTATTATTTCATCGGTTATTAAGATTTATGAGTTTAAATAAAATTCTCAATTTATTCATCAAGAAATAGAATTTGGTCAATATTTTTTGGAATCTATACCCACTTTCACGATGAGAAAATGATCAAAAAGGATCACGATAAGACAAGAAAATTTCGATGTATTCTTCATTTTTTAGGGATCTTGAATCATCAAAATTTCATCGATTTTCAAGTAGGGAAAATGATCAAAATATCAAAATTCAATTTTCACACGATCACGGGGTGATTCTCAGAAATCAGATTCAGCATATTTGATTTCTTTGTGTAGTCAGGATCCTAAAAATTAACTTTCCAATACTTCCTTTTTCAACGCAAAGTGTTAAATAAATGAGAATTTGGCATAATTTCCCTGGAAATTGATTTTAAATTTCTTCGCCATATCGTTGGCCTCATGATCTAAATTCCAAAAATTCTTGATCAAATTCAAATTCTTGATGAAAAAATAGATGCCCATCTTCAAATTAACTAACTCTAGCAGCCAAAGATTATTAGCATCTCCTTTCTTCGTTACGCTTTATGTTGATCAATGAGTTAGGGGTTCCTTTGTTCATTATAGATTTTTCTCAGACTTGACACACTCACAAATAAGAATTTCCACCTGGAATCAGACAAACATTCTCTTTAATTTGGTCAAAAAATAATTTTCATTCAACAGCAGTTGTTATGGTAATGTATTCTATTATATTCTTCATTTTTGTAAAGTGTAACTAACAATTTGTATTGAGAAACCAATTTTTCACTTCTACACTATATTAACAGGGTGTAGGTTTAAAAAATATTGATCTTTGCAATTACTTTATTAAAAACTATGGTATTGTTTTTAGTGTAGAAATTATGTTCTAACATTGTATTTCTCTCTATTGTGTAACATGAAATGTAACAAATTATCAATTAATATCTAAAATAGTATTCAAAGTATTCCTATCGGTTGACATCCATCAGTTTATAACTTTTGAACCAACTTGATATTTCAGTTAAATCTTTACTTTCGTTCTATAGTTCTGAGTTGACTTTAGGCCAAGACGCTAATTTATGATAATCATTTATATTTATCATAATGAGTTATAATGGAAAATTTGTTGAAAAATGACTCAATAAATTTCAATAATTTGATCCTTTTTTTCAGCGCCATGTTCTCTGGATAATTCGTATCAAAATTGGGAAATGGACCCATTCAACGCATAAAATTGAAGTTATTATTATTGGAAATTACTTTTTCTTCAACTCAGCATCCGGAAAAAGGTATACAATGTAAATAAACGAGAAAAGAATGTTTTATATTTTTTCTATCACCATGGAAAGCTATCATCATATCTATTATCACGGTTATTTTACCATACATTATTATTATTAATATTATTCGAAAAAGAAATTATAGCTTTTTTCAGAGGACCATATTATATGTATATTTAAGTGCCTTCTTTCGATATGAATAATAGTCGAATGATCTCAATATATCTTGAAAATTCTTTTTTATATTTTTTTTTCTAATCCAATCTAGTCAGCCTTCTACGTTTAGTGTTATTTTGATCCAAAATATTATGCATTTACTATCAAGTAGTCATGCGATTTAATAAAGGAAACGCGATAGCAAGTCGTTTATTTAAAAAAAGATAAAAAAGAACTTTTTATTTTCTTACAATAATTTCTCTCATCACAATAATTTTTTGTCGCTTGATAATAAATAATATACATAAATATACATTGCTAGTTTTACCTTGACAATAAAGGTCGGGATGCTTGAATGTTTTTCATAGAACAGAACAGAGAGTCCGATAATCAATCGCATTCAATTTCTCCATCAATCAAAGATTGAATGGAAAATTCAAACGATTCTCACTAGGGTGCTGACGTGAAAAAAATAAATGACCTGTCATATGTCTCAGGTTTTAAATTAAGCACACGATAATTACAAAATTAATCAATATCAAATCATAAAGGTAATAGGTGGAGATCTTCCAGTTCAAAGTTCCATGTAGACATTCTTTGAGTGGGCATATTGTTTCATTTTGAAGTCATCTATTGTCATTATGTCACGCCAGTCAATGACTTCTTTACTGTTGCAGTAACCTTTGAGCTGGAGGAGATCCATGAGATTTTTCCGTATACCCAGGTTGTATGGAGACCTGATCGACTTGTAATGATTATGGGAATGTTTAGAGCCATCTGAATAAAAAATTCCTTATTCAAATTGTAACTGAAAACTTGATTGAGTATATAAATTCAAGCTATTAGTTTTGTTGGACCCCCTTTCACTATTGAGTAATCAATCATTAGGGTTAATTGCAATAAAAGGTACATCTCCTTCTATTTCATGGGGTGCTTAATATCTACGGTTTTGAGTTACGCTGGACAATCTTTTCTAATTCCAAAATATCGAGATCAATTCTTCAAATCTTGAAGTTAGTGAAACAAAACCTCAACAAATGAATTTATTCATACGTACCCTAATATTAAATACTTGCAATGAATTAATAGGATTGATAATTATAACCCAAGGTGTCATGAAAAATTCCAATTGATTCTGATCAAAAGTTTCTGAAGATGAGAATTTGCTATTTTTACAAAAAAAAACTCAATATTTTTCTAGCTTTATAATATGCATAGCTTATGTCAATATATATACCTTTAGAGTTTTCAGCAAGAAATTCAGGATACCGATAAGAGTTCATTTGCTCATTTGTGGTTATATTCAGAATGATTGCCTGTCTAATGTTGATGATGAACATGATGGTGATCCATACAAAGTAGAAGAAGGACAATGTCACATCTAACATGAGTATTGGATGGCAATAGGAGAAACTCTGCATGTGTATTATTCGATGGACGAATTCGGACAGGTTATCAAAGTCACTTGTGTAAAATGAAGCAGCACATGAGCTAACATCAGCATAACGATAATATTGTATTGTAAGGCCAATATTTAGAGATAAAGCAATCATTAAACATGAGAGGTAGAGAATGAAATATTTCATATTTTTGTATCCGACACAGTTGTAAATCCAAGGACAATGATGATCAAACTTTCCGACGCACTTGTTGCAATACTGGCAATGTTTTGCTCGTAATGGCTTGAATATTAAACATGTAGAACAAAATTTGCCCAATAGAGTGAGATCTGAATGGGAAAGAAAGAGATAAATTTGAAAAGTCTATACAAAATCTTTGCATATTCATCGTATTGAAGAGCTGTAATTTGAATTATTATAAGATGGATTCAAGAAATTATATATAAATATAATCGACAGCTCACTACGATAGGTTCCTTTGAAAATTGAAATTGTAAATATGGTTGAGGTTCAGTAAAGTTTAGAGAATCTATGACTTTAACATAAATCTCAATTATTCATCAAGAAGAAGAATTTCAAACAAGTTATTCCCACAATCACAGTTAGACAAGGAGACCGATTATCGCCCATTTTTATGGATCTTGGATCATAGAAATTTATCCAATTTTTAAACAATGAAAATGATCAAAAAGATCAAATTCGTTAATCTTTAGATCAGATTTAGAAAGTTTTGATTTCTTACATTCATCGATCACTCCCTCGAATTGAAAGATTTCCATATTTTTCCTTGAAAATTACCTTTTTAGTGTATTCTTGATGTGAAAATGCACTGAGAATTTTGTAAAACTTGATTAGCTTTAGAGTAAATAGATAAAAGATCAAGTTTAAACTTCCTCAAGGCTTGCTATCTTTCTTATCCTCTTACTTAAACCAATTACTAAGCCAACTTTATGAGAGATAGGACTGAAACTGGCATAATGTAGATACTTCCCGGTGTCAGTCTTCTTCTTACAAATATTTCTCAGAATTGATCCATCTTCTCTTCTAGTCAATTTGACATCTAAGAAACTCAAGATACCATTAGATTCTCTTTCCATAGTAAAAACTATATTCGGATGAAACGAATTCATCTTGGAGAAAAAATCATCTACTGATACGTTAGGTTTCATTAAAATAAAAGTGTCGTCAACATATCTGATGTAAACATCTGTGTAAGAATTGATTGTTTCAGACATTTTATTTAATTCTAACCAACCTAGAAAGATGTCCGCTAAAAGAAGACTAAGAGGTGAACCTATAGCTATCCCATCTTTCTGGATGAATACTTTGTTTTGAAACGATAATGGAACGTTTTTACAACAGATCCTAATGAGATCAGTGATTTCATTACTTTGCATTTCAAAACCTTCGTGTTCATCAATGAAAGATTTAATAACAGATAATGTTTCCTCAATAGGTATACTAGGAAATAAAGAGCTTACATCTAATGAAATCATTTCATTTAAACCAATATTTAAATCCTTAATTCTATCCACAAAAGCGAATGTATCTTTGACAACATATTTAGCATAATATGTATGTATTGGTTTTAATACATCAATTAACCACTTCGCTAAATTATGTTGTGGACATGACGACATATCCAAGATCGGCCTTACTGGAAACACCTCTGGAACTACATTATCAACTATTTTATGTGTCTTTGGATGTAAATACAACCTAGACATCCTGGTATGTTTTTTAGCTATAAAACCTCTAGTTTGATCAGAAATGATTTTCTTATCAAATAGTCCTTTTGCTATTTTGTACATATTACGCTCCATAGATTCTATTACCTTGTAATATGACGATCTATCCTGACCCGTATTTATGAATTTACTTTCGTCTGAAAGGAAATCTAACCCTGCCTTATAATAATCTTCCTTATACATTAAAACTATCCCTTTACCTTTGTCAGGTTTAGTGAGAAATACGTTTTCATTAGATTTAAGTTCTTTTAATGCTTCAAAATGTTTTTTTGTAAGTAAACTAGATCTTAGAAGTTTTCTATCAAAACTTCTGTAAATAGATAAAAGATCAAGTTTAAACTTCTCTGTGTTGGAATCATCTTTGCGGTTCTTCGTAAGACCTAGTTCATACATCAAACGTTCAAACGCTGCCTTTCATTTTTACGTTTTGGGATACAAAAATTGGGACCAAGAGAAAGGATTTCTTTTTGCTCCTTAGATAAAACAATATCAGTGAAGTTGAAGCTCCCTTTTTCATGAAAACGAATACTCTTTCCAAATTCTTTGAACAAAGTGTCGTATTTATGGTTCTTTACAGATTCACCTGCTTCAACGAAGAATCGTAGTAGAGCATCATTGAAGTCAGAATCAATTTCCATAAGTACCATTTTATTAGCGATGAAGTTAAGTAGAACTTGGATTCTTTCTTCGATATTCTGAATATTCTCTTTGATCTTTAAGACAACATGTTCTTCTTTGTAAAAACGAACATCTCGAGGAACTTTCTTCCAAAAAGACCTTGGGTATTGGTTCCGATCAAGACATTCACGATAAAACTTCAATTGGCCATTCTTCTATTTTTTTTCATTACACAAAACTCTATATTTTCTCTAGATAGTCAGGAAATAAATGGGAGAACATTCTCAAATTAGAATCTTTATTATTTAGCTAAAAATTATTTTGATTTCAAATATTTGAAAATATGAAAACGCATAGCATATAATAGTTACTTTACAGAGTCTTTACCTATTTTTGTATTTTTGATCAAGTATTTTAGATAATTGATTCAAGTTTTTAGTGGTTTTTGGTGATGAGGGATAAGTGATTAAGTCTTTTAGTATCTCTAATTCGATGCGGAGAATTCACACATAGTGAATCTAATTTATAAGCTAGTAAAGAAACAATCCAAACATGTGTGGCAAGAATAGACGCGTTTCGTGTCTCTTCAGTATACCAGGGTCACGCTTAGACCACTAGACCAACTTTCTTTACCTGTTATAAGTTTACTGTAAAATTCGACACTTGAACTCTTCTTTTATTCCAAATTCGCCTATTGTCCTTTATTTCATGAGGTAGAATTCTGAGAACTTATTTTTCTGAATAGTTAAGTCTGGCTGTCTGCTGAATAAAATTATTATCTGTCTATAAATAATCCCAAATATTTTCTCATTTACATTGTTGACTTTGAAAAATGAAATTTAATTCTTGGCTTAAGTTAAGATCTTTTGGCTATCGAAATTAACAAGTACACTAAACTTCCTAGAAAATGTATTATCCGAAAAATAATCGATCGAAATATTTCTACCTGATTACTCATGAGTACGACCATTAATTTTCAAATATATTTTTAGAACCTCGTGTGTTCTGAAGCGCCAAATAAGGCTTGAACTTCACAATAAAATTACAAACTTATTTTTGCATAATATTCTTATTTTTTCAAAATCCCTAGATAAAATTCAGCAATTCTGATTCTCTTGAGTCATATTTGACGAATAATTTCCCTCAAATTTCATTTCTTCAACTGATAAGCTACTTGGTCTGGATTCCAAAAATTCTTCATCATATTCTGAATTATAAATGATATGAAACTAATTAGTTTTAATCATTGAATTGAATATAGAGCTTAATAGAACTCTTCTCATAATTTTACAGCATGTTAAGGACAACAGTAAGTAGTAATTACTTATTAAGCTTTTGAAAAGGTTTCTAGCAAAGTTATCTCCCAAGTTATTTACGTTTAACTTGAGCTAAAACATCAACTTAGGCTTCTTTGGCGAGAGAAACGAAATCGTAATCCTTAAAAAACTTTATTGCCTATAACCCATTGAATGTATAAAATCATGGGGAAATGATCAAAATTGCCAAGTGTATCGATTATTTTAGAGTATAAAGACTCTAGAATAAATTACCTAAATACATTTTCGAGCAATTCCTTTTATCAGCTCAAACATTCATTTTCATATTCTCAATTCATTTGAGTGAATGTTGTAGAGTTATTTGCCGGATATTATATGAACTGATAGACGAAGAAAATATATGGCTCTTGAGTTGATAAGAATCAGCATCTTCATTTATTACTGGGAAACTTTATCCTCTCATCATTGAAATATCAATAATCTATTTTAGATAATTTTACATTACGGAGAACGAGTAGACAAGAAATCCCATTCCACATATCTATATTTCTGACATTTTCGTTTTTTCATCGAATCATTTAAAAGTAATAAAGGGCTAAAAAATAATTTATAATCTAATTTCATCAATATACAATACTATTCATTATCTTTTACTAAACGAATATTTATAGATTAAGCTTTAACAAATATAGCCAGATAGGTTATTTATCGAATTGTTATGTATTAATGAATCTATCAGAAAGATTAGAAGATGGTCCATACTTTTGTTCCTGACTATCTATTCACTTTTGGAATTTCACGATGGAATGTGCCCATAACTTAACTCTACTTGCTACTAAATAATTTCCTTTAGAGAAATCCATTTTAATTTTATTTTGAAAAGAGTTTCAATAAAATAGTTGATACTAATTTCCCTCACTACATGTGGCTAGTTCTTTGAAAGTAAAAATTTAAACGTATAGGAGAATAAATAAATAGAGTTTATACAGATTACTCAGAGAAGAACTGGATTGTGAGAAATCTGATCCAAGAGACTGAGCTGGAAATGAGGAAAAGGATAAATACAAGTAATTCTCTCTTTTTCGATCGAGATATATGGAAATAATAAATCATTTCTCTTTTCAAATTGTGTACATTTGCAGAAAGTATTGTTCTAGAGATTTACTAATTTTAGGAATTTTCATGATTTATTTATTAAGTATTTTCATGTTCTTTTTTTCTTCAAAACTAGATAATTTTTTCGCTCTATTTCCCGTTGAAGAATTACAGTACTTTGAGTATTCTTCAAACTTTTCCAATTTTCAAACTATAGTCATTATCAGAAGAAAAAATGAGAAATGTAAATCAGTTTCATCGGAATGTGACTTGAAATTATTCACATAAATGTGTAATGTAGGTTTATAAAAAAGGGTTGCTATTATTCTGGAAGCTACTCTAAAGTACATTCCAAGTGATTTTTCACTTTTGAAATAGAAACTTTATACCCAGTTGAGCATAGTTTGAACTTTTAAGTCCCCCTGGGTTATTTCTATTACATATCATTTTAACAACTCATTACTATTCATCTTAACCTCAGAAAATACTCTGTTTACCACTCATTCAAAAGTTAAGAACGTTTTAAACCTATATATAGATAAAAAATAAAACAACTTTTTTCGAATAATCATAAATGAAGTATTCAAATATGCAATTGCCTGAAATCTATCTGCTAAACCTAAAAAAGATCCTATTTTTCGGATACAATCCTTGATCGATAACTCCTGAACTTAAATAATTGCGTTAAAATTAAATGTAAAAAGATGAATTTTTCTTTCCAAATTTGTCGCATAAATCTTACTTTAGGTGCGATGCTTAACATACATTGACTTGTTCCTCCATTTATGTTTAGTCTGTATACCATCTAAGGTTAAATTCTCACTGAAATTCTTATGAATAAGCACCAAAGTAAACCATGGGGTCCATGTTTATTTCTCGTCTTACTAATATGAAGAAGGTATGCTCATTCTATTTAATACATTGTTCAATAATATACTAGTTAGAATGTTGTTCATACTATTCATTATTACATGTGAATGAAGAAAAATTCATTATCATCTTGGATAGTACAATATGCACACATTACAATAGTAGGTATGACTTATTTAACAATGATAATAATAATATATTATTTGTCATTTGTTTGTTGTAATGAAAATTTTATTGGAAATCTTCATTCATAACCAAAAGTATTATTGATTTCCGAGAGGAAACCATTCAGAGTATATAATTATCAAATTGAAATGGCTGAGATACATATTCGAAGCCTTCTATAATTATAATCATTCTAATTTTATTTGTAATTTTTTTCCAGTAATTACCATGACAGAACCTCAACAATATTTCTTGATTGATTTTAACTTTGTTGAATATTTCAAAAAAATCACAGGGAATCATTTGAGCAAGGGTCTAAGCAAGAATCAAATCATTTGAGTATATTTAACCCTTTGAGTCCCATTGGGTTAAAACTCACTAGTGACTGTATGAGTATTGTTGAAAGTTATAATTATTTACACATCAAGATGACTCTAGAATCCAATTTCGATCGAATAAAACTTTTTTCATCAATCAATTTTCAACCAATTAGAGAGCCAAGAGATAATCAAGTTGGATTTTTCTGTAGCTTTTTTTCAGAAAAATATTTCGAACGATAGTCTGCAAACCTTTACAAGCATTGGTGAAGCAAAATACTTTAGATAAAATTGAAAAAAATGTGTATCTGATTACATACGAAAGGATCTTAATCCATCTTAAACAAATACAAGCTTTCCAGTACATCCTCTTAAATGGTTTATCAAGAAGATTTATCCCTTTCGAAGTGACATTTTATCATAAAATCAGGATGTTGTAGTGAAAAAACGTTTTTCTAATATTTTTCTTTCGTTACTGTATATGATAATAAACACTGGTCTTACCAAAAGAAATTAAATTACTCGTTATATTATTGCATCTTCTTGTTTAGAATATGGACAACTTTATACTGTAACTATACCTTTTTCAGGTCTAGTTCGTAGAATGAAGAAGTCAATTTTGTATTTTTTCATTTTGTATTTGTAAAACTCAATTGTCTATTTAGTATGTAATTAAGGCTGGAAAAAAAACAAAATTGAATTAACATGAATACTTCACACTGTAGATTGATTGGGTTTTTTTTTTCAATTGTGCACTCGAAAGAGTAATTATAATGACTGTTGAATTTTTTTTAGATCTTTACAATTTTCAATTTCGTATTTTTTCAATTCTCTTTCATAAATATGAATAGTCAATTTTGTTCAGTTTACGTGCAAAGTTAAATAGAAATAATAATTACAGAAAATATTTATTTTATCAAAAATTATTATCATTTATTAATTATTTTTTTAATTTAAATATAAAATTTTTCGATATAAAAAGTTGCCGGAAAAATGTTATCTGTTGTTATTGATGCTTTTGCATTCTCAGCAATAAGTTCTAACCTTCTTAGCCTAACTTCTTGAATGGTAAGATTGTCGTTATTGCGTTGGTAAGCCAATATTTCCGATCTCTGAGCTGCTAGCAATCTTTTGACTTCAGAATTATTTCAATAAAAAAGAATATGGAACTAAACGCTGAATTCTCACATCTTATAGTAATGTTTTGGTGGGTAGAAGCAGCGGGAAACATGATAAATAATTTTAATGAGCTAATTCTGATTTGAAACATTTTTTGATTTTGGAAAGTAGATTAGCCTATGAATTCGAAAAAGACTCAAATTTGGTTTATTACTAAAGTAATAATTTTTAGCTAAGGATTTATCAATCAATTTCTATGGACATGATTGCTTGATTAATTTTTGTAAAACTGTCTTTGACTGAGTATAGTCCATTTCTGAATCCTGATAAACCAAAAATGTTTACCTATACCAGGAGGTTTTAGAGATTTCCTCTCGAATAAAGTATTTTTTACGCCTTAGTGAATAATAAAGAGTTGTTAGAATGATATTTGAAAGAAATGGCCTAGAGTTTAGTCGAACTAATTAAACTCTTTTGTCTTAGTACTTTGGAGTCAATATTAAACTATATAATAAATCAGAATTGAAATCTATTATTCTTTTAACGATTTTGATATGCATACTGTTTTTTTTCCGGTGTTTTTCCCTCTCTAATGCATTCGAATCTCTAATTTGAGGACGAACTTAGAATTAATGGTATCAAATCTATATCTGTTGTATCATAATCAGTTTACACAGACTGTGATGTTGTTTCTGTTTAGTCTATTATAAGAGGAACACACTTTGTAGCAATATATAGAATATCATTAGATTCTATAAGAAAAAAATTATGAATCAATTTATTAGTTGAACTTTAGACAAACATTTAATAACACGTTTATTATTTTAATGAATGAACAATATTCATTGAACATTTGAGGATTTGAAATATTTCAATAACAATATCTCGTAATAATCAGACATTTCTTTTATTCTGTTTTAATGAAGTAAATAAAAAAATATAGTAAAAATTATATCGTTCAATTTTGATGGGTTGTGATCATCTTGTTAACTTTTTTCACAAAATTAATGTTCTAGATTTATTGAACAAATACAATTGTATTTAATTAGTTGTTACTATCATAACTAGGTATTTATCTTTTTTATCTGACAAAGAACCAGAATGTTGAAAAGTGCTGAGTTATATCGGTTTTGAGCTGAGATATCGATAAATTTTCCATTTTTGCAGAGAAAAGAAGAAAGCGATGCCAAGGTTTTCAGGATGTATTTGAGCCTTTATAAATATGGTAGATTCAAATTTAACAATCCCTTGAGAAGAAAAGCAGTACTCCTTTTATTATCCAACAAAAATCATATCGAATTTGTACTTTTAATGATCTGTGAATATTGTCAACATAATAGATAAAGATGTAAATTTCCACAACCCCTCCAACCTTAATCTCTCATCTCAAAACAAAAAGAAAGTGTTTGTAAAGGATAATTATCAGATTTATTAAAAAAAATTACGATCAAATAGCACTCTCCTTTCGAGTTGATACTAACAAATTTTAGTCTGAGAATTTTATATGAGTGTTTACTTTAGTAGCATGCATTTTTGCTCATTCTAAAGATGGATAGATTGTTTATTCTTCACCAAGAGAATTCAATGAAACTTTTGATTAATCCAGATGAATCAGAGAGGAAGTGTCGTATGTTGAAAATCAAATTGAAACAGACAATTTCTAGAGCAAGCATTTGATTTGAAAAATACTACAAGTTACCTTTTAGATTCGGAATCAACGTAGTGCTCTAATGAGAGGTCAATTTGGCCCTTTAAATAAAATCTTCTAAAGGTTTAATTAAATCAAAGTATTTCAAATTTGAAAATATTCTCGGATGAATCATTAAAGTACAGTTCTGAAGAATTAGAAGAATTAGTTAACTTCAAAAGGGAAAATAGTAACAAGTGAAGATAAGAGAAACATAAATCATGCACACAAACAAACTTTTCTTTTGAGTACTAGAGTATCCCAAATGTGAAAACTCGTATAGTGAGAAAGGAAAAAGAAGAAGTAGGAGTAAAATGAATCTGTACTCATCTCATTATTCAAATATCAAGAAACTTATCAGAGTGAATTGAAGAAATTGAATTTGGAAAATGGAAATTGCTGGAATCACCCTCACCCACACGTCCTTCACTTTCCCTCTTTTTAGTAGCTTCTCTGTTGCTATTTTATGGAAAGAACATTTTTAATCAAGCTCGGAGGAAATATCCGATATCAAAGTTTATAATTTATTATTAAGTAAAGCTAGTTCCAAAGACTTTACTAATGAGCAGGTTCAATGACTAATCAAAATCTTAGAAAACAACTTTTGATCATCCAATTATACTGAAATAGACGAAAAATTCAGTTCTAAAAATTAAAAACTCAAAAAATGAATAAGGTATTCCTTAGATTCTGTAGTGATGTACTTTATAGTTTATAAAGTTTAAAATGTATTTCAGCTTTTCTAAAATAATTATCATATTTTTAACAACAACATTGCTAGGTTTCAGTCATGAATCTAACATCAAAAACCTATAACTAAAAGTGAATATTTTTTGTACATTAGTGTAAATGAAAAATTTCTCAAATAAATCAATATAGATTTAGTTCTTACTCAAGTTGTCTTAGCGACCAAAACTATTTTTCTAAAAGCACTCAGTTTGCGCATAAAAATTTATTTCCCCCCTTGTATTCGTTTCACAGAGGAATGAGTACTAGACGATTGCTCTACATCTTAATCGAAATTTAATCTGATGCAGAAACTTTATCAGGACTTCAAGATAAGATTAAAAATGTATTTTAAAATGCTTTAATGCAAAGCTAATTGATGATAGTTTTTACAAAATTCTCAATTTTTTCGTCAAGAAATCGAGTTTGGAATCTGGACCATGAAACCAAATTTAACTATTTGAAGAAAAAAATTCTTGATAAAGTCTATTTTTAAGAAAATTATGGCATATTTCAAATCGCAAGTTTGAGCTGAAAAGTTTTTTTGATCTCAAAATGCAAGAGGGATCAAAAGTTGATTTTTAGCATTAAGGTTACCCAAAGAAATCAAATAGGCTGAATCGAATTTTTAGAAACACCTCATCGTCGTGCAAAAATTTTATTTTTGATCATTTTCCCTACTTAAAAATCGATGAAATTTCACTTGACTAATATTCACTTTTGAATACTCTCTGATTTTGATATTTGCAAAATTTTTCGACTTCAAGTTCAAAAAATGGCGCTAACTCGGGAAATCGTTAAACTTGGTCTCATGATCCAGATTCCAAAACAATCTTGATCAAACTCGAATCTTGACGGAAAAATTGAGAAAACCATAAATTTCCATCTTCATACTAACTA
The DNA here is from genome assembly GCA_012064415.1 of Gyrodactylus bullatarudis. Taxonomy (NCBI): domain Eukaryota; kingdom Metazoa; phylum Platyhelminthes; class Monogenea; order Gyrodactylidea; family Gyrodactylidae; genus Gyrodactylus; species Gyrodactylus bullatarudis. The sequence continues at coordinate 274,511 of SSNU01000209.1, forward strand.
GATTTATAAACCATCAGAGTCGTTCGATTTTCCCAATATTTTTGGTTGAAGAAAATTTATATTGGAAGACAATACTGAAATGATGAGATCATTGTTTGATTCAAAAGTTTTTACTAAATTCCCCCTTTTACCAAATGAGAATGAGCGAAAAATGAGTAGATATGGTAAAATCTAAATATTTATCTGAGAGGTCATTTTTTCATTAATTAAAATTATAACAAAAGAATTATATTCAAAGAGAAAAGAAAAATTAAAAATCAATTGGGCCATGGTAGATTCCACCTACTAGAAAAGTTTTTTGGTTTTTCATCAATTGGAATTGCTCAAGAGAAATTTTTTTACAATTTTCATTCAAAACAATTTTATTAAATATTGAACCAGGAATTGAGACTGACGAGACCTGGCGAAATGTACATATCTCTTTGAATATAATTCTTTTGTTATAATTTTAATTGATGAATATTTCCAACTATCCGGACGTATATGAAAATGTACGTATATTTTTATCTAATAATAATTTTTTCATTAATTCTCTGAAGGATTTCAGCAAATTAAAACTGCTCTAGGTGAACCTAGGAATCTTCCAATAAAATGAAAAACCATTTATGAGAAAGAAATAAGATGAAATCACAAAGTGTTTTCAAATTCCCCTATCTCAAAAGATTTTCCTTTTGTTAAAATTGTCCTTAAAACATACCTTTGTGCTGAATAAGATTTAGTGCAATTGAACTGATGAAATAGAATATTTCATTTATCTTTTTCACTTGAAAAATGTATCCTTTCATCTCCATTAATGCATAGATCATGTTACTACTTCTGTATTGAGTATATATTTCTTTTTCACAAGAAATTCATTCAACTCCATTTTGAGTACATAATGAATGATTCATTTACGAGTCCATTGTCCAGGAGTATAGTAAACATTTCACTTATTTTGATAATGAATTTTAATTCCAGAAGTTTAAGTCTGTCTATTTTTGTTGTAAAAAAGGTGTTACTCAGAAGCTCTTCTGGGTTGAATATATTCTCTATATAAAAATAATCGATTAAATAATCATTAATTTCACATCAAAATATCGCCTACTTTTCCTCAAAACTATACCCAGATCATCTAATGATTCTAAATGGAATATCAAAACATCTTTTGAGGATAGTATTTCTTCCTACATCGCATAAAAAAATACTTTTTGAAAATATTTTCAAGGAGTATTTTCTTTCTTCAAGATGATTTCAACAGGCATGGGGAGGAAAAAGCTGACATTTCGAAAATAATTTGCTTCAAAAATTGAAAAAAATTAGGAATGAGAGATGGGATTCCTTCTGTTGTTTTTATATTCAATGGATATATCGATAAAAATTTTTGTGTTTCTTCTTCAATTTCTTCTAGTCTTTATCAACAAATAAAAACTTATCAAGCCCTAAGCATTTTCTTGTTTATTTTTAAGTTTGCATTATGTTTTTTATTGCTGTTAAATATTCATATTAAGAATTAGCCCAAAATTGCCCTTTTTAACTTTGAGGTGAAATTTTTTGTTAATTTCAAAGTTTGAAAGTCGTCAAAAATTAAATTTTAGGATCACAATAAAGCAAGAAAACCGATTATCATCATAAAACTTTACATAAAATTCGTCATTTTTCAGGGATCTTGGAAAAATATTTTCAGCTTAAAGTTTAAAAAATGGCAGTTTTGCACTAATTCTTGATTTGAAAAGTGCCATAATTACCTTGAAAAATGGTTATTCTTCATATGGTGAATTTGGGTCTGATGATTTAGATTCCAAAATATCTTGATCAAACTCGATTCAGAATTCTTTAGAAATAAATAAATTTCCATCTTGATATCAACTAGGTGTAGATGACTCATTACATGTGTTTGTAATCTATAGAGCCCTGATTTGAAACATGAAATTGTTACTCTTACTTATAGAAAATTTATTCGATAACAATTGTTATCTTTTTTCCATTTAGTTTTTCCGTTTTAATAAACATGAAATAGGTTTTTCCTACATAAAAATTCCCTATTCATCATACCGGACGAGGGAGATAGGAAGAATTTATGCGTGTGTGGTCACTACTTTAGCTGATGTTGTCTTTATAATGTCTCTTTTCTATATACTACATACATTGTATATGTAAAATACAGTGTACTTAATAGCCCATTCAAATACAGTATATATTTTAATTCAGCAAAAAAATAATAAATGAATAAGACTGGCATTAGGTTGACCCTAGAACTAAGATTATTTTCTCTCTTTATATTTTTAGTGTAATTGTGCATTACTAATAAATACTGCTAATAAATAGATTTTTTTCCTATTTATCCCCTAGGATACTTGCGTTCAATCGGAAAATCTTCATGATAATTAATGTTCATCCCAATTAATGCTTAATATATTCATTGTTTGAAATTGAGAGATCAGTATTATGTTCAGATATACAAAAATCCCTAAAATTGCCCTAATTTCTTAAAAACAACACAATATAAACAGAAGAAAAAGACAAAAAAAATCTTCTAATTTTTGTAAATGCACCTTCGAGTTATTGATGATCTATCTTCTACTTTTTGAAAATTTCATCTAGAAGCTTCTACTTTTTGTAATTAACCATATATTTAATTATTAAATTTTAATACAAAGATGATATCAAATTCCAAATTTAAAAGATCTCAGCGTGTCCAATAATTAAAAATTTATTATTATTTCTCGTAGTAAAATTCATTGAAAAATGATGGCGCAAATTTTAAAATTTGACATCTTCAATTGAAATTAACCCTCGCCCTGGAAATGACAAAAATGACATAGGAAAATCAATACAAATGGGGTCCACAGGGAGTTATGCTGTAAATACATAGCCTTCACCTTCAACAACCAAATTTATATACAAAAGGATGGAGTAGCGATGGGATCGCCACTCGGACCTCTATTGGCGGACTTATCCTTAGCTAAACTAGAAAACAACTCGTTGAAAGAGACAATTGACAGATGTGATAGTTATTGGCGTTATGTGGATGACACACTTCTCTTTATAAACAAGGATATAGAAGAAAGTGATCTACTGAACAAATTCAATACTGCTCATCATAACATAAAATTTACAATGGAAATGGAGACAGAAAATACGTTACCTTTCTTAGAGATCCTTATGAACAGAATCGATGATGGGTCAATAAGAAGACAAATACATAGAAAAAAGACTTTTACTGGAAAACTAATGAATTATAAGTTATAATTTATAACTCATTTGTACCAATGAGCTACAAAAAAGGTCTGGTGAGATCTTTGTTCAATAGAACCAAAAAACTGGTATCAGAGGAAGTATGGGAAGAGGAGAAGGAGAAACTCATCAAAATATTCATGAGTAACAATTACCCAAGACAATTTTTTCTCAACCATATGGAGACCAATGAGGTAAATAGAGTAGAAGATGAAAACACAAGACCCGTGTGTCTTATAATTCCATATAAAGGAGATAACCATGGTTCTATGTTAAAGCAGAAAGTGAATGAACTATTCCAAATAACATTACCCGGAAAAAAGGTCAGATACATATTTAAGACAAACAAGATGTAGAGACAAGGAAGAGAAATAGAAATTCATATATTATTACAAGCAATAATAAAATCACAAAATATTTCAGTTCAAGCCAATAATCAAAAGAATTTTCAGAATCAACTTATACAGTGATTATTTCCTTTTTGTATAAAAAAACCTTTTCGCATAGTGTTATAAAAAAATGAACTCATTTATGTGTAATCATGAACATAAAGTATACATATTATGTAATATAACTATAATAGATGTATGAATACCTTTTAGGTAACATGTATTTTCCAGAGGTACTCTCACCCTAGGGTGGGAATACCAATTAATGTACCAAACATCCAAAAAGCAATGTGATAATATACAGATTACCCCGCCCCCAAACACCTAAAGAGAGCCAATCAGATCAATTTTTAATTTTCTTTGTTTTTTGTACTATATCTGGTATGTAAGAGGCTGATGAGTATGCCTGAAATAAAGCGCTTATTCCTCACACTTTCGGCATCCTTTTTCACTTATTAGTGATTTTATTATTTGAAGGATGTATTTTTTTCAAAATTGTGAGGCTTTTTTCTCACAAATTTTCAGATAACGAACAAATCATTTGTGAAAATATTTTCAAAAGTAATCCACCTCATGCATGAATAGTTCTAAATATTCTACCGGACAGAGAACATGATAGATTTTTTACTAGATGAAACTAAACGAACCCTTTCTGTGACATTTGAAACGAGCAGAGATAGCACTCTTTTTCTATCATCTGATAAAAGTTAAATAGACATTTATTGAATTTTAGCTTCATCAACTAGGGTATGTAGACTTTCAACTCCTTCCTTTCTATGAGGTGTACTACAAAAAGGATCTTCAAAGGTTCATATTTTTTATTTTTGGTTCAAAAGTTATCGATCAAAGAATGGGTTAGTAAAGTGCTCTTTTAGTTAGTAAAGCACGAGTTTGACGAATGATAGAGCTGAATTCTTTGTGTTTTCCAGGAGATTAATATATTTCCTATCGAATGGGTGGTAAACGAAGTATTTTCTGAGGTTTGAATGAATAATAATGAGTTGCTATAATAATGTGTGATAGAACTATCACTGTGGGACATTGAGGGTTAATGATGTAAAGATTTGTGTCTCTAAATTTAGTTTGGTTCCATTGTTTCCCGAAAATTCTTAATTTTTTCGAAATGCTTGAAACCATTTCTCTTAAAGTAAACTTGATTTTCTTGAAAAAAACATGTGTTTACCGACCTTATGTCAAGTAGCATTCAAACTTTACAGATAATAACGAGAATTAATTTCAATTTCATTGCGTCTATGTTGCGAGAGAAATTTATAAAATTTTATTAATTTAGATGACGAATTCACAAACCAAGACCTACATACTGGCAATACCACTATTTCATCAAATACAAAAGAGGTAAGTTAATCTACTCAGAAATATATATTGTACAAAATATCATTTATTTTATTGATCGTGACTTTTACAACTGTTTACTCTGTTATTGTTGTTATAAATAAAAGAGATAACTTAAATAAAATAGAACTGATACAGTTAACAAGTCCCAGAAAACTTTTATCATGACTCGTATAAATACGCTGATTACGATTCCCAACGCGAATATTCTTGGTAAAGGAGTTATTGATCAAATATTGGGTCATTATTTGATCCGAAATTGACTATTTTTGAAGCTTTAGCAGATAGAGTTTGGGTGATTGCATATTTTCCCCGTACAATTTTCCATGCCTTTATCAAAAATTGATGTTTTAACCGAGAAAAACACATTTTTGAAGATCAAAATGAATATTATATAATTATATTCATTATAATTATGTTCTATTATACAAATATCCCATTTTTCCTTAAATATAGGAATTTCTTTCAACATGTGAGAAAAGACTCAATTTATACTATAAACCCAATTTTTATTCAAAATGTTGCAGAAAGTAATAAAAAACATAATATATCTATTTCGTTGGATTAACGATTTTTCTTAATTGTAATACATTCTTGTTATTCTTAAACATGGACGACTATTCTGAGGAAATTATAATTTCAATTCAAGAGTTTCTTATATTAATTTCATTCTCTGAAATTCATTTACAATGAAAATAAGCAATTAGACGGATACGATTAATTCTGATGTAAGATAACTGATAGTTGAATTCTACCTCTTCTTCGTGATTATAAACCTTCGAATTCTATCAGATCAACAAAAATGCTGATACAAACAACGGCTCATAAACCTCGAAAAATATTCAAACATGATATTCTCTCATCTCTTTCTATTTCTATTTTGATCCCTGAAGATAATTATGCCGAGAAGTTCTTTGACTTTTACTCCCAACTCATAAGTTTGATTCTAGCCCTAGTTTTAAGTAAGAGAAACATTAATCTTCCTTGTACTCTATTAGTCAATTGAATAGACAGCTTTTTTACATTACCAATTATATACTATTACAATAATTCGTTATTATACATTTTGTATGATAGACGCTTCTCTTTCTCGAATATACTTTTTCATCACCACCAAATTACGTTCAAATTTTTGTGTCACATTTACAAATTTCTTCTGAGACATTTCTTTCCCCACAGACACACAAAATTACAGTAGACAATTTTGAGACAATTTCGAATATTACATATAAAAATTTACGTTACAATTCAGTACAGTAAAATAACTATATAGAATTGTAAAGAGAGAATCCAGAAAATCTATGTATGCGTACTATCTATCATTCATTCATGAAGGGATATTTGAGAGTAGTATATATATAGGTGGTCGATATTTTTCTATGTGTAAAAATTTTTCCTAATAAGGAAATTTATCAAGATTATCATTATTATATAGTGTTGTAATTGCTAGGATGGATTATGTATTTGGTAATGTATCATTAGTTTTATCACAGCATAAAATAAAGTGCAAATTGGTACAGTATATTTTCTCATACTAATTCTCCAGAATACAGTACAAAAAGAAACATGTACAGGGGAGGGGTTATCTACAGACTAGACTAGTATGAAAAATGCTCGATCTTACTCGTCGCTCTGATTAATACTTTGACTCTTGCAATTGATCGAGATTCAAGTATTTGATTTCGTGCGGAATTTAAAAATTTTTTTGAACATTGTAATTTTTATAAGTGATAAGTGAGCTAGTCTGAAGGAAAGCTGATCAAGATACTGAGGGCTTTTTAACACGAATGTTCGAAAAAATTAAGATGGCTCATTTCCGAAATTTAAAATTCAAACCAATTTTTGACAGTTTGAATAGGCTCATTACGTTATAGGATTCAACAATTATTCATGTTCTTGAATATTGTACTATTGTTTTCGATGAATAATCTAGCTTCTCATCTTCATCAATTTCAGTTAGATCAAACTAATTCGCATCAAGTCCCCGTTTTTGTTGATTCATTATCAAAGTAAGAAGGGAATCAAAAGATATTTTGTAAAAAAAGACTAAGGAATCGATTATCGTTATCGAATTTTTAATAGACTTGATTTTATTCAGGGATCTTCTCTAGAACGAAAAACTGATCAAGAAATTTAACTTGAACACAATTAAGGAGGGATTCTAAATAAAAGTTCGATTATAGAACCATTTATTATGCCCTCACTCTTGGTTTACAATTCAAGAAGAATCTTCAAAAAATTTGGTGAAAACTTTAAAATCAAAACGTATTTTTCGACCAATGATTGACTCCTTAAGATTATCTCTAAAGAAAATTAATCGGATAATTTGAAACACGTGTTGAAGATAGATTTTCCTTTGCACCATGCTCTATAAACCCAAAGAAGGACACGAAAGGATTTTCAGAATATTAGCAGTGTGGAAATCTCATTTGGGTAACTGTAATTGATGTTATATGATCTTATACATTGTATTGTTAAAATTTGCATAAACTTTGATTTTAATCCAGAGCTTTTCAATTATGAAAAACCTTTTTACTAGAATAATAATGGAACAGTCTTGAGTGAGACTAAGAGTCTACCAAAGAAAGGTCTACTCAAAAATGGGACTAGTGAAACAAAATTGGAGAACGGCAAGAACAAGACGAGTCCCTGTTATAGTGTCAACTCTGAAGACGAAATTATTTATGCCACAAAAACAGTAAGTGAACCAAATAAAATTGGGATAAATTTTCTGTAAAACTTGTTTTAAGTCAAGCTATTTATATCTTATTAATTTAAAATAAAATATGAAATAGCTAAACTTAATTCAGTATTCCAAATTTGGACCAACAGTTAACTGTCAACTAAATTGTTCTCTAAAACCTGTATTTCTATGAATTCTAATTTTTAACTTTCTAATACAAAAAATATTCTGTTCCATTCGTTAATTTGTATGCTTTTACACAGAAGACTTTCATAGATTGTAATATTCTTTAAAACGTATTAAAATTTCCCGAAAATGCTTAGGATATGCAGAGAAGGGAATTTAAACAACTATCATAGCAATTCCCATCCGAAAGTCATCCACTGAATGACATACAGAATGCTCAAAAACTTGAATTTATTAATTATAATTATCGTAGTGAAATTCATTCAAAATTTTTTGGCACGGGTTTAAAAATTGTAATTTCTAAATGAAAATTTGAATATCATAATTTAAAAGGATTTTTTCTCAAAATTATATTTAAAAAAATTAAATATAAATAATATTTTTCGTATTAAGGTCCGATTCTATTTAATGACTTCGGAGATTGAGTATGAATACATATTCAGAATCAGAATGAATTACACATAAACAAGAAAATCTTTATTCATCTGAAAACCTTTTCATAAAAAAATATTTTATATTTCCGACACTTTACTAAAAGTTTTTTCTATCTACTGTGAAGCGAACACACAAGTAATTTTAAGAATTGTTTATTAAAGAGGTAATTTTAGTTAATGAAATAGTTTTGGTCTAACTTTTTTCGGGAAGATTGATAAACAAGCTAGTTAAAGGTGTGTAACTTTTAGTTATAGGATCTTTATTTCTACAGAAATGTTTAGATTTAATATTTTGACCCACTTACAGTTAATCGCGTTACTGGATGAGCTTACCTAAAAGATTTGAATTCTTGAAATTCTATACAGCTTAGAAGAATTATATTTACACTCAAATAAATCTGAATAGCTTTATTGTTGTTTGCTCACTATATTTAATAGTATTCAAGGAATATATTATGTGGAAATATCTTTTCCTATTTATCTTGCCTGATCAGAATAATTCTAAGGAAATATCTTTCCATTGTATTGCATTATAAGTTGATTATTCAAAAAAATTTATACTCAATCGTCATCATTAACACTAATGTTTTGTTTTTGAGGTTGGTTTTATTCCATTACTTAAATCGTCATCCTATTTGAAAGGTTAAACGAAATATCAAGAAAGAAATTTTTTGGTGTTCAAAATTTTTTTCGGTTTCGAAGATTCAAGAAAATCGCTAATATTTTGGATCATCATTAGGTGAAGAAAAAGTTAAACTTTTAAATTTTGGATCATTTTCCTTGGTGGTAAATTATCACTAATAATCGAGAAATTCGAATGGTTCAAATAACTTTATTTTGGCAAGATTGAATTTTTTCAAAAATAAATTTTATTCTTACAACTAATAGGCTCAATGCTAAATAAAATTTTTTTCCTGACTATCCGGAGAAAAATTTTGAGTTTCTTGTTAAAGTAGTAAATTCTCATCACGTTGTCAACTTCCTTTAGATCAAAATACATTTTTCCTTTGATTACATCAGTGGATTTTCTTTTACTTGATTTAGGTAGTTAAAATAATTTGAAAAATTAAAGTGGTTATTGATTAGTTTGGATAACCTGTTCTCAGAACACTGTTCTGTCCATCTTCTCTTCGTCATATTTTAATTGAAAATCAAAATCATAAATCTTTTTGGGTGTTGACTTCCTAGTAAAATTGTTGTTTATTTATGTTTTGGGTTCTTAAATTGATGCCTGCAAAATAAAAAATTGTTATCCAGGGTAAACTTAGGTTTATGTCCTTCTGTAATAAAATTTTCTTAAATGTAATACTTTGGGTAAACTATTTTTACTATTCTTTTGACAGTTTCACGTGTTGAGTCTTTTTTTAAATCAAGTATCTTGAATCAAATAGCTTATTCGAATATTGATTTATTTTGTAAATTGAAGGAATTCGGAAAATTTAAAACGCATTTACCATGTGTTTTATAATACTAATTCAAAATTTTAAAGGATCAACTGGAAAATGGAATTCCCACAAACTCATTAAAGAATGTGAATACACCGATCGGAAACTCGACCCTGCTCAATACTACGACAATATCTGGATTAGGCTCAAGCATCATGTCATCCACAACTCCAATAAACCACCATCATCATCAGCATATGAGAAATCATTCAGGTCTTAGTTTTAATACAAGAAGAACAGCTCCCCCCGGCATTGATTATGGACGCAACTTTCCAATTTCTTATCTTCAGTTACAAGAACAAGGTCTCACAGCTGCACTTAGCACTGAAAGCATCCATCAAGTAAATTTTCCTTTTGTTTTCGTTAAACTTATTGATTTTAATCAACAATAAACTGAGGTTAATCCAAAACTTTAATAATAATCACATTTTTTATTAGCTAAGAAAAAATTACTTTATTTTATAAGTCTTTATTCATAAAAATAAATCCAACTTGATTTTTTTTCCTAAAGCCCAGTACCATGGGACACTGTAGTCGCCGTGATGATTCAATGAGGCCAGAAAAGGATCGTTATATTCTCCGTCGTCAACTTAGTCCTGGTGATACATTGAGTAGATCTGGTACAATGGGTCATAGGACCGTCAGCGCTAATGCTCGTGATCATGTCAACTCAACTCTGATTTACTCATCAACTTATAAGAATAACTGCAGCACAAATAACTTTACAAAAAGTTTGTCGAACATAATAACAAAAGACACACTCGAGTAATTTTATATTTTTTCTAGCTAAAAATTCATTTCGTTCAACTCCAAATGTTACCAAGAGTAGTATGAAAGTTTTAGGTAAGCGATGCAATATTCATTGAAAGAAAACACTTGGAACTTCCAATTCAGTAGATTTTTTGCGAAGAAAACTAAATATTTTTTTTTAATTTCAGAAAATGAATGTTAGTTAGATTATTATAACTATATTAACCATTTAAAGCCAACTAAAGGCAGAATGAAAGTTATAGATTTGATATTTTAAATTTAAAGATTAATTAATTACATTGTAATTTAAAAAAATACATTCATTAAATTTTAAAGACTATAAATGATTCCGAGTTTAACAACCATTCCATGTTTCTTGTCATTTTACTTGTAATCCATTGATTAGAAATATTTTTCTGATAATTTCACACTATGAATATATATCATCTCCTATTCTTGTCTTAACAAGTTTAGATTATAAATGCTCAACTTAAAATTAATGGCCAATTCTAGGAATTTTCTATATAAGTACAATACATTATTCCTAAAATTTTTACATTTATTTTTTCATCAAAAAGATTTTTCGGAATCCTAACCGTGTGTTGCTCGCTTTAACGATTTGTAGAAAAAAAATTCTAAAAAACTATTTTATGAAAAATATGGTCATTTCTCAAATTTTGATTTGGCGCCAAACTCCCATTTTTTCGAAATTGAACTCAAAATTTTAAAATGGGAGAGTGGCAAAACATGGTTTTTAGATCAGAATTAGAAAAGAAAACCAAATATCGCTGATAAACTTTCGATGATATTCAGCTCCCAAACGATAATGCGGTTATGTATTGGAACAGATTTAGCCTATTTTATTTCTTGTCTTATTCTGATCTTAAAAACCATCTTTTTGCCACTGTGAGGCGAGTCAATCAGCACTTACATCACTCTCCCATTTTAAAATCAATGAAAATTTTGAGTTCAAGTTCGAAAAAATGGGAGTTTGGCGCCAAATCGAAATTTGAGAAATGACCATATTTTTCATAAAATAGTTCTTTAGAATTTTTTTTCTACAAATCGTTGAAGCGAGCAACACGGTTAGGATTCCGAAAAATCTTTTACAAATTCATATTTTGATGAAAAAATCGAGTTTTTCGTAAAAATCATAGATTCCCAACTTCATATCAATTAGCTTTACTTTTGTATTTTTGTACGAGTTTAAACCTTGAATAACCATCAAAAAAATTAATAAAGGTGTAAATTACTAATCAAATATGTGTGCTGATTTTTATATAAAATGATTTTTAGATAATAATCATCAGGCATTATCATTTTCAATTTTTTTTAGCTGATAAAATGTCACGAGAGGTAGCAGCTCAAAGACGAGCCTTTACTCCAGAAATTGCACATCAAATGAGCTCAGAGGCTCGCAAGTTGTCAACTTTTCCATCTGGTCACTTACCAGATTGCGATAGTCTTCCTGTTATTGATCGCTATGATTGGCCAGCTCCGCCGAGTCCTTCAGTCGTTATGCTCGATAGGAGATGTGAAAAGCGTCTAACCTCAAACATTGCCTTAAATTCAACACGTACAGAGAGTCCTCTTGGTTGTAATAACAAATTTGGTTCACTAAATGACAATCATAGGATTTTGCCTCTGACTAAAAGTCAACAATCAGATACACTTGATAGTAGCACCCAGTTGTTAAACAATTCTCTTCACGTCAAATCAAGTACTCTGCCCATAGAGTCATTAGAAAATGACTATTCTACATATCCATATAAACAGATTTATGAAAGCAATTTAACGGTTAATGGAACATTAGATAATGACGTCGATACAATTAGTAATGGGACCATGAAAAATGTATTGTCCAGTCCAGTCCAACATGATTCTAGAATAGATACTCTCAAACGATGTGCTCCAAAGAGTGAACTAACTTCAGTAAGCATTGAATTAGAATAAACTTTTACGGAAATTTATGATAATAAGAGGGTTGGTATGGAAATGAGACAAAACTAGGGATTCTTTAGTAGAAGAGATTGCACCTAGACGATCTCAGGCAATCAAAATTATCATTTGAAATAGATAAAGAAATCTTTTTTTTGCCGACATTTTCATGAAATTTTTAATTTGTTATTCCCGTTCTTTTGATTGTAAAGTTTACTTTATCCTTTTTTATGCTAACGAAGCTCTCCTTAAATGCATAATATAATATTCAAATGTAGAAGAATTATCATAGTAGTATTTCCAAAATAATATTATTACTATCAAGGCGTTCATTTCTAGACATGATTTCATTATCTCTATACAAGACTATGTTTATTTTCTTTTATTGCCACAGTTTTTGCATTTTGAATATTCTCAGTTCGTAGATTGCATGTACAATGAACATTTATTAAGTGTCTGTGAAAAACCTTTGAAATTTTGCCTACAAAAACATACTGAGAATATTTTTGGGGGGAATTATCTTAAGTTGGTTGATAATTTGTTTATGAAATGGTCATTCATCAGATTTCGATTTGGCGCAAAAATCCCATTTTTTCGTACTATGAACTCGAAATTTTTATTTATTTTAAAATAGGAGAGTGATCAAAAGTTGAATCTTCAGGATCACGATTAGAAAGAAAATCGAATATTGCCGACAAATTTTCGTAAGATCCACCATTTTCGGGAAATTTCGATTTGTCGAAAAGTAGTGAAAATGATCAAAAAATCTAAATTCGACCCTCAAACGATAATGTGGTTATGCATTAGAACAGATTCAGCATATTCGGCTTTCTTATCTTATTGTGATCCTGAAAACCAACTTTTAATCACTCTCTCATTTTGAAATCAAAAAAATTTCAGTTCAAAGTTTGAAAAAATGAGATTTTGGCGCCAAAACGAAATTTGATAAATAACCATATTTTTTCCATAAAGTTGAGAATTTCCGTTGACTGAGTCAATGTGAGAGAGTGATCAAGAATTTAGTTTTGGGATAACGATTAGGAAATGAAATATATTTAATGATATTTGAGAATCACCCCATAATCATGTAAATTCTTTATAAAGTCTCGGTTTCCTTCTCAGTCCTTGATATATTTTTCTTGATCTTATATCTCTCCAAGTTTATTTGGAATCGTGTTGGTCTTTTTATTATAAAGCTAATTAATATGAAGTTGGGAATCTATGATTTTTACAGAAATCTCGAGTTTTTCATCAAGAATTCGAATTTTTTGAAGAATATTTGGAATCTTACTCATGTTACTCACTTTTACTAGTTGAAGAAAAAAAATTATTTTTATGAAAAATATGGCCATTTTTCAAATTCCCATTTGGCGCCAAAATCCCATTTTTTCGAACTTTGAGCTGAAAATTTTTAACGATTTGAGTGTTGGAGGGTGATCAAAAGAGTTTCTTCAAGATCAGGATTAGACAAGAAAATCAATTCAACTGAATCTTATCCAATGCATAGCCTTATTATCGTTTGGGAGTTGAAATTCAATTTTTTGATCATTTTCACTACTTGAAAATCAATGAAATTTCGATAATTCAATATCTCTCGAAAACGGGGTAACTTTCGGTAATTTTATGGTGCTAGTCAGCTTTCTTGTCTAATCTTGATCCTGAAAAACCTCTTTTGATCAACCTCCAACTTTCAAATCAAAAGAAAATTTTCAGCTCAAAATTCGAAAAAATGGGATTTTGGCGCCAAATGTGAATTTGAAAAAATTTTTCAGAATTCTTTTTCTTTAACTGGTAAAAGGGGGTAACATGAGTAGGATTCCAAATATTCTTCAAAAAATTCGAATTCTTGATGAAAAACTCGAGATTTCTGTAAAAATCACAGATTCCCAACTTCATATCAACCAACTTGTAAAAAGTTGTCAATAGCTTATCTAAATGAAAGCAGTTCACGATAAACCTAAATTTTTTTCTGTCAGATATCGACGAACCGAGCTCAGTCACCGAAGTCATTTTAAATAAAGAAAGAAGATGATTCCAATTATTTCACAAATAAGGCCTTTATTTCTGGCATAAGTACAAATTTCCCAAGATAAATAATATACAATAATTGGTTCAAACTTATTACAATTTTTTTTGGTCAATCCCTTTTTGGATGGCTGACTACTAAGTTCAATGAATTCGAAAGTTCATCAACCACAATAGCAATAAGTTTGAACCAATGATTGTATATTATTTATCTTTGCAAATTTATACTTATATCACATGTATCACTCTGATAAGTATGCCCGAAATAAAGGCCTTATTTGTGAAATAATTGACATCTTCTTTTTTTATTTAAAAATCATCAGAGAGAGAGAATCTTTTACAGGTTAATCGTACCAAAATTTAAAAATTTGAGACTAAGTCTGTTCAGATAGTATAATCCAAAAACCTCTTTCAAATATTTTGTAAAAACCCGAGGCTACTTGTGGAGGTATTTCCTTTTTAAAGATCCTAGGTCGAGGGATCACTGTATTATCGATGATGTTAACTTTCTCGAAGGTTTTAGTTTTTTGTAGTTGATGTTGAAAACAGACCTTAGTTACTTTTTCATTTGGGGCAAACGGTCTATGGATTAGCTGATTCTTAATATTGGCTAATTTTATGTTCCAACTTAATTATTGATAAATTGCTAGTATTGCTCTTCATAGAAGATCCGGCGGAAAATAGTTTAACAATCATTTAATTGTTCTTGTTATTATTGCTTGACCTTACTCTTGGAATGAACAAATATATGAGAAAATTGTTAAACGTTCCAATATCATCACTCTTATTTTTATTATTGAATTTATCTGAACACACAGTTTCAAATCTGTTGAGTTTTTCTCGCTAGAAATTATTAAGTACTGTAATTATTTTAGATTTTGCATTAATTATTGATTAATAGCCATTGTATGACATCGTTTAAAAAATTGAATATTCCTCAAAGTATAAAAATCTTATTTTCAAATACGCCTATTCTCGATGAATTAGAAAATTTATGATTTTATCAAAAATCTGATTTTTTTAGAAAACCAGTCAAAAGGTACAATTTCTCCGGTTCGAGAAAACAATTTATTGGAAAAATTTGAAATTTGAGTTACTGTAATGACCAGAAAATCTTCTTCTATGACTCAAGTATCGTTTTTCATGGTGTTATTTTATTGAGTAAATTAATGTTTTATATATTCCTATCATCATTTCTGGTGAGCTAAAGAAAAATTATACATTTATATTTTCAGCTTTTTTTCATTCAATTTTAAATTTTCTTTAAAGGCTTTGATTCAAGAGATTGAAGCGGAAAACTCTTACAAAAATAAAACCGGACTCGATATTATATCCTCTTCCCGGTCTCCTAGTGCAACAATCGAACCAAAATATCCAACCAGATATGACAATCATATTTTTACATGTGAGCTTACTTGCCTGATATAAAACTGAATGAGTTGTACGATTTTCTCATTTTAGCCCCTTCAAGAGATAGCCGACACAAATTTTATTACAACTACCGATTAATGTACCCGAATACTGGATCAAATACACTGCATGAAGGCTTCGATACTAACACTTCAGCAATGAGATCAGAATATTTCGATAGTAACCTAATGATAAGTTGCCCATCAAGTAGGTCATTTATTATAAATAAATTTCATCTCGTTCTCTCTGATCTAATGATCTATAGTTCCAATCATCTAAAGCTAGTTAGTATGAAGATGATAATTTATTATATTTACAAAGAACTCAATATTTTCCTCTGTATAGTCAGTAAAACGAATATTCTTTGGATTCTGTATATTGAAATGAGCCAATAAAGAAAAAATTTCTGACGAAAATTAAATTTGGCCATTTTTGAATCTCGAAAATGCTTCAAAATTCCATACAACTTTTGAAATCAAAGTTTTTATCAAATTTGAAGATTTGAAGCAGAAAAATAATGTTTACTTGAAGAAGTTCTCAGAAATTTTATCTCCACCTATCTAAATGTATAGAAATCACTTGCTGCATTCTGATTGGTCCAGATAATACTTGATTACGGGCTAAATATTCATGTTTCAATAGAAAAATTTTTGTCAGTTTGAATTTTTTTTCGTTAGATTTTTTGGAATCTAGATCGTAGGTTCCACTTTCAGGATCTGAAGAAAAAAAATTTGAAAAAAATCAAATTTTAAGAAAGTTATGGCATATTTTAAATTTTAAGCGATGGCACCGAATTCCCACTTTTTTGAAGTTTGAGTTGAAAATTTTCGTTGATTTAAAAGTGAGAGAGGGATCGAAAGCTGATTTTTAGGATCAAGATTAGTCAAAGGAATCAAATATGCTGATTCAGATTTTGAGAATCCACCGATCTTCGTGTGAAAATCGTTTTTTGATTTTTTGAACATTTTCCCTACTTGAAAATCGAAGAAATTTTGATGATTAAAGATCCCTGGAAATTGGCGAATCAATTGAAATTTTAATGCTCATAATCGGGCTCTTTGACTAATCTTGATCCTAAAAATCAGCTTTCGATCCCTCTCTCACTTTTAAATCAACGAAAATTTTCAACTCAAACTTCAAAAAAGTGGGAATTCGGTGCCATCGCTTAAAATTTAAAATATGCCATAACTTTCTTAAAATTTGATTTTTTTCAAATTTTTTTTCTTCAGATCCTGAAAGTGGAACCTACGATCTAGATTCCAAAAAATCTAACGAAAAAAAATTCAATCTGACAAAAATTTTTCTATTGAAACATGAATATTTAGCCCGTAATCAAGTATTATCTGGACCAATCAGAATGCAGCAAGTGATTTCTATACATTTAGATAGGTGGAGATAAAATTTCTGAGAACTTCTTCAAGTAAAAATTCGATTTCCTGATAATAAAATTTTAATTTTGTAAAAATAATAAATTCCCATCTTCATATTAATTAGCTTTATTTGACATGAAAATGAGAATTTACTTTTTTTTCAAACTCAATATTTTTCTCAGGAAAGTCAGGAAAAAATGATTTTTCGAATTCCATTATAGAATGAGCCAATAAGTTGTGGAAATTTTAAAATATTTCTAAAAAAATTCCATCTGACTAAAATTGGGCCGTTTTTCGAATTTTGAAAATGTCCCGAATTTCCACTTTTTCAACTTTTGATTATCACCAAGTGGAATGATCCAAAATTTAAAAGTTTAATTTTTTCTTGAAAACAGTAGATTCCTTTCTACATCCACGGCCCAATTCGAATTCTCTGTTTAATGCTTTTCTTGAATATCTGCATTTGACTGCTGCAAATCATTGAAATCGATAAAAATTTTGAGCTCAAAAGTTGAAAAAGTGGAAATTCGGGACATTTTCAAAATTCGAAAAACGGCCCAATTTTGGTCAGATAACATTTTTTTAGAAATATCTTAAAATTTCCACAACTTATTGGCTCATTCTATAATGGAATTCGAAAAATCATTTTTTTCCTGACTTTCCTGAGAAAAATATTGAGTTTGAAAAAAAAGTAAACTCTCATTTTCATATCAATTAGTTTTAGCTTAATTCATGAGATTGCTTATAAAACTGAGTTCTATCTAAATTTAAATGAATATCGACATTCTAATTATTCTTTAAATATCTTGAAGAGTTTACTCATGTCATCTGAATCATTTCCAGCGCCTAGACCTTACAGTAATGGAGAGGGTAAGGCAAGAACAATGCAGTCATCTGGTGGTCGTACAGTGAGTCTAAATAGATCAAATGACCAGCTTATTCCATCCCCAAACAATCCTGCTCCAAGCAATCATCATAACAATGCAAGTAATGGAATTATCTCAAATGTACATTATTCAGATGAGAATGATGAAATTCTCATTGATAACGTATATAACAATGGTGACCTTATGGCTTATGAAAGGTATCCCCAACCACAGCCGCCAGTTGTTAATGGACGGAGTCGAATGATGACCCTCTTGCGTCAGAATCAAAATCGTATTCCAAAAGATTTGAACGGCCATCATAGTAACAGAGAAATTCATTCCAGATCTCAAAGTAACATTCTCACTCCTATTCTTAAGAGAACTAGTGAGTTTTTATTCCTTTTCTTACAGAAAACAGATAATCGATTTGTTTTCTTCAAGAATAATTTTATTTCCTATGAGAGATGGTCTATTCTCGGGAAATAAAATTTTCATTAGTCACCTGAATAAATCACTACTCAAAATCAACAGTAGAGTGAAAATTCTCATCCTTATATGAATGATTCATTCAAATTATTTTAGAAAAGCTGAAAATCTTGTTAGAAACTTTTTTCAAAATTTAAAAACTCAGACGATTTCTTCATAATCATTCCAATATAAAAATATTAATGCTGAGCCAACTGAAATCTAGCCTATTTTCATGTGAACTAAGCTTCCATTATTTTAGGAATTTATGCATAAAAATATGAACATACCGACTCTTTTTATTTACAATAAGGTTCGAAGGTAGAAGAAAAGTTTTTTTTTCAAAGCCTGTTTCATAGAATAGACCTGTCTAATGTCTTTATTTACTGTCTGATAAATTTAAGTTTTGCTTCTCGTATTTAGTTTTTTACACGAATAAAATGTAAATTTGACTTTGTCAAATCATTTTAATTGCTTAGCATATACAAACTATCTCGATTACAAGACATTCTTCTAAATTCTTTTATTCAAAAGGTAAATAAGTTTTATTTGCATTTCATGATCTAGTTGGAAAAAATGTGTACTTACAAATTTATTCTCATTTTTTAATTCATAATTTCATAAAATGTCTACAGGGTTAGGTAAGAATACTATCTTTCATTGAAATTGAAAACGATACAATATGTGAGGCACCTTTTATAAGCATTACAACTCTCCAATTTCAAAACTTTTTGGTAAAATTCTCACCATTCTTTTTGAATTTTACAAATGAGTTCATCAATATTTTAAAACTGTTTCTAGTTAGTTTGATATAACCGTTAAAGTCCCACAGTAATAGTTCTATTATTATAGCAACTCATTATTATTCATTCAAGCCTCAGAAAAAATTAGGTTGCGTCAAAAGAAATGAGATTTTATTGATAAAAAAATATATTCAAAAATCCGCATTAAAAAGTATAAAATCACGTATCAAAATGTTCTCCAGCTGAATTAATACATTTCTGCCAACGAATAGGAAGCTGATCGATCCCATCAGCGTAAAATTCTTGACTTTTTGTATCGAAAAAAGTGATCAGGCCATTTTCGACCTCTCCTTTATTGAGGAATTTTTTATCCTTCAGAAAGTGTTGCATCGACCTGAAAAGATGATAATCTGATGGGGCTAGATCAGGACTATACGGAGGATGTTCTATGACATCGATATTCTCCTCTTGAAAAAAATTTTTGACATCTCTTTCCAGATGTGGTCGGGCGTTATCTTGTTGGAATGAAATTCGTCCGAATCTTGGGAATTTTTCCTTTAATTTGGCAACCATTTGCCTTAACGAGTCCAGATATCATTGAGAAGTGACTGTCTGACCATAATCCATTAGTTCATAGTGGATTATTTTCTTGTCCAAAAAACTGTAAGCATCACTTTCTTTGAGAATCTGTTTGGAGAGGGTTGAGTCGCTTTCTCACCAACTCGTTTCCAAGACCTTTTTCGACTCTGATCCTGTAGATAGATCTATTTTTCATCTGTTATATTCTTCAGAAAGTTGTCATAACTGAGTGTGTGAGAGAGTCTTCGACAGGCTTCAACTCTTTTCCTTTTTTGTGATTCATTGAGGTCATGAGGAACCCATTTGTCGAATGAATTTGTAAAGTTCTCCTCTCTCAGAGCACTGACTAACATTCAAAACGGAAGAAATCATTCTTGAAGATGAAGAAGGTTCCTCTTCAATTGCCTCAATGATTAAAGATTTATCGACGACTGAAGGTCAGCCCGATTTCGATTCATCATCAACTGTCATCTTGCCTTCAACAAAGTTTGAGTACCAACGAAACACCGTAGCTCGCTTTATTCGATCTCCAAAACAAGATTCAAGCTTTCTAAAGGTCTCTGATGGCCCAGTTTTTTGTAGATACTCATATGCAATTAATTTTCGTATATCCTTAGTTTCGAAAATATCACTAAAACTCATTTTTTCTCGAATTATGAATAAGAAGATTAATTCAAAGAAATAGAAGAATAAATAATACTTCGTTTACCACCCATTCGATAGGAAATATATTAATCTCCTGGAATACGCAAAGATCTTGGCTCTATCATTCGTCAAACTCGTGCTATACTGACTAAAAGAGAGTTGATTTTTTTCAAAAAATTAATTTTTGTTTACAACGTTTTTTTTGGAAAGCTACTTCCCAGGGTTCTAGGTAAAAAAGTAAGATAACTTTTATCGAGTAACGTGGGATTCAAATATGCAATCATCTGAACTCTATCTGCTAGAGCATGTTTTTGGATCAAAATATGAATTTTTGATCGATAACTTCTGAACCAAAAATAATTACGTTAAAAAAACTATAGATATGTAATCAGAGAATTCACAAACCATAGGATTGACAAAAGATTGAATGGGAATCATGAAAAAAATTCTCTGGGACTTAATGGGTTAATACATAGGATTTGAAATCCAAAATTTTCTATGAACTCATTTTTTCAATATTCTGATTTAGATTCACGAGGAAAGTTAGAAAAATGCAAACGATGATTGATAAAGGTTTTATCTCTTCAGACTTTATACTTTACAATGCAATAATTTCTGCTCTTCTATTGCTTAAAGAAATCTCTCACTTTGGCACGGATAGAAGCAACGGCGTTCATTTTTTAATGTTTAAACGACATCGAAATTTATTTATTATTGAGATAAGTTAGACTAAATATCTTTGTAATTAAGAAATATTTTTTGAAAATTCTGAATAAATTTATAAAATTACAAAATAATGTCATCTCAAATTTTCTGAGTTCACCAAATACAGAAGATAAACTAGGCCTTACATATTTTTTCGTTTTCAATTTCAATGAAATATAATATATATTTTACCTTTTCTAGAAAAGTTATGATAGCTGAAAAATTCATCAAGGTATCGTTTGATTGATAATTTCTATGTAGATCAGATAATCTTGATTTGAAAAATATTTCATGTAAAATAAGTCGAACAACACAAATATAAGAAGTGCTTCAAAAACCAATTCGACCACTATATTCAAGGATTTTATTGTTTTTTGAGTTGATGACAAACATCGTATTTTATTGCTTGTTTAAAATTAATAAGGCGATCAAAAGTGATCCCAATTACACAAAGAAACCAATTGTTACTATTAGATTTTAGGCCATCAATTTTTAAGCAGAGATAATGATATCGGGAATTCTTACCTGTCAACTTTGCAATAGCGATCTATACACTTAGATCATTTCTATGTAAAAGATATATTAAATTATTAATTTTCATCAGATCAAAATCAGTCTGAGATGCATCTAAATGGAAAATCAAAAATGGAATCAGAAAATATTGACGATGATAAAAATTCAGATCGAGAAAACTATGATACTACAACGGGTCTTCGTTTAGCCTCATCAACGCCTGATTCTAGATATCGATCCAGAACAGTTGATCCCTCCCATCATCGAAGTAGAGATGATGGCTTAGACACCGATTACTATGACAGTGATCTTCTAATGAATGATCCACAGTTTGATGGTCTTCATTCCACATTGGATCTTTCTACAAATCCTTATCCATCTGTACAAAGTTGGTTAAAGCCTTCAAATCGTTTTGCCCTCAAAGAGCCAAAGAAATTCAAGGTAAGCAGCAAAAACTCTGATCTGACTTTAATTTTAAGATCAGTCCCATTACCTAGTATTGAATTTTTTCACCTGAGATGAATTAGAAATGAAATCAATCTGAAATCTAAATAATGGATCATTCAAACTTTGAACTCTTCATCTAGTTCCCATCTATGGCGATAAAACTCACTAAAATTTATTTCGCTTCACAAGCAAATCACAAAAGGTTCATACCTTTAAAGCCTACCTCAGAAAAAATGCTCTGATATTTCAAATATTTTAAAATCAATAGAATTTTTATTTGGGATCATATTTAGAAAATAAAATCTATCATTATCGTTTTAAGAGGGAAAAAGTTGAGAATTTCTTTGTGATTCAAACTAAAGTCTCCTCGAATTTTATAAACTAGCGGTAATTCATATTTTAGATATTTCCTTCAAAAATTAGTTTTCCTACTTATTAATTAAGATAGAAATTCTCTATGATGTCAGAAAAAATTACAGATTAGATTTCTTGTTTCATTACTTTTGTTTTGTTGTAATAAAATCTGATTTTATTTCCCAATACAGCCTCCTTTATTTCTTCATTATTCGTATTTGAAAAAATTGGATTATTTTCTTTATGAAATATTAATAAGTGCTTCACTTCACCAAATCAAGCTTCGAAAAAAAGAAGTAGAAAAAATTATAGAAGTTTATGGCTTCCACTATATAGTAGCTGAAAAATTTTTGCAAGTTTTCCCGATCTCGTGAAAGGAATTCTGTGCAATTAACAAAAATTTCTCTCCTATTTTTAAGATGATTGAATAAATTTCAGACTCTTCTATAGAAATGATTAATTTAAATGTTCAAACTGAATATAGTAACTTATAAAATGTTGAATAAAAACGTTTTAAATAAATAAGCATTCACATATTACAGATTACAAAAGCTCAATTGTAGTTTATTTATTCTATTTCGTATTACTTGATAAAAGAATTCTAAATTAGTGAAAAAGATTATCGATTGGCAGCTTATTTTAGCCACAATCTTTAGCAATAACTTCTTATCATTTTAGTTTTGCTTATCTAAAATGTTATGGCATCTATTGTTACGATATTTTAGAAAAACCCGTTTAAATCTGTCACATTGTGAGAAACAGCAGGATTTTGGTGACTTTTTTCGTCCATTTTAACATTATTATATCCCTGAATGTACAATGAGTCATTTAATATCATGTACAATAATCTGTTTGTATCACAATTTTTATTGAGTAAAAACTGTGTTTTTGGACAAAACATTTTTCTTGGCCAAGAATTAATTGACATTACTCATTTTCATTCAAATGATATACTATTTGAAATATTTGAATGCAACTCTTTGCGGTTAATTTCATTGAGAAAATTATTTAAGCTAATTGTTGAAGATTATTTACGATAAAGAAATTTATAAGAGGAAATGATTTCAAGGCATTACAACTAAAGAGGAGATGTGATCAAGGAAGCACGATAGGATAATCTTGGCCTTTCTCTTTGAGTATGATTTATTGCAATAAAATAGAAATAACTACTAGAAAGTATTATCTTTGTATATTTTATTTCTCATAATTATTTTTATTACTCAAACATTTTGATACTATCATTCATATTTTTACTACTATTGTATAGAAGAAAAGAATTCATTTTTTATGATTCTGAGATTTTAAATTAGCTCATACAGTGTATTTTTATTTCTAGTTTAGAATCCCTTTTCTACTTAATCCAAGTATTACTAATAATTTATATCGGAAATTATAGACTTATTGTTATAAAATACAGTGTTTATCTTCATTTTCAAGTAATAGTTTTAAAAAAACTTTAAACTCTGGAGAGGTTATTTATAAGTTTTCCCCAAAAGTTCCACTTGGTTGAAAAAGAGGTCTTACTGCTTTTTTCTAGACATAAGGGTGGATTGAGTTTTTGTTTCTTGATCAAAAGAGATTCTACAGTTTTGAGAGCTGTAAAATTTTCTTTAGCCGATGAATTTCCAATTGATATTTTTCCATACCTATTTATGTATCTATAATCTGGTCTACATTCTTGCATTTGCTCAAACGAATCTAGTCTACCGTCGATTCGAGGATTAGGAATAATTTTCTCGTTTACTAGAGAATTTTGAATTTTCTATATCTGTCAGTTCCTGTACATTGAGCTGGTCGGATCACCCTTAAATCGACCTTACATATCAACTCTTTTGTTCTTTTGCATATGATTCGAGTGTGTTCTTTATGAAATGGTTTGGAGTTTTTCTTTTTCTTGTTTTCATAGATTCTCTGACGCTAAATATTTTGATCTGATGAAAAAATATACTGTAGAGCCTCAAAAAGTTATATTTTTTAAGAGACAGTTTCACTCGGGGATCGAGAATTTGCTTTCAAAATTATTTTCTCTGAATCAAAGTCTTATCGGTCTTACAAGTCAATTTACAAAATCGGTGCTTTATAAAGAGTGTAGCGTGCTTAAATCCTATTAGTTAACAAATTTGATATTTAAGCTGACATTTAAGTGTGGTATGTGTGGGACACTCAAACACTTATGTATGAGTTATTGAGCGATCAGATCCATTCACATCCTTTTCAAGTCATTTTCTTAGCTTCAAATTCTTTAAAAATAACCTAATAATTTTAAATTTTGTTTTTTCTTGAAGCCCTAATTTTTAGCAATAATCTCTAACCAAACCCCTTCATGTGCTCATGTTGAGAAATTCAGTTCCGGATTCTTGACGAGAGTCTCTTGAGTTGAATGTCGATACAAATATTTATAGACATATTTTTAATGAATGATATCATTTTAGATTTAAATTATGCCATTAAATAGGAGAAAATATCTTTTTATGTGACGAATAATCGCTCGAAGTATAGGATATTATCAAGATTAGTCAAAATTAAAAGAATTATAAAATTTACAGTAAAGTGAAAAATATTTTCTTCTACTTGTTATGTCAATCAAATATACTATCACGTCTGAAAATTTAATCGATACGATGTTGAGTTATGGGAATATGAATTAATAATAAATGGTAATACGGGTTTGCTTCTGAAAGCTAACTATGAAAATTTCCACGTGAAAGACAAGTTTATAAATACTTTGAAAATAATTGTAGAAAAATTTTTAATTAATTCATTTTTCATTCTATTTGATTTGATCAGGGAATCTACCATTCATTAAGTTCTAATTCTTCATACGATATGGCTATAAAAAGTGGGGAGGGGTTAAATCTGTTTTTGTTTCAATTGTTACTCAAAAACGAACTCAAAGTTTAAATATACAACCATTTGGACAAGATTGGTTTAATAAACTGTGACATTATCTGTCTTTAAAACTCTTTAATTGACAGTTAAGAATTGAATATATTAACATTTTATCCAAATGATAATTTGACATTCAATCCTGAATTGTTAGAAAATTATAAGAGTTTCTAAAGGTTTCTAGAAGTATCATGATCATTTATCAAGATCTTTTATAGACACTTTGGTTCTACTTTATGAAGATGATGATGGCATTCAACCTGGGTAATTTTTAATTTTTCCTACTTTCAGAAGTATCAGTATGAAGATTTGAAGAGGATTGCACAGGAGAAACATTCTAACAAAAAGGGATCAGATATTGATCGCAATAAACTTGAGGTGAGTTTATTCCTTCAAATGATTATTAAGACATGTGATTATGAAACAGATTTTAAGTTAGTTTTTCTTTTGTTTATAAAACAATTCATATTGAAATTTCGGAGCTAAATAGATCATTTCAGACTAGCATATGTAGTAAGATGAAGAAATTATTTTTATGGTTACAAAGGGCGAATTATCCTGATTCAGGATTTATAAAAAGTTCATGTTAATACGCATTCAAACTTTTAAAAAGGAACAATTTTCATTAGTATCTTAAGATTTCTCTAAAGTAAAATTTCAATTAATTTCGAAGAATGCTTGAGATCAGTGAAAAGAATTCTAGAGTTGTCTTCCCATGATATTTTGATCCAGACTTTGGTAGTCTTTCACATTTCTGTTTAAAGAAATGAGCCAGACTCTTGATTATTTAAGAATTAAAATATTCCGAACTCAACTTTATGCCAAATAAGTAGTCTAATTTTTTCTTTGCCTTAATTTAGCATACCTCTAATTGCTCTGAGAGCTCTCCTTCGTTTTCCATCACATAGCCTAATCTAACTAAGACAGGCCTTTGAGAGTTACAACACCTTTGACCAAAATATAAGGGATGAAATGGAAAACAACTAAATTGCCATCTATTCTTTTCTTTCTCTCTCTCTCGTATTATTCTTATTTTTAATTACAATTTGTTACATTTAGCCAAGAGTATACTATACATCGACAACTAAGTGAATTGAGTATTTTTTGGATCAAATTATCGTAAGAAATCGATTGAGAAATGAAGAATGTATTCCACAACGTTGATGTTGAATGAATGAAAAATTGAAATATACTCTTTATTATAAATGTCTATAGTCTCAATTACACTTTGACTATTGCACCTATGAAGACAAAGAGGAGATCTCCTCCAAATCGATACATTAAGACGCGTGATATTTTCATATATTCAATCAGTGGGGTAAAAGTATAACCTAAGTAATTCCCTTGAGGAATAAATGTATATCTTTTTATCAACAAACTGCAAAATACAAATTAATTATTCCTCCTCAAACTACTATATAGTACACCTAATTAATATGACGATGGGAATTTATAATTTTTACAAAATTATATATTTTTTATCAGGAAATCGAATTTGATCAAGATTTTTTGGAATATAGATCGTAGGTTCCACTTTCAGGATCTGAAGAAAAATAATTTGAAAAAAATCAAATTTTAAGAAAGTTATGGCATATTTTAAATCTAGCGATGGCACCGAATTCCCACTTTTTTGAAGTTTGAGTTGAAATTTTTCGTTGATTTAAAAGTGAGAGATGGATCAAAAGTCGATTTTTAGGATCTCGATTAGTCTAAGAACCCTATTATGAGCATAAAAATTTCAACTTTCGTTCGTTCTTTAAACTAGCATGACTTCTAGTCAACAACCTCCAAATATTTTCGAGGAAATCAGGCAACTTATGTCCGATAAAAATTTCAATTGATTCGCCAATTTCCAGGGATCTTGAATCATCAAAATTTCGGTAATCGTCTAAATCAGTTACAGCAAAAATCCCCCCTTGTCTAATCTAGTTTCAGCGTCGAAATGAACCAATCAAAATGAATCAATGATACTTGATGTATTCATACCTATATTCAAGTATTAAATGGGAGGGAGAGGTATAAGTATATTGCATTTTTTGACCTATTTAACCTGTTACTAAGTTATAAAATCGAATCAAGCCTTTATTACAATTACAAAATGCAATGAGTCAACATAAAATTTCACTTTTTAAATCCCTGTACTACCTCTTATCTAATATTCAATTCTTAAATTTTTTTGTATATTTTAACCAAGTCTGGATTAATTTCTAAAAAGACTTGATAGAGTTCAAAATCAAAATATAAATAAACCAGGCTTGAGAAGTTTTTCAACGAATCAAATTCCATTAAGTTTTAAAGAAAGATTCATAGGAAAATTTTTTCGTCATTAATTGATGTCCTGAATTTATCGGA